>CM047809.1:10088860-10629047 GCA_026214975.1 Gentiana macrophylla | reverse complement strand
CGGTGGGAGTAAAATTGATCTTGAAGAAATTCGAGAACCACTTACGGATAATAGTCGGTTGATGGAAGTAGAGGACTTGCCACACACGGATGTGACACCGGCCTCTACCGTGGACACACTAGCACCTCGAAGATCCACTGAGGAACGCCGTGAACTCGAAAGGTACAACTCCAAGTGTATCTCATGGAAGATGAGGACCCTAGAACTTATGAGGAAGTGCTATTAAGGCATGACAAAGAGAAATGGCTGGAAGCCATGAATTCTGAAATGGAATCCATGAGAGACAACCAAGTTTGGAACTTAGTTGATCCACCTGAGGGAATAGTTCCCATAGGGTGTAAATGGGTCTTTAAGAGAGAGACCGACATGGACGGTAACGTGACTACCTATAAGGCTAGGTTGGTGGCAAAAGGTTATAAGCAAAGATAAGGAGTTGACTATGATGAAACCTTCTCGCCTGTTGCCATGTTAAAATCCATTAGAATTTTTTTTGCTATTACAGCATACCATGATTACGAAATCTGGCAGATGGATGTGAAAACAGCTGTCCTTAACGGGAACCTGTCTGCGGAAGTGTATATGACATAGCCTGAGGGTTTCACAACCAATGACGCCAGGATGGTGTGTAAACTTCAAAGATCCATTTATGGATTAAAGCAAGCTTTTCGGAGTTGGAATCTTCGCTTTGATAAGATAATCAAACAGTTTGATTTCGTCAAAAACGAAGATGAGCCCTGTGTTTACAAGAAGGTTAGTGGGAGTGCCATTGTGTTCTTAGTGCTTTATGTAGATGACATATTGCTCATAGGGAATGATGTGCCTATGTTACAATCAGTCAAAGCTTGGTTATCCAAGAACTTCTCAATGAAGGACTTGGGTGAGGCAACCTATATTCTAGGAATAAAGATCTATAGAGATAGATCTAAAAGGTTGCTTGGTCCATTCATGATCCACCTATATAGACAAGATCTTTCAAGAGATTCGGCATGGAGCAGATCAAGAAAGGATTGCTACCCATGTCACATGGGGTCTACCTGTCGAAGGGAATGAGTCCTACGACAGAGGAGGAAAGGGCACAAATGAGCAAAGTCCCTTATGCTTTGGCAATCGGGTCTATCATGTATGCCATGTTATGCACAAGACCAGATGTCTCGTACCCTCTTAGTATGACTAGTAGGTACCACTCCAATCCAGGTGATGGTCACTGGATTCTTTGTCAAGAATATCCTTAAGTACTTGAGACGTCTTTCAGGATATGTTCACTGGTTTTCGGGAATGATGATTTAATATTACGAGTTTACACGGATGCGGTTTCAAAGCGACAAGGATGACTTTAAGTCACAATGCTGATTTGTTTTCACGCTTAACGGCGAGCGTGAGGTGGAAGAGTTCCAAGCGAGGAGACTCTGCGGGACTCTACAACGAAGAAGCGAATACATAGCGACCTCGGAGGCGGCAAAGGAAGCGCTTTGGATGAAGAAGTTCATTCTCGAACTTGGTGTGGTTCCTCCATTGAAGGTCCAGTGCCTCATCTTGTGATAATAATGGATCAATATCTCGATCAAAGGAACCAAGGTCTCATCGAAGTCCAAACATGTGCTACGGCGCTATCACTTGATTAGAGAGATAGTAGATAGAGAGACGTAAAGATAGAGAAAGTCCACACGGATGATAACATAGGTGATCCGTTAACTAAGGCATTGTCTCAAGCTAAGCATGAGAAACATGTTCACTTGCACGGGCTTAGGCATATGGGTGATTGGCTTTAGGCCAAGTGGGAGATTGTTGGAAAGGTGTCCTAAACCCAATCGGTTTGGACCGGATCCGACCGGGTCGGGTCATTTACAGTCTATTTAGTTCATGTAATAACTTTATTATGATTAATAAAAAGCACTTATGTTATTATATATGTTTATCTTCATAGTATTTGTTGTGTATATATAGTAACGTCCCTAGTATCAATCTGTGATAGAGAAACCATGATAGTGATTATGGTTGATGAGATCTCTAATCACTATAACAAGGTTGGTACTTAAATGTCTCTAGTCTTATGTATTATCAAATGGGACATTGATAGTATAATCAGACTAGCACGTATTGGATGTCTTATATCTTTTAGAAGGTAGGGATAGATCTCGTCTATCGAAGTGTAGAGACACTTGGGTATGCGTGGACGTGTATTAGAGAATGCGTACGTTAGACTGACCCACTTACATTAAGTGTCACACTATGTGGCGGTTGTGTAATTATCCTTTTGACCGGAGTCTTCATGGCATCACGGTGTGGATTGTCATGCTTTGACACTATTGAGATCTCCTAACCACGGGACGATCATGCGGTAGTGATTGGGTATGATATTGAAGCATGCGGAGTATACATGATTGGTCGTCCGGGAATCGCGTATCCTATGATTGGGATCGAATATCCGAAATGGCCTTCTTATAAGGAATGTCTAGCTCTCGAGAATCTTTACAAAGTGGGAGTAAATGTGTTATTCCGAGAGAGCATGATATCCAGATTATAAGATACGATCGTCAATGTATTGACACTCGAGATACGATCGTATGGATATTATTACAGCGATAGGATTGTAAGTTACACGGTAACTGCTTCACATGAAAGGTAGTAGTCATTGCTTTTGACTCTTCCGATATTTGGGGGTCACGGTGTGTTGCTAGACGCTATCCCGTGATCGTTAGGTATGGAGGGCATTTTAGTAAATTGCACTTTGTGTCTACGGCCAACATATTCGGAAGCCTATCGGGTCACACACATATGAACATTGAGTCTGATTAAAATGAGGTTATAATTGATAACCAAATAAGGAAAGATTATCTCTAGACTATAAAGGTTATAGTGGTAAATTAATATGGTCGTATTTATTTATTATGAATAAATAAAATACAAGATATTAATTATATACAAATTAGATTAATTAAAGAATATTCCGGAAGCCAATTTATTGGCATATGGGGCGCCACATTTAAGTGTATGAGATACACTTGGATTGTGCACTTTAATTAATAAGATTGCCATAATATTAATATAAGATATTAATTGATTTTTGGAAAATAGATTTACGGTAATAAGATAATTATAATCAATATAAGATATTGGCAAAATAAATTATAATTAAAGAGATAAATCAAGCTAGTTGATTTTCCTTATTTTATTGGAAAAAGGTATTCATCTCCTCCACACCATATGGGGCGCCCCAACCACTATATATAGGAGGTGGGTGTCAAGCTCTTTTATACATCACAATTGCAAGAGTTCATAATTCTGGTGTAAATAGAGAGCAATCCATAGTGAGTTTTTGAGGGAAGAAAAGGTCCGGTCTAGCAGCCGGAGTTTTTCCGATAGCAATCCAAGGAGGATTCCGGCAAGGGGTTCATGTGGATTAGCAATAGAGGCCGTACGCGTGGATGGCTTGCGCATTGAACTACTCTCCGTTGGCGGTCAAAGCAACGATCTTATAGATCATCTGAGGTATAACCGTCAAACTACTTAACGTGTTTCTTGCATTAAACGAAGAACGATCTAGAAAGGAAATCAAATTTTAAATTCCGCTGCGTTAAACTAGTGATTTCCTAACAAAAATATGCCGAGAAACAGAAATAGGTGGAAAAGGAAATCTTTTTTGGTTTGCTAAAGCACATATCAAACACTCATTATCCAAAGGAAACTATACATGAGGAACAAATTGTTTAGTGATCTAAGCCTAGGATTAGACAAGTGCCCTAGCCTATAATGCCATAATAAAGACTGAGAAACAGCATTGCAAGTAGATGCTGAAACACATGAAGAAGCAGATTCAGCATGTAGAATGTACAAGCCATTAGAAATCCTAGCTGAACCAATCCTCTTCCGAACATTTGTATCCTGTATAAAACATCAATCCTCATTACAAGCTATAAATGCATATTAGTACCTATAGTGAGTCTCCTCGCTGATAACAGGTTAAAGGAAAAAGTAGGAATACAAAGAACATTATTCAAGGTTAAATGTTCATTAATCTTTACTTGCCCTATATGAGAAACATGAATAACATTACCGGTGGGCAAAGTAACAGTTAGATTGTGTGCAGGAACAACATTAATCATTAAATGCAAAGAATAAATAATATTGTCTGTGGCACCTAAATCCACAATCAATTTATGTAAATTACATCCTTGCTGTGCAGGATCAGATGGAGCATTGGCTGAAAGAGCAAAAGCCTGTGAAGGAATAGAAGAGGCAGAAACATCTTGAATCCTAGCATTCTTCAACAAGCCTAAGATATGATCATATAGTGACCTTGATAAAACTGATTCTGACATCCTTTCTGAAGAAGAAACAAGAGCTAAAGTTTGTGTATCTGAAGAATCCACACAATTAGCCATTATTCCACCTCTACCTTTACCTTTAAATCTTGGAGGATAACCCCACTTCTTGTAGCATCTATCAATAGTATGCCCCTTTTTTTACCTCACTGTGAACATAGTACTTTCTTGTTCTGTGAACAAGAACTGCTTAACAATAGAACTTGTGCCTCTACCAAATGGAGGCTGAGATTGAGTAACTAAAGCTAAAGAAAGAGAGTCTTGGGTAGGAACCTCAAAAGGAACAACAGAGGCATTAGGAGCAGAAATAGACAGAGCAGCACTGCCATTCCTGGAACTAGAATAGGCTAATTGACTTTCATGTTGTAAGTACATGGAAAAACTGTCCTAATGTCAGGAATGCGAATAGACACGTGGACTTGAGACTTCATATTGCTATAAGAAACATTAAGGCCTTTCAAGAAACCGATAACTATGTCTGTATCACAATACTTCTTATATACAGCCTTAACATCACAAGTACAAAGAGGAGCAGGTCTCAAGATAGTGTACTGATCCCAGAAACTCCTTAATAGGGTGAAATAACTAGTAATACTAAGTGAACCCTATCAGGGGTGTAGATATCTTCAATCAAGTTTGATAAATGATAAGCATTGCCAGTACTGAACCTAAGAATCAAGTCTAGCCATACCTCTCTGGCTGTAGGAAACCACATTATGCTTTGCCTTTGTACATCATACTGCTTTAGATCCAAAATATTCTCATTTATTCAAAATTGGATGATAATTGATGATTATTTTCAGAGATATTTTTTGGATTATCCAGTGAAGCCTTCTCGATAGCAAATCAAAATGATGATGCATCATTGTATATTCATCAACATAATTTGAACAGGGTACTATATGGATGACGATGCTGGAAATCGTCGGGTAGTAAATCCGGAGCCTGTTTATCCTGGTGACAACCTGTTCAAGATCTAAGAACACAAAAGATGTAGACATGGGGAGGTTTTGTGTGTATTTAGACTAGACTTGAAATAATTGAACCTCAAGTTGCCGACGTATCATGTGATTGTTCAAGAATCAAGTCTCCGTAGTTCCTTAGGGATTGTTTATATTGAAGAGCTTGTGCATTAGGCCTGCGTGGGCCGGATTCTTGTTGGATTAGGATTTTGTGTTCCCTAAAGAATGGATAAAGGTGGTGTAATACCCTTAATTGTATGAGATAATTACGCAAGTTTGAATATGCGATCAAAGCCTTTATGGCTGGAGATTCTTTCCATGTTTATCTGGTTTAGTATACACGTGGAAAATGTGATTCAGGGCTGAGCTGTGAGGCCCGAGCCTAGTCGACTAAATTTCCATCATGCTCTGGCTGACCTGCAGAGGTCAGGGGAATAGCCGAGCTGGGCTCAGCTCAGAATCTTGGGGCTCTTGAGCCTTGAGGTGTCGACATTCTCTGTTTTCATTTATTGTTATGCTAAGGTGGGGATGACAAGTGGCGAGGTGCTAATCCGACCTTCGTCATAAGCCACCCAGATTCAGTTGAACTCTTTGAGGTCAGCTCGGATCTGTTAAGGTTGTAGCTCAGGATGGTCATCTAGATGAGTGGGTTTGTAAACCTAACTTGCCAGGTGGCACGGGTACCGTTATGATGCCGTCATAACCATCTTGGGATTCGAGGCGTCGTGCCCATTTGTTTATGAACTGGGATGGTTTTCGAGACATGTTTAGGGCATATAACCTCCGTCACGTCCTTCGTTTCATCCTACTGCTATTAAATCAGAAGATCGTGGCCTTTGACGATTGCACTTCCCCTACTCTCAACATCAAATTATTGTTGCAAGTAAGTCACCTTTTTGCATCTATTTACAATTTGTTTTCCATTCATCGCATGTTTCTTATTATTCCTTGTAGTTAGTTTAATCGACCTCTACCATAACCCTAGAAACTGAGATGGCCGTTACCGGTAGTGGGGGTGTCAGATCCATTCTTTCTCAGAGAGATTTAGATGTTATTTGTGAGCTGTATGGGATCCACAGAAAGAGATATGCACCCAAGATTCCCTCTGATCCTCACAACTTTGCTGATGACCCGTTGGAGGGGTTTTCACTGTTCACAGTGAATACTTCGAGGTTGTCCTTAGGCTTCCCTTCTGTCCAGCTCTCCTCACCGTGCTTCGACATTACGAGCTAGGGCTTTCCTATATAGCCCCCAATGGTGTCAGAGCTATTATTGTGTTTTCTATTTGGTTCTGACTACTTTGCATCAAGTTTTCCGTGTGGAGGTTTAGGTACTTTCACCAACAAGTGGGGGTGAAGGACAACCCAAGGCGGTATTACTTCTCTCGTAGAACTGGGCGTTCGAGTAACGTTCCGATTATCCTCAAGGGAGATACATCTCACAAGCGGTGGAAGGAGCGGTTCTTTTTCCTCCGGCATGAAGATCATCCAGAGTTAAGTCGGTGGAACTCGGGGAGTTAGGTACAGATGAACGCCCCAAGCTTAACGAAGATCTATTGAAGGGGATCCATGAGTCAGGATACACTATTGTGTGGGAGGGCCTGTATGACGAGTGATTTCTGCGGCTCGGTTAGAAAATGCGGGGCCTAGCTCCTATAAAGCCCTTAGTAAAAATGAGTGGGCCACATGTGGGATATTCTTCCTTTAGCTTTGAGTTTTATTCTTGTATTTGTATTTTTGTTTCTAATATTTGCTTTTTGTTTTGTTTGCCATGGCTGATTTTGTGGAGCTGCTGGCTGGTGCCGAGGTCGAGGCAGAAACTAGCCGATCTGAGCAGAGTTTTAATTCTGAAAGGACTCCAAGTATAGAGCCTCTTTCGGTTCAGCCTTTGGGAGTAAACACGGATACTGCTGAGACAGCTCCGTCCTCCTCCCATGTTGTTCCGGAGGGGATAGATCTGACATTGGGTGCATCTAATCCCGAGAGGAGGAAATGGAAGGGCCGTCAAAAAAAGGGCCGATTTGAGCCCTCTAAGGATCTTCTCGAGGGTAGATTTGGAGGTCTTCCTGAAGGAGTTCGAGACCAATCTAGTCAAATGGATGCTGCGTCCGTGCAGGAGTGGATCTCCAAGATGTCTGACGAGGAGCTTTCCGTGGTTGGCTTCAAGTCAATGGAGTTTGTAAGTCTCCGTTCTCCTTTTATGATTTACGAATATGCCTTGGCTTCCTTATGTCCATTATTTTTTTTCTTCAGGGGACTCTGGTCGGCCGGGAGGTTTTCCTAAGGATGGGAAAAGCTTTTGTTGACACTGCCGACCTCACAAAAAATGTTGCCGATCTGAGGACCAGTCAGGGAAAGCTAAGGTACTCAATTGAGTCCAAAGATAAGGAGATCAATGATCTCCAAAAGCATCTGCAAGATAGAGAGGCCAAGATTCAGGCCAAAGAGCACGAGTTTGCTGAGAAGATGAAGGGGAGGGAGTAGGTCATGACCGAGCTCCATGGTTGAGCTGGAGGCTGCTGCTCTAGATCGGGCTGCTGAGGCAGTCCAAGCATACAAGGCTTCGGAAGGCTTCACTAATGCTTTGAAGGTGCTGCTCATTCCTTTCCTGAATCATGGGTATACTCTGGGCGTGGACGAGGCCAGAGGTCAGTTTCATGACCTTGTTATAGACAATCTTCCCAAGAAGGTTTACTATAAACTGGGAATGAGCAAAGTCTATGATGATCATATGAAGGAGTTCCAGGGAGGAGTGGATATTGTGTCCAAGTACTCCAAGCCTGTTATGGTGGCCAGCTTGGTCCCTACTACCTCTTCAAAGCAGAATCCGAGCTCGAAGACTTAGTTTAGGGTTTTTCGTACCTTTTGTTTCAAGTTTTTGTTGTTGTCTGTTTGTCTTAAACTTTGTAATTTTCCACTGTTTTATACTTGTAATTTTCCATTCTGATAATGAAAAATGGTTTTTACTTAAGTATTTCCTTGAGCTTTTTACATTGAGCATTTTGAGACTTCGAGCATTTTCTGGTACTTACTTAAGCACTTATGTTGGTGGGGTGTCTTGCTCCCAGTATGCCATGCATTAACCAATGGTTTTGGATGGTAAACTTATTTTTTTTTGGTCTCTTTTTTGGACATATTTGCCGAGCCCGACCTACAGGGCTCGGATATTTGTTTGTTTTTGGGTCAGACTGTTTTGTCATACCCCGGACCAATCCGACTTGGAGGGGTCAGAGTCAGTTATTCTGCTTTCATCTTTGCTGAGTCCAACCTGACGTAGGTCGGATATCGCATTTTCGCGAGCTTGGCTAGACTTTATTGGCTCGTCGCATGTTTTTCTACGAGTTGGACCAGATTAGACTGACTTCTCGTATTAATTTTTCGGCGAGCTGGGCCAGATTAGACTGACTTCTTGCATCAATGATTATGACGAGCAGGGCCAGATTTACTGACTTCTCACATTAACGATTTTGGCGAGCAGGACCAGATTTGATTGACTTCTCGCATTAACGAATTTGGCGAGTATGACCAGATTAGACTGACTTCTCGCATTAACGATTTTGGTGAGTAGGGCCAGATTAGACTGACTTCTCACATTAAAGATATTGGCGAGCAGGGCCAAATTAGACTGACTTCTCTCATTAACGATTTTGGAGAGCAAGGCTAGATTAGATTGACTTCTCGCATTAACGATTTTGGCGATCAGGGCCAGATTAGACTGACTTCTCGCATTAACAATTTTGACGAGCAGGGTCGCATGTTTTTTGCTGATTCTGACTTGGCAGAGATCAGTTATCAAATTTCAGTGAACTAGGTCAAAATTTTCTGACTTTTTGCATTAGTTCCAGCGAGCAGGGTCAGATATTTTGCTAACTTCTCGCATGTTTTTTGCTGAGTCCGACTTGGCAGAGTTCAAATATCGGACTTAGTGATTTGATTCAGAAGTTTGCTGACATTGTTTTAGCTGACATATGTTTGCTTAGTCTGACCTGTGGAACTTAGTTTGTATGTGGTGCATACTTAATGAGCTTGTCTTTGCAAACTTTATGTGTGTATGTCCTGCAAACTTGATCAAAGCCATCATGTATGATGGGAAAAGGGATTTTATATTGAAATAACATAAATGTGATAACACAGAGTAGCAAAATTAAAACTGGAAAAGATAAAGTAATTTAATAAAGTCTGGAACCTGTCCTAGACGTGGGATTTTGCGCAGATTGTTCGCATGCAAGCTCCGAGAAATGGTCCTGCCATTAGAATCCGCCAACTGATGTGCATCTTTGACATGCACTTTTAATTCGCTTGGTTCATAGTATAGGTTCATGTGTGTTAAGTACTGATGCACCTTTACAGATGATCCTGGGGGTCCTTGGACCCTTCACACAGTTGTGGATCTGCCGACACTTGTTGGGCTAAATCCAGTGCAACTTGCTCATACTGCCGAGGCTGGTTAGTGGGGGCGGGATCTGTTGCCACCACTCCTCCAACGTTTTGACCACCGTTATTGGCGGCTTCCCCCTGATTTTTCTTGTTGTTCTTTTTTTGGTGGCATGGTGGTCTTGAACGGCTGTCAGTAAGAGGCTTTCCTTCAAGCACCAATTGACGATGCTGGAAATTGTCGGGTAGTAAATCCGGGGCCTCTTTATCCTGGTGACAACCTGTTCAAGATCTAAGAACACAAAGGATGTAGACGCGGGGAGGTTTTGTGTGTGTTTAGACTGGACTTGAGATAATTGAACCTCAAACTACCTATGTATCCTGTGATAGTTCAGATATCAAGTCTCCGTAGTTCCTTAGGGATTGTTTATATAGAGAGGCTTGTGCCCTGGGCCTGCGTAGGCCGGATCCTTGTTGGATTAGGATTTCGTGTTCCCTAAGGAATGGATAAATGCCGTGTAATCCCCTTAATTGTAGGAGATAATTATGCTAGTTTGAATATAGGATAAGATCCTTTATAGCGGGAGACTTGTTCCACGTTTTTCTGGTTTTAGTATACACGTGGAAAATGTGATTCAAGGCAAACTCAGGCCGACCTGTGAGGCCCGAGCCAAGTCTACTGAATTTCCATCATGCCTTGGCCGACCTTGTTACAGTATAGAGTCTGAAGGGAATGCTGAGTGCAGTCAGCTAATACACTCTGCTGATAGCAAATAGATACAATGAGATCGACAATATTATAAGGGCAAAGACTTTCTTTGAAGCGATCTAGTATAATGCAATATAGAGATCGGTTATTCAGTTGTAGTTTGTAGTAACCATTTGTAACTAACTTCTAACTGATTCATGAGGTGTATGAGGTTATAAATACCCTATGATCAGGGGCGCCCCTGGGGGAGGGCCAAGGGGGCCATGGCACCGAGCCCCCCTAAAATCTATTAATTTAAGGGCCCCACGGAATTTTAACTCAATAGTATATATATATTGCATTTTTAAAAATAAATATGGTATTAGTCTAATGGTATGCAGTCAAGTATAACTTCACAAGTAACCAGGGTTCGATTCTTGCTAGAGGCAACATTCACATATTTTTTTTGGTTAACCCATTTTTTAGAAGAGTCTAAAATAATATCTGGCCCCGAGCCTAAATTTGAACAGGGACGCCCCTGCCTATGATCAGCTATATTGTAATTTAGCTTGTAACTGTTGGAAAGGTGTCCTAAACCCAATCGGGTTGGACCGGATCCGACCGGGTCGGGTCGTTTACAGTCTATTTAGTTCATGTAATAACTTTATTATGATTAATAAAAGCACTTATGTTATTATATATATTGTTTGTCTTCATATTATTTGTTGTATATATATAGTAACGTCCCTAGTATCAATCATGATAGAGAAACCATGATAGTGATTATGGTTGATGAGATCTCTAATCACTATAACAAGGTTGGTACTTAAATGTCTCTAGTCTTACATATTATCAAATGGGACATTGATAGTATAATCGGACTAGCACGTATTGGATGTCTTCTATCTTTTAGAAGGTAGGGATAGATCTCGTCTATCGAAGTGTAGGACACTTGGGTATGCGTGGACGTGTATTAGAGAATGCGTGACGTTAGGTGACCCACTTACATTAAGTGTCACACTATGTGGCGGTTGTGTAATTATCCTTTTGACCGAGTCTTCATGGCATCACGGTGTGGATTGTCATGCTTTGACACTATTGAGATTTCTCCTAACCACGGGCGATCATGCGGTAGTGATTGGGTATGATATTGAAGCATCACGGAGTATACATGATTGGTCGTCCGGGAATCGCGTATCCTATGATTGGGATTGAATATCCAAAATGGCCTTCTTATAAGGAATGTCTAGCTCTCGAGAATCTTTGCAAAGTGGGAGTAAATGTGTTATTCGAGGAGAGCATGATATCCAGATTATAAGATACGATCGTCAATGTATTGACACTCGAGATACGATCGTATGGATATTATTATAGCGATAGGATTGTAAGTTACACGATAATCGCTTCACATGAAAGGTAGTAGTCATTGCTTTTGACTCTTCCGATAATTGGGGTCACGGTGTGTTGCTGACGCTATCCCGTGATCGTTAGGTATGAAGGGCATTTTAGTAAATTGCACTTTGTGTCTACGGCCAACATATTCGGAAGCCTATCGGGTCACACACATATGAACATCGAGTCGGATTAAAATGCGGTTATAGTTGATAACCAAATAAGGAAGGTTTATCTCTAGACTATAAAGGTTATAGTGGTAAATTAATATGGTGGTATTTATTTATTATGAATAAATAAAATACAAGATATTAATTATATATATATAAATTATATTAATTAAAGAATATTCCGGAAGTCAATTAGTTGACTAATGGGGCGCCACTTTTATGTGTATAAGATACACTTGGATTGTGCACTTTAATTAATAAATATTGCCATAATATTAATATAAGATATTAATTGATTTTGGAAAAATAGATTTATGGTAATAGGATAATTATAATCAATATATGATATTGACAAAATAAATTATAATTAAAGAGATAAATCAATCTAATTGATTTTCCTTATTTTATTGGAAAAGGTTTTCTTCTCCTACACACCATTAGGGCGCCACCTCCTCTATAAAAGGAAGTGGGTGTCAAGCTCCTTTGTACATCACAATTGCAAGAGTTCATAATTCTTGTGTAAAATAGAGAGCTCCATAGTGAGTTTGTGAGGAAGAAAAGGTCCGGTCTAGCGGCGGAGTTTTTCCGATAGCAATCAAGGAGGATTCCGGCGGGGGTTCGTGTGGATTAGCGATAGAGGCCGGACGCGTGGACGGCTTGCGCATTGAACTACTCTCCGTTGGCGGTCAAAGCGACGATCTTGTACATCATCTAAGGTATAACCGTCAAACTACTTAACGTGTTTATTGCATTAAACGAAGAACGATCTAGAAAAGGAAATCAAAATTTTAAATTCCGCTGCGTTAAACTAGTGATTTCCTAACAGTGGTATCGGAGCCAGACTTCGAGCTTAAGCAATAAGCATAATTTAAATGCATAGTATTTAATCGATAGATGCAAGATTTAAATCACGAAACGTTAAAACAAAAAAAAAATTAGGGTTCTTGGGGGGTCGGCCGACTGGCGGCGCCCCCCTCCCTTTGCGGCGGCGGCGGGCGGCGGTAACCCTAGGGTTGCCGTCCGTCGGCTCTCCTCTTCCAATGGGGGAGATCAACCCTTTTCGTTTTGTGATATTTTATTGTGCATAGATATCTCGTTTGTTTAGTTGTGTCATATGGCCAACCAATGGTTCAAATAGTTTGGACCATTGGGAAACCATATGGGACATTGGCCTTTCCAAATTTTGATTTGGAATAGGCCTAGGCCCTTTCCAAATATTTGATTTGGAATAGGCCTAGGCCTAGGCCACTTCCAAAATTTTGATTTTGGAAAGTGGCCAGGCCTAAACCAAAACCATTTGGCCTTTCCAAATATTTGATTTGGAATAGGCCTAGGCCCTTTCCAAATATTTGATTTGGAATAGGCCTAGGCCTAGGCCACTTCCAAAATTTTGATTTTGGAAAGTGGCCAGGCCTAGACTAAAATAATTTGGTCTTTCCAAATATTTGATTTGGAATAGGCCTAGGCCCTTTCCAAATATTTGATTTGGAATAGGCCTAGGCCTAGGCCACTTCCAAAATTTTGATTTTGGAAAGTGGGCAGGCCTAAGCTAAATTTAGTTTTGGAAAGGAAACAAATAGGAGACTTTATAATTTTAATTTTATTTCGAATAGTTCAAATTTAATTAAAATTGAAATCAATTTAAAATTAAATGTTAATTTTAATTTTCGGTTAAGTCATATAATTAATTAAAAGTTATTTAAATATTTGACGTGATAAAATAAAGACGCATGAGTAGTAGTAGTTAAAATTAGAATTTAATCTTTTCATAAGATAAAATTGTATGGATTAGATGTGTAGATATAATGTGATTATATGGACCCCGATTGATCTTGGATTCGACCAATAGGATTGATGAGAATGTTTTCTTTATGTTGGTTTTTGAAAAATTGTCCTAGGTCGTTATGAAGAACGTGACCTAGTTTACTTTTTGCATTTATCTCATTCCCTGAGTTCCCCCTGTGCGGCGGGTGTAATTATATATTATGTAACAAGAATGGAGCAAGAAGTTCAAGACCAAGGAGAAATAAAGAACCCATTGGCGTCTGAAAGAATAAAGATCCTATTGGCGGTTGCGAGATACCCTTAGTTTGTGACCAGCGGTTTCGTCGGTTGTATTCGAAACCGCACTCTAGGAAAAAATCCATGATCATACCGGTTATTTTATGCGCGGAATGTTGTGTATGTTTTACTTTATATGATATCGTAGTAATATGCACATAGTAGATGAGACCATAATTAAACCAAATTAATTAAGTGAATTAATTTAAAATTATTCCCACACCAAAAATCGAGCCAAAATTGTCTCCCAATATTATAATGACGGTGAAGAGCCTTTGTTCGGATCCAACTGATCGCCCACGCCGGGAGTTGACCTACCACGGGTTTATCGTCATTATCGAGATATGATCGTTACGAGATCTCATGAATATTTGGGTTACGACTCGACTAAGAATCTTGCGGTGATTGGCCCACGCCGGGACCGTCTGATTTTAGAGACAAGGGTGGCTATCACATAGAGATGTGAATTTTCAAAGAGTTGACTAGTCAACCAATGGAAATCGAATAAGATTCGATCGGTAAATAGTACCCACCTTCGAATTGACCCGGTCGATCGCCCACGCCGGGGATCGAGTCAACTAGATAGGATTCCATCCACTAAAGAATTAATTAAATTCTTGAAAGCCAATAGGGAATAGTTGGCTAGTGGGAGTAAAACCTTATAAATTTCTTAGTGCAAATTTAGGTTTTTATACATGAGCTTTTACTTATTCTATCTTTTATTTATTGTTGTAGAAAATGTCAAACAAATTGAACCTTCGTTTTATCATCGAAAACAAGCTTGACGAAACTAATTTTCTCGATTGGGAAAGAAACCTCAAAATCGTTTTGAGGCACGAGAAGATTGGCTATGTCTTGGGCGAGGCCCTACCGGAAAAGCCCGCCGAGGGTTCGGTGCCGCAGATGTTGTCGAAGTACAACAAGCACCGCTGTTACGACAAGATCGATGCTACATGTATCATGCTTGCTTCTATGACACTGAATCGCAGAAACAAAGATGAGTCCCATGGACGCCTACTCTATCATGGTCCACCTGAAGGAGCTTTATGCTTCTCGATCAGCATCGAGGTACGAGGTCTCGAAGGCCCTGTTTAGTTGTAAGATGGCATCTGGGACTCTTTGTGGGGTCACACGTGCTTAAAATGATCGGGTACATAGAGAGGCTTGGGAAGTCGGGCCACAAGTTGGAACGAGTTGAGTATTGACTTGATTCTCGCAATCTCTACCGACTCATTCTCGCAGCTTTGTGATGAACTATCACATGAACAAGATAGATTGCTCCTAGCGGAGTTATTGAACATGTTGAAAATCACTTTGAAGGCACCGTAGGGAAGGGAAAGCAAGTGTTGCTGGTCACTTCAAGCAAGGGCAAGGCAAAAGCCTGAAAAAAAAGTCCAAGAAGGCGAAGGCTGCACCTAAGCCAACGCCTAAGATAGCAAAAGACAAATCCAAGGATGCTTGCTTCCATTGCGGTGAGACCGGACATTGGAGGAGAAACTGCAGCAAGGGGCTTCTTGAGTACCAAGAAGAAGCATTCGATGCTTCGACTTCGTATATTTATGATTGAGATCAACATTACTTCTTCTAAGTCTAACCACTTTGGGTATTAGATCTCGGTTGTGGTTCTCATATTTGTCTGAATATGCAGGCACTAAGAAGAACTAGAGATCCGAGGAAAGGAGAGGTGGACCTACGCGTTGGAAATGGAGCAAGTGTTCTTTGCTACCGGCGTAGGAGTTTATTTTCTTTCATTGCCCGAGTGGGCTAGTACTAGAACTCAATAATCGTTATTTTGTTCCTGCTTCTTTACGAAGAGCATTATTTCTATTTCTGCATTAGATGTTGATGGATTTTCTTTTACGTTTGAGAATAAATGTTGTTCTTTTCACGTGATGGAATCTTTTATGGTAATTGGCATACTTAGCAATGGTCTTTATATATTAGATATGAATGTTGACGTACTTAATATAAATAACAAGAAAGCCAAAACAAATGACTTGAATGAATCCTACTTATGGCATTGTAGACTTGGCCATATAAATAAGAATCGCATTTCCAAACTCCATAAAGATGGAATGTTGGATCAATTCGATTACTTAATCGCTTGATACATGCAAAGCTTGTTTACTTGGCAAGATGACAAAGTCACCTTTTAGTGGCAAAGGGATAAGATCCAATGAATTGCTTGAGCTTATACATACTGATGTGTGTGGCCCAATGTCGATTCAAGCCAAAGGAGGATACTCTTATTTTATCACTTTCACTGATGACCATTCTCGCTATGGTTATATATACTTAATGAAGTATAAATCAAGCCTTCAAAAGTTCAAAGAATTCGAAGTGAAGTGGAGAAACAACTAGGTAAGGAAATCAAAACACTTCGATCCGATCGAGGCGGAGAATACCTAGATGGAGAGTTTCAAGATTATTTGAAGGAGAATGGGATTCTACCTGAATGGACTCCTCCCGGAACGCCACAGATGAATGGCGTGTTCGAGAGGAGGAACCGCACCTGTTAGACATGGTGCGATCCATGATGGGCTATGCAGCTTCTTCCAAAATCGTTTTGGGGTATGCTCTAGAAACCGCATCCTATACACTGAACCGAGTTCCATCAAAGACGGTTGATTCTACACCATACGAGGTATGGGCCAAGAAGAAACCAAATCTGGCATATCTTAAACCTTGGGGTTGTCCAACTTATGTGAAGCGGATGATGCCTGAAAAATTGGAGGCCAGATCCGACAAATGTCTGTTTGTGGGATATCCTAGAGAAACTAGAGGATACCAATTTTACCACCCTGAGGAACAAAAGGTGTTTGTTGCCAGGACTGGCCACTTTCTGGAGAAAGAGTTTATTCTGGATAGGGTCAGTGGGAGTAAGATTGATCTTGAAGAAATTCGAGAACCACTTACGGATAACAGTCCGTTGATGGAAGTAGAGGAGACACCACATACAAATGTGGCGCCACCCTCTACCGTAGACACAATTGCACCTCGAAGATCCACCAGGGAACGCCGTGAACCCGAAAGGTACACTGGCGTGTATCTCATGGAAGATGAGGACCCTAGAACTTATGAGGAAGTGCTATTAAGGCATGACAAAGAGAAATGGCTAGAAGCCATGAATTCTGAAATGGAATCCATGAAGGACAACCAAGTTTGGAACTTAGTTGATCCGCCTGAGGGAATAGTTCCCATAGGGTGTAAATGGGTCTTTAAGAGAAAGACCGACATGGACGGTAACGTGACCACCTACAAGGCTAGGTTGGTGGCAAAAGGTTATAAGCAAAGACAAGGAGTTGACTATGATGAAACCTTCTCTTTGTTGCCATGTTAAAATCCATTAGAATTTTGCTCGCTATTGCAAAGATACCATGATTACGAAATCGGCGGATGGATGTGAAAACAAATTTCCTTAACGGGAACTCGTCTGAGGAAGTGTATATGACACGACTGAGGGTTTCACAACCAATGATGCCAGGATGGTGTGTAAACCGCAAAGATCCATTTATGGATTAAAGCAAGCTTCGAGTTGGAATCTTCGCTTTGATGAGATAATCAAACAGCTTTGATTTCATCAAGAACGAAGATGAGCCTGTGTTTACAAGAAGGTTAGTGGGAGTGCCATTGTGTTCCTAGTGCTTTATGTGGATGACATATCGCTCATAGGGAATGATGTGCCTATGTTACAATCAGTCAAAGCTTGGTTATCCAAGAACTTCTCAATGAAGGACTTGGGTGAGGCAACCTATATTCAGGAATAAAGATCTATAGAGATAGATCTAAAAGGTTGCTTGGTCTGGTCGCAAATCCACCTACATAGACAAGATCTTTGAAGAGATTCGACATGGAGCGATCAAGAAAGGATTGCCGCCCATGTCACATGGGGTCTACCTGTCGAAGGAATGAGTCCTAAGACGAGAGGAGGAAAGGCACAAATGAGTAAAGTCCCTTATGCTTCGGCAATCGGGTCCATCATGTATGCCATGTTATGCACAAGACCAGGCGTCTCGCACCCTCTTAGTATGATGAGTAGTAGGTACCGGTCCAATCCAGTGATGGTCACTTTGATTGTTTGTCAAGAATATCCTTAAGTACTTGAGACGTACTAGGGATATGTTCCTGGTTTTCGAACGAAGATTTAGTATTACGAGGTTACACGATTCCGGTTTCCAAACCGACAAGGGCGATTTTAAGTCACGATGCGATTTGTTTTCACGCTTAACGGCGGAGCGGAGGTGGAAGAGTTCCAAGCGGAGACTCTGCGGACTCTACAACGGAAGCCGAATACATAGCGACCTCGGAGGCGGCAAAGGAAGCGATTTGGATGAAGAAGTTCATTCTCGAACTTGGTGTGGTTCCTCCATTGAAGGTCCAAAGGCCTGCATCTTGTGATAATAATGGAGCGATATCTCAGTCAAAGGAACCAAGGTCTCATCAGAAGTCCAAACATGTGCTACGGCGCTATCACTTGATTAGAGAGATAGTAGATAGAGGAGATGTAAAGATAGAGAAAGTCCACACGGATGATAACATAGCTGATCCGTTAACCAAGGCATTGTCTCAAGCTAAGCATGAGAAACATGTTCACTTGCACGGGCTTAGGCATATGGGTGATTGGATTTAGGCCAAGTGGGAGATTGTTGGAAAGGTGTCCTAAACCCAATCGGGTTGGACCGGATCCGACCGGGTCGGGTCGTTCTGATCTATTTAGTTCATGTAATAACTTTATTATGATTAATAAAAGCACTTATGTTATTATATATATTGTTTGTCTTCATATTATTTGTTGTATATATATAGTAACGTCCCTAGTATCAATCTGTGATAGAGAAACCATGATAGTGATTATGGTTGATGAGATCTCTAATCACTATAACAAGGTTGGTACTTAAATGTCTCTAGTCTTACATATTATCAAATGGGACATTGATAGTATAATCGGACTAGCACGTATTGGATGTCTTCTATCTTTTAGAAGGTAGGGATAGATCTCGTCTATCGAAGTGTAGGGACACTTGGACTGTACGTGGACGTGTATTAGAGAATGCGTACGTTAGACTGACCCACTTACATTAAGTGTCACACTATGTGGCGGTTGTGTAATTATCCTTTTGACCGGAGTCTTCATGGCATCACGGTGTGGATTGTCATGCTTTGACACTATTGAGATTTCTCCTAACCACGGGGTGATCATGCGGTAGTGATTGGGTATGATATTGAAGCATGCGGAGTATACATGATTGGTCGTCCGGGAATCGCGTATCCTATGATTGGGATTGAATATCCGAAATGGCCTTCTTATAAGGAATGTCTAGCTCTCGAGAATCTTTGCAAAGTGGGAGTAAATGTGTTATTCCGAGGGAGAGCATGATATCCAGATTATAAGATACGATCGTCAATGTATTGACACTCGAGATACGATCGTATGGATATTATTACAAATGATAGGATTGTAAGTTACACGATAACCGCTTCACATGAAAGGTAGTAGTCATTGCTTTTGACTCTTCCGATATTTGGGGTCACGGTGTGTTGCTGAGACGCTATCCCGTGATCGTTAGGTATGGAGGGCATTTTAGTAAATTGCACTTTGTGTCTACGGCCAACATATTCGGAAGCCTATCGGGTCACACACATATGAACATCGAGTCGGATTAAAATGCGGTTATAGTTGATAACCAAATAAGGAAGGTTTATCTCTAGACTATAAAGGTTATAGTGGTAAATTAATATGGTGGTATTTATTTATTATGAATAAATAAAATACAAGATATTAATTATATATATATAAATTATATTAATTAAAGAATATTCCGGAAGTCAATTAGTTGACTAATGGGGCGCCACTTTTATGTGTATAAGATACACTTGGATTGTGCACTTTAATTAATAAATATTGCCATAATATTAATATAAGATATTAATTGATTTTGGAAAAATAGATTTATGGTAATAGGATAATTATAATCAATATATGATATTGACAAAATAAATTATAATTAAAGAGATAAATCAATCTAATTGATTTTCCTTATTTTATTGGAAAAGGTTTTCTTCTCTACACACCATTAGGGCGCCACCTCCTCTATAAAAAGGAAGTGGGTGTCAAGCTCCTTTGTACATCACAATTGCAAGAGTTCATAATTCTTGTGTAAAATAGAGAGCTCTCCATAGTGAGTTTGTGAGGAAGAAAAGGTCCGGTCTAGCGGCGGAGTTTTTCCTATAGCAATCAAGGAGGATTCCGGCGAGGGTTCGTGTGGATTAGCGATAGAGGCCGGACGCGTGGGCGGCTTGCGCGTTGAACTACTCTCCGTTGGCGGTCAAAGCGACGATCTTGTAGATCATCTAAGGTATAACCGTCAAACTACTTAACGTGTTTATTGCATTAAACGAAGAACGATCTAGAAAAGGAAATCAAAATTTTAAATTCCGCTGCGTTAAACTAGTGATTTCCTAACAGTAACTTCTAGTTAATCAATAATAATTCCGTATTTTATTTTTCAGTTTATAATTCTATAAACTTCATCATGGTATCAGAGCAGAAAATTGAGAATTTCTGAATGTTTTCCCTCCAATCTGTGAAGAATCTTGAGAGTGCTCTTCATCTTTTATGAGATTTCAATTTCTTGAGAGTAAACTATCATCATTTTCCTGAGTTTATTTGACCATTTCTTGATCGGTCTCTTCTGTAAATTCACTTTTATTGTTGATTTGTGATCAATTCTGGAGTTCTTGATAGCAATGGTAGATAAGAAACAAGAAATAAGTCCATCCAGTCCGTTTTATGTTCATCCTAATGAGAATCCATCTTTAGTTCTTGTTCAGCCATTGATGAATGGTAACAACTATAATCCATGTAAAATGTCTATGGAGATGGTGTTAATCACCAAGAATAAAATTGGTTTTGTAGACGGCACAATCAAATGGCCAGAAGTAGATTCAGCAGATTTCCATGCATGGAGACAATGTGATACAATGGTGAGATCATGGATCTTGAATTCTGTGGAGAATACCATTGCTCAAGTTTGAGGTACTTTAAGAGTGCACTTGAAGTTTGGAAGAATCTTGCAGCTAGATTTTCTAATGTTGATGCCCTGAGGCTTTCAGACCTTCTTGAAGAGATGCATCTGCTGAAACAAGGTGGTGACTCTGTCAATCAATATTTCACAAAATTAATGGTTCTGTGGGAAGAAATCAAGACTATTAGGCCTGTATCGGTCTGTTCTTGTGATCCTCATTGTCACTGAAATGCAATCAGCACACTAATGGATCATATGGAGGCTGAACATGTCATGAAATTCCTAAAAGGTTTAAGGGATGAGTTTGAGCCTATGGTTTCACAGGCAATGATGATGGTGCATTTTCTAGAAATCCGTGATGCCTTTGCAATGTCCATTAAGCTTGAAAGACAGAAGATGTATGTAGCCAAAAAGGCCAAGAATCAAGATTCTATGGTTCTCTTGTCTCAGAAAAATGGATAGGGGCAAAATCATATTGTCAGCAGACCTAACTATGTATCTGCTGCAAATTCCAGATATAAAAATCCCAAGAAGATGCACTGCTGATTTTGTGGATTTAATGGTCATACTAAGGAAACTTTACAAGAAACATGTCTATCCTCCTGGTTCCAAGTCAAAAAGGGCTAATTTGGTAGAGGAAGAACAGTCAGCAGAAGAACATCAAGCCCAAAACAGGTCTGATAGACCAGGGTTTCCAAATCTTATTGCACAGCAACTTGATAAGTTGATGGATCTGCTAAGTACTGATCCTCCAAGACATGCAGGGTTTGCTATTGGCCAGCCTGCTGAGATTGTGACACACTACTCACCTACTACAGGGACATGTGATCTAAATTTAGAAAGATCTATACAATAGATCTTGGACTCTGGTGCCACAGATCACATTGTAGGATCATAAGATCTGTTAAGCAATCCCAAACCTTAATCTGGTATAAAGACGGGATTACCTAATGGAAATAATGTTTCTGTCACACATATAGGACAATTCAGGGTAAACCCTCAGCTGGTCCTGCATGATGTGTTTTGCATTCCTGGTTTCAAATACAACCTTTTTTCTTTACCTGCCTTTATTAATCGTACAAAATGTGCATCTGTTTGTTCTGCTAACAAGTGTGTTTTGCAGGACAAAGAATAAGAAAGTGATTAGTTCAGCTGAGTTACACAAAGGGCTCTATGTCATTGATCAACCAATAAGACTCTCTGTTGTCAATGTTGTAGAAAATCACACATTTTCTAATAGATTAGATAATGCTCTTTTATGACATTACAGACTAGGACACTTGCCAGATAAGAGACTTCAATTCATTAGTTCACAGTCTGCTGATGTCAAGTTTTGTGATCATAACCTCTGTTATGTTTGTCCCATGTCAAAACTACAGAAAAAACCTTTCCACTAAGTACCACTACTGTACATTCTATTTTTGATCTTATTCATATGGATATCTGGGGTCCTTTAAGACAACATATTGTGAATGGACAACAATATTTTCTTACTATTGTAGATGATTTTTCTAGATTCACTTGGATATTTCTTATGAGGCATAAATCTGATACTTCTGACATTGTTAAATATTTTGTTAAATTTGTTTCTACACAATTTCACAAAATTATCAAAGTTATTAGATCTAATAATGGAGCTGAGTTCCAGCTCAGTGATTATTATGCTCAGCAGGGCATCATACATCAGACATCTTGTGTCAGCACACCTGAACAAAATTGTATTGTTGAAAGAAAACATCAGCATCAGCTGAATGTTGTTAGGGACTGAAGTTCCAGAGTAAATTACTGATTGCGTGCAAAGCACATACTAGCAATAGGACTAGTTCTATCGTAGTAGAGTATTGACGAGTCAAGGTCGAATCCCACAGAGACTCGTAAGAACGCAAATCATTCAAGATTGAA
The DNA here is from genome assembly GCA_026214975.1 of Gentiana macrophylla. Lineage (NCBI taxonomy): Eukaryota > Viridiplantae > Streptophyta > Magnoliopsida > Gentianales > Gentianaceae > Gentiana > Gentiana macrophylla. The sequence continues at coordinate 10,606,152 of CM047809.1, read as the reverse complement.
TTGTCACAAATGCGGTTCGACGACCAACTATAATATAGAAAGAAGTAAAATCATGCTACAAACTAACAATATCATGCAAGTTTAAACGGAGCAAACAAGAGTTTCTAAGGTATTAGTCTAATTATGAGTTAATAGTTATTCCTCCCAAAACAAGCAACAGTCGTCCCCGTTGGTAAATTTTAATTCATTGTCAGCTACGGGTGCAACTCCTAGCCCTAATGACTTCCACTGTAAAGACATCAGACAATCTATACGTAACTAACCTCTTACGTCGGTTGCATTAGCACATACGCAATAAGTTCTAGAGTTTCTGGCTCAATACCGAAAACCTCCCTAGGCAGCTATCGACTATGACTAGCACGTTCCTAAGGATCTATCAAGACTATGTCCAAATTAACACTTCACTAACAGTCCGTCATGCTAGTTTATGATGATATGCAAATAGTTGATCAGGCTACTAACATGTAAATTAAATCTGTAGATCAACGTAGCTGAGGCCGATTATCATGAACCAGTAATTTACTAGGTATTCAGATATAGGGATATAGACCGTCGCAGATCTGAAGAACGAAATCACTAATTCATGATTTCTTCACCAACGAATCAGATGTATACAACATGGGGTAAAATAAAATAATTACTATATAATTAAACTAAATAAACAATTAGCACATACTAGTCAAATAGAACAATGATAGATCTACATCTTGGAAAAGACAGGAAATCATACCCTCGAAGACGAGTGTAGATCTCCCTCTGATCTCTTCCTAGGAGGCGAATCTGGAGACTCCGTGACTAGAACTCATAACATAAATAAATAAAGAACTTTTATTGCATAATAATTGTAAGTTTTGAGGTACATTGAATTTTGAGGCCGATGCCTCTTATTTGTAGCTAAATAAACCGACTTAGAAACACCTAGAACTACCCCACATCCAAGAAAACGCGTTTCGGAAGATTCTAAACTCTCGATAAGTCAGCAGTATCTCCCGATTAATCGGGGGTATTTTTGTCTTTTTTCTTCTGTCGACATAACTTGGAAGGTTCTGGAATACCCTAGGCCTAATCCTTTCGTTCAGTCCGCTCTAGAATTGTCCACATTGCTTAGCCCAATATTTCGTATCTTGAAAATAATCAAATAACGCACGAAATAATACCGAATAAGGGAAAATAAAAGCTAAATGCAAAATACTCGACTCACGAACCCGACTTATGATATTCAACTCAAATGGTTCATAATTATAGGTCGAAACAACTATTATTAGCTCGTAATGGATAGGATGTTGATGTCGTGGGTAGACTATTTTAAGCGTCATCAATTACCAATTGAATGTTGAGGTTTTTGTCTTTTACATGCTGTAAAATTCATTAATGGTACACCTACACTGCTAAAAGAAAGCACTCCACATGAGGTGCTTTATGGCACTAAACCAGATTATTTTATGTTTGACGTTTTTGGTTGCGTAGTCTTCGCTTGCACACTTCAGTAGTACAGTACAAAATTTGACTCAAAATGTATGACTTGTGTCTATCTTGGGAATTCAAAAACGTCCATGGGTGCTATTCTTTTAGATATTACCAACAAAGACATCTTTGTTGCTAGAAATACTCAATTCCATGAGACTTATTTTCCTCTATTTCAACAGGTGTTAGGAAAGGTTAGATATCTTGATGACATGCCCATTTCTTTACCAGTAATGGACACTTTTGATGATCTGCTGAATGACTCAGCAGACCAGCCAGACATAGGGTCACCTGCAGCCGAGGCATCTAATGAAGGGCATGCACCAGTCATTCAGGCACCTGAACCCACACAATTAAGAAGGTCCACAAGAATAAGGAAATCACCAACCTTTTATCAAGGGGGTGCTCATACTCTTCAGCAGACTCCATGCCTGCTGAGTACAGTCATGAGTCTAGACAATCTCTCAGCAGACTATACCAGATTCATTAATGCTATTGATGTTGTTAAAGAGCCTAAGACTTACAATCAAGCCATCAAGCATGATGAATGGAAAGAATCAAAGCAAAAAGAGATTGAAGCTCTACAAAAGACTCATACATGGGAAATAGTTGATCTACCCCCAGGCAAGAAACCCATTCGGTGCAAATGGGTGTGAAGAATCAAATACAATCATGATGGTTCAGTAGAGAGATATAAAGCTAGACTAGTAGCAAAAGGCTACCCTCAAACATATGGATTGATTATCAAGAAACTTTCTCACCTGTTGTCAAGATCACTACAGTTAGAGCCTTACTTGTAGTAGCAGCAGCCAATAATTGGCATCTAAATCAGATGGATGTAAAAACTGCCTTTCTACATGGAGATTTATATGAAAAAGTATACATACAGTTACCCCGAGGTGGTGCAACAACTAAACCAAATCAAGTTTATAGACTTACTAAGTCATTATATGGCCTCAAGCAAGTATTCGTTAATAAGCACGAATAGACGGGGTACCTTGGGCACAGTTAAGACCCATGTCGGAGAGTGTGACTAGCTATATTAGCCAAGCCGTTCTTAAGGCGGTGTGCTTATAAGTGTACCTTGGGCATCAGCAAGTCCCATGTTGGCGGTGTAGTTAGTTGTGCTAGCCGAGCTGTATCCTGTGCCTTAAAGCTAGTAAACAAGAGTCACGGATAGGAAAAGACAAGGACATGAATATGTTAAGAAAGTGAATAAATAGTTAATATAACCGAACATGGGATATAGTAAAACAGGCAAGGTTTCGTATGCATTGATTATGTATTCCAAAGTGGTTTTCTCCTTTTGTTTAAAGTATTGTTCTAAACTGTTTGTGAAAGTGGATATAGTAGATTCATGTCGTGTCTTCCGGCTTATGACAACCATGAATCTCACTTTTGATCTTCTTTCTCCTTACTAAGCTTATGCATGAGCTTACTCCTCTTTTAAAATAAGAAGATATGCAGGTTGGTGATGTTTCTGAGGAAGAGTTCGAAGATCAGGCTTAGAATTTGAGCTTATAGAGTTTATGTTCTAGTTTATTGTTTAATACTTTTGAATAAGGGCATTGTTGCCAGTTGTTACAGTCGTTCCTTTCTTTTTAGACATGGATGTTCATTTGGGGATGCTAGCATTTATCTCAGTTATTTATGATATAGTTTGACGGCAGTTACTTCCTGGTTGGGTTGTTATATGTAAGACCCTGAGGGTCTTTTTCCCGAGTCTTTGGTTTGGTTTTACTTCCGCATTTATTGTTAATTACTCTGATATGATGTAAGGCTTACGTGGGGTTTAGGGTTTTCTTTAAATGTCACGTGCCGAACGTTCCATTTTCCGGATAAGGACGTAGTGTCCGGGACGGGGCGTTACAATACTAGCCTAGAAGTTAAAAAGAAAACAACATTAATTGTATTATAGGGATTTTTTAATCATTGCATTCAAAATATCATAGCATTAAATCACTTTTTTAATAAACATATTTTCGACAACCGTCTTAGATATTTTAAGATGAAAGAAGTATTGTATAATATCGTGCTATTAAATACTCATCACAAAAAAGGAATACTTTATGCCAGTTGAAAAGTCCTTTTGACCGGCCAATGCCGTATTTTGTGGAATGTTATTAGGAAATTCTTGGTGGGTCTCCACACGAGGAGACTCAAGGAGACTTTGATGTATGGAAAATTCTAAGGCGGAGCCTCTCATATGGGGAGACATCAATGTTATTTCATCTGGACCATACAGTTTTAGTGTAGAATTAAATTGTGTGGTCCAGATGAAGCCACATAGGTGAATTCTTATACGGTAGTCTCCGTCTTAGAATTTCCTTTTTTTTACGAATACAAAAGATGCACACATTTTTATCCTTACTGGGACTCAAACCCGAAACCTCCTGGTTAATACCCCCGTCTTAAAATTTCCTTTGATGTATTTTTCCAAACCAAATGTTATTATTCTCTCTCCCTCTCAAAATAAGTCGTTCAGTCATTCATTATTGTCTCCTAATATAAATTAATTACTATACTAATGTACCATTTATTACAAATTTTTTTCATTATATCTATCATATTTTCAACAATCTTTCATTACTTTACGTTCATTTCATTAATGATAGTCAAATGGTAATTTAGACTTTTATCATTAAAATTAGTGACACTTCACAACTTTTCTTTTTGAGGGGAAACAACTTTTTTTAACTGTGTAAAAACTCTAAATTGACTTACATTTTGAGGCGAAAAGAGTACAATAATCACTCAGAAACAACTATTGACAGAATATGGAGTGAGACTTTTCATTAAATAATGACACCTCACATTGTCTCTTCAGGTTGTGTTATTGGTTGTCTTTAAATATTTGTGACAGTAACATTACCCATTCAGACACAACCAGTGACATATCGTGATGTGGCAGTGAGACATCTCATTATATGTCATTTATTTAATTAGGAGTTTCACTTCTTTATCGTGAATGATCACACTAAGACATTATGTTGTGGCACTGGTTGTGTTCGAGTGACTATAAACTAACATTAATTAGTTTGATCCATTAGTGAAATTAGGTGTGCACATGATTTGGGTTGTGCGGTTTTATAAAATACTCATACCCAACCTTTATGTTGCATGTTATAAAAATTTAAAACAATATTCAACATAATTCAAAGTTCAACCCACATGTGCGGGTTTTGTTAAATGCAGGTTGGGTGCGGGTTAGAATGACAATACACTCTTAGTGCTGATTAATTGATTCGGTAATCTTTCTTCAATTGTTTAGTTATTGGAGAGAAGAAATTATTCAACATTTAAAAACCAAGTAATAGAATAAATGCATATAACATAATTATATCAACATTGAAGAAAATATTAAACTTTGTTTATGAATGAAGTGGTGTTTTGATACTGAAAAAAATATGGCTAAAATGGTTATTCATTTTGTGACCTTGTAGTCCTTTTACCTTCTTAGACTATTCGTTTTACCGTGTATGAAATATATGTTATAGAGTTTTGTTGAAATGGCTATCTTGAAATTTGAAAAGTTAAAAAATCATTCCACTTTTCATTGTCTAGTAATTCTAGTTTGTCGCCATATATATATATATATATATATATATATATATATATATATATATATATATATATGGGTTGAGTTGGGTTCAAATATGTTTTTATTGTACAACCAATGAAATGCAGGTTAAAATATATTAAAATCATAATCAACCCAAATCTATTTTTAACCCGCAATTACGGATTGAGTTAAGTTGAAATAGGCCATATTGAGTCGGGTTGTGATTTTTTTTTTTCACCCCTAAGTGAAATTATTGCTGGTTCTCCTCAAGAGGAGACTCTCAAAGAGACTTTGATGTAATTTTCATTCCATGAATTGGAAATGATGTGAGTCTATATTGTCTTATGAAGATATTACATAATTATTTTTGTTATAAATAATTAATCAAATTACACAATCTAAAGCATGAAATTAATTTCCTAAGAAAAAGCATTAATTAATTTTGGATACGACCAAATGTTAAAGGTCATTTCATTTTATAGCTAGAACCAAATCTCATTTCATCCAAATAAAAATCTCTTTCCCTCTCTAGAGAAAAAACACTAAAACACTAAAAAATCTTCCCGTATGTGGTTTATAATCAACAAACAAAAGTGATTGAAATGGTTTCTGTATATCTATTCTTTTTTTAAAAAAATTCTAACATAAATCAAAGCTGCAAAAGCATGACATTCGCCGCCACAATAAAATCTACAAATGTAATAGGATTTCTGAATTCAATCTTGTTCATCATTTTGTCAATAATCTTCAACCAATCTGTACTACATTTTGCTGTTGCAGCAAAAAAACAAGTGTTTAACCCAGGTGATGAATTGAACAGCCTGAACTCCACTTCATATCTTGTATCAGCCAGTGGGAACTTCACTCTCGGATTCTTCACAATCCCATCTAGTATTAATCTCACTTACCTTGGAATAACATACAGAACGTACAGAAGTAATTCTGGCAATGGCAGTAGAGTATGGGTTGCTAATCGTGATAAACCGATGATCGGTAATGGAGTCCTGGTGATGGATGATTTAGGAAGTCTGAAAGTCATCAATGGAAATGGTACCACTCTGTTCAATATTTATAATAATCAAGTTGGTTCAGGCAAAAACACAAACACAAGAGCTGTGTTGGAAGATTCAGGTAATTTTGTTGTTTATGATGCAACCGATAATCGGTTATTATGGCAGAGTTTTGAATTATCCAACCGACACGCTGCTTCCTGGTATGAAAATCGGATATAACCTCACAACGGGACAGAACGGAACATTAACCTCATGGTTATCCGACCAGATTCCGGCCACCGGTGCTTTCACAATGAAATTGGAACAATATGAGAATTCACCACACTTGCTCGTCTACCGGCGTGGAGAGGTTTACCGGGCTAGTGGTCCATGGAATGATGGAACTTCTGAATTTTTATTCTCATTTCTTTGGTATCGGCAAAATTAGCATTTTAGTCCTCTAACTTGGCCTACTTGGATTTTAGTCCTGCTCCTGCTCCGGTGAGGAAAATGGTCCTCTAACTTCTTCTTTTTTTTGGAAAATAGTCCTATCCGCCGGAAATAGCTGATTGGGCACCGAAATCTTTAAAAAACGCTTACGTGGCAGCCATTAGGCTGGCACATTGAATCCTACGTGGCTATGGACCTCATTTTACTTTAAAAAAAGTATTTCTCCTCCCAATTTCTTTCTTCTTCCAATTTCCCTCAATTTCATCCCTCAAAATCTAATCCCTAATTAATTTGTAATTTGCAATTTGAAATTGCTGAGATAGGCAATGAATCATTTGCATTTTGGAATTGAAAGTTTGAAGGTTTGAAGGTTTTAATCTTCTTCCCCAATTCTCATCTTCCTTTGCAATTTTATATTTTGTTTCCTGCTGAAAATCCTCAAACAAATCAACTCAAATTAAATCCAACACATTTACGATGGGATCGAATAAAATCAAATGATCAAAGGCAAGACCACCAAAACTCACAGCCTCAACATCAAAAGCAAGTTCAAACAACTGGATTGTGCTCACTTGTGGCACCATTACCTTAATCTCTTCTGTTTCTGGCCATGATGTTTTCAATTGAGGAGGAGAAGCCTAAAAACAAATCACAGCGAATTTAATATATAAATAAAAAATAAAGAGTTGAAGATGAAAAATTGAAGGTAGTAAATGGAGGAAGAAGATGGAAGAGGATTAGACGGGAGATGCAAAGTAGTAAATTAGGGATTAGATTTGGAGGGATGAAATTGGAAGGAGAAATCATTTTTTAAAGTAAAATGGGATCCACGTCCACATAGGATTCAATGTGGCAGCTTAGTGACTGCCATGTAAGTGTTTTTCAAAGATTCCGGTGCCCAGTCAGCTATTTCCGGTGGATAGGACTATTTTTCCACAAAAAAAACAAGTTAGAGGACCATTTTCCTCACCGGAGCAGGAGCAGGACTAAAATCCAAAGTAGGCCAAGTTACATGACTAAAATCCTAATTTTGCCCCTTTCCCACCTAATTACTATCAGATCCTGATTTCTGATGCTTCAGGAATGTATTTTACTTATCAGGCAATGGATTACCTGATCCGGTTAGCTCCCAACGGGCAGGTCACTGATAATATTTCGCCTATTCGTGATTCAGACTTTTGCTATGAATATAAGAGGTTTGATTCGATTTATGATAACGGGTGCACGGTTTCTGCGGCGCCTTCCTGTCGAGGCCAAAGAGATAGCTTCCAGTTTCTAAGTGGAGATTGGTCTGATGATTCGAGTGTTTATGATCATAATTCAAGCATTAGCCTCACCGATTGTATGGAAAGATGCTGGAACGATTGCAATTGCTTGGGATTTACCACGAGTAATAGTAATGGAACTGGATGCAGGATTTGGAGAAAACTATATAATATAATTTGTTCCTTCTACTAATATATTGTGTTGGTAGTGGTACTCAGTGAGCTATTGTTCAAGCTCCAAAGAATCGTCAACCGTGAGCCCATCCGGACAAAAAAATCTTGCACTAGAAAATCTACGTAGTTTAGTTTGATCCATAAAAAATTCTTAATCCAGTCCACCCAAAAATTCGATATAGTCCATTAACCCACCCATCCTGGCTCCGCCATTGCCTCTCTGCGCAACACAATACCATGTTACCGTGTAGTCACGGGTGGGCATGGTTGCGTGCGGCGTGCAGGCGGGCGGGGGAGCGGACGGGAGAGCGACATGTAACGTGCGTGCGTGTGTGTGTGTGTGTGTTTTAATGGATAAACTCTTATGAGTAAATTTGTTAAAATATTTCAGCACTTAAAAGATGGATATGGATGTTGATAGTTTTTCCTCTGGCAATTGTGCTTATATCAATCTATTTGCGCTATTTGTGCTGTTTGCGCCATGTGAGGATACGAAGGCGCCGACTTGAAGGTACTGAAAATGACATTCACTAACTCAATCCCAAGCTAAATTTACATATGCTGTATGTTTCTAAGGAAAGGCTGCATATATATATATATATATATATATATATATATATATATATATATATATATATATATATATATTATAAAGGTACATTGTAAGACAATACACAATAGGCATATATACATGCTTTGTCATTTTTATGTGCATATGGATTAAAAAGTATATCTTTCTAAATCGGTGTTACAGAAAAGGAAAAAAAGAGGAGAGATGACATCATACATCAGTTGACAGGCTCAGATAGTTTTAATTATGGCGACGAACTTGAAAAAGATATTAAAGATGCTCCTAATGTAAAGATTTTTAGCTTAAAATCTATTTTGACTGGCACAAATAACTTCTCAAATGAAAATAAGCTCGGACAAGGAGGTTATGGACCTGTTTACAAGGTAAGTCGTTAAAATGTTCAATCAACAACGTTTTGACCTTTACTTTCTTCCTTATCTCATGACTAATGATTCTGATTCATCATATAGGGAATATTACCCGATGGCCGAGAAATTGCAGTCAAAAAGCTATCAAAGACATCAGGACAAGCAATTGGAGAGTTCAAAAATGAACTATTACTTATCACCAAACTCCAACACACGAATCTTGTTCGACTTTATGGATGTTGCATCCACCAAGAAGAGAAGATGCTTGTATATGCATTCATGCCTAACAAAAGTCTTGATTTCTTTCTATTTGGTAAATTTTTTCTCGAATACCTACCCATTGCATCCTTTCATTGAAAAAGCACCCTAAAGAAAGAATCATCGGCTCTCGAGAAAGAATCATTGGCTCTAGGGTGCTTTTCTCTAGGCTCTTTGATTGTCATATAAATAGTGTTTTAACATTTGTTTTTTGATATAATCAAAATGTTCGGAACTAATTTCTTCATTGACTATTTTAATAGTTGATGATAAGAAGGAGAAAATAGATTGGCAGGTTCGATTCAACATTATTGAAGGCGTTGCACAAGGAATGCTTTATCTCTATAAGTACTCTAGAATGAAAGTAATACACAGAGATCTGAAAGTGAGTAATGTGCTACTAGATGAGAATATGAATCCAAAGATTGCGGATTTCAGAATGGCTAGAATTTTCCAACACAATATGACGGAAGCAATGACAAATAGGGTTGTTGGAACATAGTAAGTGTTGTGAATAATTAAATATTGAAATTAAATTTGATTATCATCGTTATCTTGTTAATCTTTGAGGAAAAAATTGTTTGAAGAAACAAAATAATTTTGAAGTAATATGTGCAGTGGATACATGGCTCCTGAGTATGCCATGGAAGGAACATTTTCAATCAAGTCTGATGTATTCAGTTTTGGAGTGTTAATCCTTGAGATCGTAAGTGGTAAAAAGAATTCAACCCTTTACAATCTTGACTGACCACTCCACCTTGTTGGATACGTAAGTTTATTTTATAATAATCTCCACAAAATATCTTAAACACTCATTTACTATATCAATCTAGCTACTGGAAGAAAATATTCAGTGTTATTGTTTATAATGTTTAGGCATGGGAGCTTTGGAAAGGACAAGCAGCATTAGAGTTGAAGGACGAAACCCTTGGTGAATCTTTTGATGTAAAACAATTACTCAGAGCAACCCATGTTGGTCTTTTATGCGTGCAAGAAGATGCAGATGATAGGCCTACCAGGTCCGAAGTGATTTCGATGCTTAATAATGAAATTGTAGATTTACCTAATCCAAAGAAACCGGCATTCTTTACGGGCAGACAGGTAGTGGAAGTTGGTTCACCTGGAACAAGGTCAACATATTATTTATTGGATGAAATCGTTCCAGTTTCCGTAAATGGTTTGACCATCACAACAATGGAGGCGAGATAGCATTGACACATGTTTACGTCTTAAGAAATATATTATCACAAAATTCATGGTTAGCATTTTGGTTTATTTTTACTATGGTGATGAATAAAGGTTGTTTACTCTTTATATCTCTTGGATCCTCTAGAACAGGGGCGGAACCACCCTTTGGGTGGGGGGGGGCTTGATATTGTATTAGTAGTAGTGTTAATATTAGTATGTTATGTGTCATTTTCTTGAACAAAAGACCTTATATCCTAGTGGTTTAAGAAAAAACTCGTTTCAGTCTTCATAATTCTAGTTTGTAAGTTCAAATCCCACTACCAGCATATTTTTTTTCGGATTTTTTTTTAGCTTTATAGTTTATATACCAGACCACCCCATATTTCTTTCCCGAATTTTTTTTTAGCTTTGCAGTTTATATACCAAGACCACCTCGAAATTTTTTTCTGGTTCCGCCACTGCTCTAAAAACGGGTTGATATTTTGTACTCCCTCCGTCCCATTTTATTTGTCATGTTTGACTTTTCACACAGATTAAGAAAAGTGTAGTTAATACTTTGAATCACATTAAATAATCCAATATTTTTACACTTATGCCCTTTAAGTGGTTGTTGGAGCATTTAATGCTACACACTTTTTATTGTAAATATTGTAAAGAGTGAAGTGTATTTGAAGAAATTTAACAATTAATGTACAAAGTGGACACTTATTTTGGGACAAACCAAAAAGGAAACATGGATAAATAAAATGGGACGGAGGGAGTACCATTTTTGTACTAAGAAATGTACCAATTTTAAGTATCCACTCACGACCCCTCTCCGAAAAGGGAAAAAAAAAAAAAAAGATATTGATCCCTGTTGTGTTGTTGTTGATGTTGTGCATCTGTTTTTGATGTTTTTTTTTTTTCAAATGATGAAATTTCTTTGGGGGAATGACATCGATGAGCTTATGAACTTTGTGCTTTGCAATTATAAGCTTTGACCTGTTTTTACTTTTAAAAAATTGAAAAGGGTAAAAACCTTATAAAATCTGGATGGATGATATACCCTCTCTATTTATCCCCAAATCCTTAACTCCTTCATCCAATTATTCATTAACCTCATTATTCATTTCCACCATCCAATTTAATTACCACCGTGAATCGAGCAAAATAGGCTCAAAGAAAATTCTTGTCATTTCTACCCAAAATCACCCGTCTTTCTACCCAAATTCAACCTAGGATCAAGCAAAATTCTTGTCAACAATCGAGCTAAGTGTGCAAACTCACCGTAGTTGAGGAAGGTGATCGGAAAGTTGAAGAAGGCGACCGAGCAAGTCCGCAAAGGTATTATTTTGGGGTTTGGTATCTGCATGTGGATTATAATTCAATCGAGTTAATGAATTCACAAAAGTTTGATTTTTGGGTTGAGTTTAAATTTTGTTATGTATATGATTTTGGAGAATAGGAAGATGTGTGATTTGTTATGGTGTTGAATGATGTGGGATCGGTTAAAGCAAATTGTGTAACCAAATTTGTTAGCTTAAACAATGGCAATGATGAAAATTGTTCAAAATGTGTTATTTGCTTCAATTGTATTCAAATTCCTTTGTTCTTTCATTCGATTGATACTTTTGTTTATTTTTGTTGGTAATAGATTGGTCGAAAAATGACGTTGGTTTATGCACTTAGCGGACAAGATAGGATCGCAAAATGTGAAATCGTAAACCGATGTCAAATTGGTAAAGCAAATGCGCTTTATCAAAAGCTTGACACAAAGCACAAAACAAAGTTGGAGCAGTCTTGTTTTGGACATTTAATCCATCTGAAGGATCTCGCCACCAACCGGATAGTACATCGATTGATAATGAGGTTGGTGAACCACAGAAATCGAGAAGTTTTTTGGTTCAAAGTTGGAGCAAAAAGATACGATTCGATGTACAAGAATTTGCGCTTGTCACGGTTTCTTGGTTGGCAATGATAGCAATGTCGAGAAAGGCGTAGGAAAAGAGTCTAAATTAGTTAAGAAGTATTTTAAAACCTTACGTCGATGTATAGGAAGCATGTGTGGCAAAGTTTAATAGCACTAAGAATGATGTGAGACCGTTACAAGTTGGGATTGATCGTTATCTTGACGTCGTTGTGTGGGCATCGAGAAGAGAAACGTCATGTGGATTGGTGGATTTTTCAGTTGGTTGATGATTTGGATGCTTTCAACAAGTATCCATGGGAAAATGAGTCTTATGAAAGCATCATGTCCATGTTTTGAGGAGGACCTAAGAGATGTTCTCAAAAAGGTCCCGATCGCATATACTTTCTATGGTTTCTGCATGCTTTGAAGGTATGTAAAAGCGAAATCTGTGTTTTAATTCATAATATATATATATATATATATATATATATATATATATATATATATATATATATATATATATATATATATATATATGTATGTTGTTATTTTTTTGTTATGTTTGGTCAATCACTTGTATGTAAATGCATCGTAGGTTTGGGCACTTGAAGCAATTCCTTCTTTAAGGAAGTTTTCCGAGATTGTTGATGAGAATGCTCTCCCAAGGATGATGAAGTGGGGAAATGCAAAAGGGTCAACTCTGCATTAGTTGAAGTTGTTCTTGAATCGGGAGAGGTAGTGATGTTTAATTTGTATCTTAAGTTTGGTATGTAAATGCATCCTTCACATTAATCATGATGCGGTGGATGTAGTTCAAAGTTGGTTCCAACCGAAAGTGAAAAGGAAAAAGCTTATTTTGTGATGCTCCGGGAAGTTTAAGTTGAAGATGATGAAACTACTTATGACAATGCACCTGAGCAATCAACGGGTAACGTTGATTATGAAAAGCTAAAAGAATTGGTAAAAATTGTTGTGAGTGAAGAGAACAAAAGAATGTGCGACGAAGAGTTGGTAAAAATTGATGAAGAGAACAAAAGAATGTGCGCTTTAGTGGATACGCTCCAGTGTAAAGTTAAATTGATGGAGGTTCGTCTTTCTAATGAAGAGTTGAATGAAATGGAAGATGAAACTGTGGAGGCATCCCGAAACGGCAAAGGTGTAAAGTTAAATTTGTCCTTTATGTTGTTTATATAGGAGAGAAATAGTTTATAACATTGTATTTGTTGAAATTATGATTAGGAAATGCCGTAGTTGAAGAGAAGGAAGTCGGGGAAGGTGATGAAAAGGTAGGGGAGTTCCCACTAGAAAATGAAAGTGAAGGTGAAGAGAGAAACGAGGCCACTGAGAAATTGAGGAGGAATGTTGTTATTATTGTGAATGAGGTTGGGGATGGTGATAAAGAGGTAGGGGAGGTCCCACCTGAATATGTAAGCGATGGTGATAAAGAGGTAGGTGATGAAGTCCATGCTCCGGTTGAGGCCACTCAAATTGAGGAAGAAGGTGCTGCTATTGTGAATGAGGATGGGGATGGTGATAAAGAGGTAGGGGAGTTCCCACCTGAAAATGTAAGCGAGGGTGATAAAGAGGTTGGGGATCAACCTGAAGCCCCGGTTGAGGAAACGGTTGAGGAAACCCGAAACGGCGAAGGTATAATGTGAAACTTGTCATTTTGATTTGTTCATTATGTAGTTTGATGAGAGAATTAGTTCATAACATTTAATTTCTTGAAATTATGATTAGGAAATTCCGTGGGTGAAGAGATAAATTAGGACATTGAAATGGCAGAGGAAGTTGCTGAAAAGCTAAACGAGGTTATGGAATGTGATGTAGATGTAAATATAAGAGAGGAAGGTGAGGCAAACCCAAACGGCGAAGGTATAATTAAATCTGTCCTTTATGTGTTTTGGTGAGAGAATTAGTTTATTCATAAAATTTTGTTTCTTGAAATTATGATTAGGTAATGCCGTAGGTGAAGAGAGAGCCGAGGTCATCTTAAATGAGGATGATTTGGAAAAAGCGGGCGGGAAAAAAGTTGTTAAAGGTAGATTTACAAAAATAATTAATTTGAGCTTATGTTAGTAGATATATGTATAATCCAAACTAATTACGTCATTGAATGTTTTATATAGTTATAATGCGTTTCAATCTACCGACGCCGCTTAAAAAATAAAAGCAATTAGCAACCACTTATATTAATCTACCGAAAAAAAGGAAAGTGAATAAGTATGATGCTTATAATCCGTTCCAAAAATGGATCTGTGATGATGAAAAGTCTTGATCAGTTTATAGATTCATGTGAAGACAGGTATGAATGTCATATGGTTGAAGTAAACCCTAATTTGTAAACTCTATTTTGATGATTAATTAGTTCATGTGAAGACAGGTATGAATGTCATACGGTTGAAGTAAACCCTAATTTGTAAACCCTATTTTGATGATTAATTAGTTTTTCTTCCTTTTTATTTATACAAATTATGCAGTGAGTTTGGTTGACTGTGACATCCAAGCAAGTATTTTGAAAGGAATTGTGAGGGGGCCGAGCTTGCCGAGCAACGTAAGTAGTATATGCTTTAGATTGTAAATTAAGAGCAATTTAGATTGAAAAAGTATGTTTTTGTTTAGTAGGATATATATATTTTTTGATATTCAGGTAATGGATAGTTCATTGTGTGAAATTCGACGGCGATGCTTAGTGGACCCGAACATGTTTGACCAAAATGCACGTGTCATGGATACGCTATTTGCAAGTTATGTCAAAGGCTTTCACACACGACACATGAGAAAGAAAAAGCAAAGGAGGAATTAATACAGTATGCAAAGGACGATTTGATAGAGTATTTATGAATATTGTGAAGGGGGCAGCTCCTGAATTTAGCAAATCATGGGAAGGTTGCACAAGTTTGTATGTGCCGATGATAGAGAGGGATCATTGGTTTCTTCTAAAAATTGATCTGAGTGGGAGGATAATTTACGTGTATGACAGCCTTCCGGGGCATGTCAGAAAAGTGCTTCTTGCAAGTTGTGTCACGCCTATGCAAGTTGTGATACCGCTTTTACTGAAGAACCATGTAAAAGGCTATGAGAATTATTCTGTAAGAAAACTAGCGGTGAAGAGCGTGGATTGTCCATCTCAAGATAATGGGTACGTTTCATAAATTTATGCAATATATATAGGGATTATTAAGGTATTCGTTGTCGTGACTAACTTATCTTGTAATTCTTGAATTTGGTAGGAGTGATTGTGGCATTTTCGTTCTTAAATTCGTGGAGTTCATGCTTGGAGGAGTGGATCTATCATTGATTCGGAGTGCGCATATGCCGGATTGGCGAAAGAAGTTGGTTGCGGGATTGCTTTCATGGAACTTGCAGACATAGAAATTGCATATGCATTTATATGTCATTGTAAAAGTGTGTTAACCATCTATGAGGGTTTTGGTTTTTCCGCCTCTCTTTCCCAATTTGGAGGCTGGCCAGATCTGCGGTCGGTGTTAGCCATGGCGGAGAAGGAAAAAACTTATTTCAGAGTTGTTGTTTTGGTGTATATCTAGTTGGTTTTTTCGGTGGTCTCCTCAGCCGGCTTTCCGTTGCTCGTCACTGTTGGTTGCTGTTTTTGGATTAACATTATTTGTTAGAAAATTTGGCCCATTTAAATGAAGAAGTTAATTTAGTGATTCTTAAAAAATTATACAAATCAATATAGTTAACGTAAAGGTGTAATTGTAATTGTAATTGATTAACATTATAATATTTGATGATTTTTCATTGACCCTTAACATAATGGATTCATTTCTTAATTTTAACTTTACACAGTTTCAAGTTTGTGTTGACACAAGTTTAATTTAACGTTACACAAGTTCAAGATTGTTTCGGTGAATGATACATGTTTGAGAATGTTGCGGGTAAGACCTGGAATTAAACTATTAGAAAATGATAAAATGGGCCTATAAACAGTAGTATATCGAAGAGATACTGAATCAGTAGGGGTGTCATGGTAGTGTACTATCTTTGAAGAGATCTGATTCATGAATGTGAAGGGTGTCATGGTAGTGTAAAACGAAGAGATATATACATATATCAATTAATCTGAAGGGTCTCATATAGGGTAAATCGAAGAGACGCCACCACCTTTAAAAAAAGATAAAATGGGCCTATAAATAGTAGTATAACCACAGGTGTACAATTCATATTTATTACAAATAAAAACAGAAAAGCAGAAGAAGAAAATGGATAAGCATACTAAGGAGATCGCAGATTTAAGAAACCAGGTTGAAGAACTGGAAAGAAAATTGGACGCGCGAAGACATGAATGCCATTATGAAATTGATCAACTGAAAATATGGATGACACAGGAGTCGGATTCCATGTATCTTGAAGTGGCGTATATCAATGACAACATCAAAAGCATCAAAAAAGAAAATCAACGATCTGATACGACTGTGCAATGATGCTTACAAAATTGCAGTGCGATGTGCATCTGCATTCGTGCACTATCGCATGATGCCATGGCCGGGGAACAATAATGTTTCTTTGGCCCCAAGTGGAGTTGGGGTTCGACCACAAACTCTCCCAATAAGAGAGCATGTTATAGAGTTCTCGGATCACGGCATGTGATCAAATCCCATCCCCATCCAAACCCCACTTTATCTACATATTTGTATTTTATTTAATAATATTATGTTGTAAAAATTTTATGAACTTGAATTATTTATAATATTATCAGTCTGTTTTGATATTATGTAATAACTTTTTGTAATGAAATCATTTATAATATTATCTTTTTAAGTGTTTTATTCTTTGTTTTGAATGATATCATGGATTTAGTTTCTTTTGTTTTTGAAACGTATGGATGTAGTTTCTTATACATCAGTTGTTGCATGCATGCAAATAAATTAGGGTATTAAGGTTTGCAATTAATAAAATAGTAGAATAAGAAAGGAGGGGATTTGGATGAATAAAGAAGAAGAACCTTTATATATGTTTCTGCAATTAATAAAAAGTACAATAAAAGAGGGGGGGTCTGCAAATGAAAAGTACAATTAATAAAATAATATTGATGTACCAATAATGGTACAATGTCACAGACATTGATTAAAGTAACTCGTAAAATGACCCCAGGAATCTTTTTGCTTAAAGTAACTCGTAAACCTAACAAAGCAACAATACCAAGCCTCTATTGAAGAGAATGGCGAGAATTTTATGGCACAGGACCAAACTAAACTCAAATATACATCTACTGGGGGAGGTGGAGTCTTGTTTGATGGTTGAATATGTGCACAGGGTGAAGGACTGCACAATAGCCATAGACTGGAAGGAGATGATTCAGATGTGGAATGTGAGTCTATCATCAGTAGGACCGAAGGATCCCAAGTTGGAATTCCTGGAAGCAATGATTCATAGTAATTTTTCTTCTTTTGAGAACATCCCCTCTCATCACACTGTATCATTAAGATCATCATTTGGAATTGCAGAGGTGCTGGCTCCAAAGAATTTAGGAGGCACATCAAAGAGTTTCTTTTGAAACAGAAACCTGATGTGGCAGTCCTTCTTGAAACCGTCCAGTGAAAAAAGCCTTTAAAGTCATTGCTGAGATTGGTTTTACAGGTTCCATACAGTATCCTCCTCCTATTGGAAGATCTGAGGTATTTGTATCATTTGGAATTCGATTTGCTCGATATTAATCAGTATTGAAGCCCGCCCAAATAGAATTCATGTTGTCATCTCTGAGAATAATCTTTGTAGGATTGATAACTTCAACTTCAATGTCGACAATTGTAACTTGATAGATTTGGGCTACTCTGGACTGCTTTTACTTGGAGCAACCATGCAACTACTGATGGAGACTCTTGTACCATCGCATGTGGGGCTCATCTCCTAAAGTCCATTCTTAGTATTAAAAAAATCTCGCTTTAAATTTGATATTAACACATGTATAATGTTGTTATGACTATTGAATGTTCTAATTAATGTATTCTTGTTGTGAAGGAGCCTCATTGCATTGCTTTGGAACCTCCTGCTGAGGGCTGGATTAAGGTCAACACTTATGCCAGCTGCATGGATATTGATGAGAATAGTAGAGGCATGGTGGCCATTGGTGGGGTCTTCATAGACGGTAATGGAATATTGTATAGAGGATTCGTGGGATTTATGGGAAGAAACTCCATCCTTCAAGGAGAATTGCTTACGTGAGTATGTCACTCAATAAGTCCGTTTAGGGTGTCTTACGTGAGTATGTCACACAAAAAGTCCGTTTATGGTGTCTTACGTGACATACTTTTTTTTGTGAGTATGTCACTCAATAAGTCCGTTTAGGGTGTCTTACGTGAGTATGTCACATAATAAGTCCGTTTATGGTGTCTTACGTGAGTATGTCACTCAATATGTCCGTTTAGGGTGTGTTATGTGAGTATGTCACTCAATAAGTCCGTTTAGGGTGTCTTACGTGAGTATGTCACACAATAAGTCCGTTTAGGGTGTCTTACGTGAGTATGTCACTCAATATGTCCGTTTAGGGTGTGTTATGTGAGTATGTCACTCAATAAGTCCGTTTAGGGTGTCTTACGTGAGTATGTCACACAAAAAGTCCGTTTATGGTGTATTACGTGAGTATGTCACACAATAAGTCCGTTTATGGTGTCATACATGAGTATGTCACTCAATAAGTCCGTTTATGGTGTCTTACGTGAGTATGTCACTCAATATGTCCGTTTAGGGTGTGTTATGTGAGTATGTCACTCAATAAGTCCGTTTAGGGTGTCTTACGTGAGTATGTCACATAATAAGTCCGTTTATGGTGTCTTACGTGAGTATGTCACTCAATATGTCCGTTTAGGGTGTGTTATGTGAGTATGTCACTCAATAAGTCCGTTTAGGGTGTCTTACGTGAGTATGTCACACAATAAGTCCGTTTAGGGTGTCTTACGTGAGTATGTCACATAATAAGTCCGTTTATGGTGTCTTACATGAGTATGTCACTCAATATGTCCGTTTAGGGTGTGTTATGTGAGTATGTCACTCAATAAGTCCGTTTAGGGTGTCTTACGTGAGTATGTCACACAAAAAGTCCGTTTATGGTGTCTTACGTGAGTATGTCACACAATAAGTCCATTTATGGTGTCATACGTGAGTATGTCACACGATAAGTCCGTTTATGGTGTATTACGTGAGTATGTCACACAATAAGTCCGTTTATGGTGTCATGCGTGAATTACGTGAGTATGTCACACAATAAGTCCGTTTATGGTGTCATACGTGAATATGTCACTCAATAACTCCGTTTATGGTGTCTTACGTGAGTATGTCACACAATAAGTCCGTTTATGGTGTCTTACGTGAGTATGTCACTCAATATGTCCGTTTAGGGTGTGTTATGTGAGTATGTCACTCAATAAGTCCGTTTAGGGTGTCTTACGTGAGTATGTCACACAATAAGTCCGTTTAGGGTGTCTTACGTGAGTATGTCACATAATAAGTCCGTTTATAGTGTCTTACGTGAGTATGTCACTCAATATGTCCGTTTAGGGTGTGTTATGTGAGTATGTCACTCAATAAGTCCGTTTAGGGTGTCTTACGTGAGTATGTCACACAAAAAGTCCGTTTATGGTGTATTACGTGAGTATGTCACACAATAAGTCCGTTTATGGTGTCATACGTGAGTATGTCACTCAATAAGTCCGTTTATGGTGTCTTACGTGAGTATGTCACTCAATATGTCCGTTTAGGGTGTGTTACGTGAGTATGTCACACAATAAGTCCGTTTAGGGTGTCTTACGTGAGTATGTCACATAATAAGTCCGTTTATGGTGTCTTGCGTGAGTATGTCACTCAATATGTCCGTTTAGTGTGTTATGTGAGTATGTCACTCAAGAAGTCCGTTTAGGGTGTGTTATGTGAGTATGTCACACAAAAAGTCCGTTTATGGTGTCTTACGTGAGTATGTCACACAATAAGTCCGTTTATGGTGTCATACGTGAGTATGTCACACGATAAGTCCGTTTATGGTGTATTACGTGAGTATGTTGTTAAGGGCTAAATTGTAGTATTTATACATATATTTTATATATCAATTTTCTCCCATATATGTATGATTTTCATAGAAATCGAGCTTATAATTGATTAATTGAGTAAATGAGGTTTTTAATGGTTAAATATGAAAACGTATCAATTTTAGTCTTTATTTGATGGTTTTATGTTATTTTGGAAATATGTTACACTTTGGTATGTTTTGATCCTCTTGTAGATACACATTGGTGGTGGAAAAAGTGATCTAAAGAGCTAAATTCGTGATTAGAAAGGATCAATCAAAGTTATGGAAGATTGGAAGAGATAAGGAAAGAGATCAATCAAGATAAAGATGGAATTATCAATTTAATCGTTATTGGACGAGCATCCAAGGTTAATGAACGAAGCGTCCAAGGCTGGGCGGGCGTCGATAAAGCGAACGTCGCGTCCAGGGAGTTAATTCACATTCGAGAGTTCAGACGCCAAGCTAAACTAGCGTCGGTATCCGTCAAGCATTACGACAAAGGGCGTCCAGATTGGTTGAAACAGGCGTCCACCGCCGCGTTCAATGAGAACCGACTTAGGTTCTTCAGAGCGGCCCGACTTAGTTTAATTATAAAAGCACAAAGAGCCCCAAACCCTAAATTCATTCGAAATTTCTTCACATCAAAGAGAGCCCGGCGGCGCGTGTTGAGAGAGTTTGAAGGCGGTCACCCGAGCCTTGTGCTCGGGTGAACCGATGTTAGATTAGGAATAGATTAGATGTTTTCTTTTCGTTTCCATGGATCAATCCTTGTTCAAAACTATGTGAGTTCTTTTTGATTAATTCAATTCCAGTTTTTTCTTCATGATTGTTGATTTATTTTGTATCTTTCTTTGTGCTTATGAGGCCATGAGAATAGATTGAAAGATATGTTTTCTATTGATGTTTATAATACGGAAGTTGCATAAACCTTAGATCATCATAGAAAGATAGGGTTTTTAGCCGTTGATTATGTGACAAATTAATTGGTTAGATTCCTAGGTTGTTAGATTCGATTATACGAGAGTAACTTGAATCTACACCCGTCGTTTTGTTTGGTAAATCAGTCTCAACACTCGAAAGATGAGAGATAGATAATTGAATTCTCTATGAAAGTAGGAGTTCATAGCTTGAGAGATGAGTTCACTAAGAGATTAGGGATTTGTGTCTCGTGAAAGGGTGAAACCACAAACTAAATTAAAATCATGAGATAACTAGAATTGAGATCACTAGGCTTGTTCAATGTTTGACCCCATGTTTTAGTTTAGATTGTTTTATTCTGTTTTCTAGGTTAGATTTATTTGATTGTTCTTTTCTGTTTTTACGTTTTGTCTTTCGTTTCTTGAGTAACAATTGGTAGGGTTAATTAGATTAGATTCAATATCCCAATTCCCTGTGGATCGACCCACAGACTTACCTACTATGCTATCAACTACCCGATATTTGGTCGGTTAGGAGTTAGTTTGCATGTTGAGTATAGGTTTATAAATTTTCTTTTGTTTTAATGATGCAAAATCCTCCCAACAAAAGTGGCGCCGTTGCCGGGGAATAGGTGTCATGTTGAATCTGATCTTGTTATTTCTCGATTTTGTTACGTTTATTTTTCGTTTTAATAAAAGTAGCGTTTACCAAATCGAGAGTTTTTATTTTTCCGTGTTTCGATGATCATAAGGTTAAGAATGTGCAAAAGTTTTTTACTCGATTTGTTTAAACGTGAAGTATGTGTTTATGTGTTTTCTGATCTAACCTCTTTGTGCTTTAATTGAAAGTGGCTGCTGTGATCTGTGTTAATATGTGTTTTAAGTTTTTAGGGTTTGTCTGCGTTTTCTGCTCTCTTGTGTATTCGTTGTATGGACGAGCGTTCAAGTTAGTGAACGCCCGTCCGATTCTTTAAGCTGCGAGTAAACGAGCGTTTGAAAGTATTGGACGCTTCGTCCGTTCAAATATTTTCGACTCTGTTCTGGTTTAAAGGACCAGACGAGCGTCTATGCTTTCTGAACGTCCGTCCGGTCGGTTTTCAAGGCAGACGAGCGTCTGCAAAGTGGAACGCCCGTCCAGTGCTGAGATTTCCTTTGAACGTTCATCCGTAATGCAGTCCAGGTTCTGGTTTTTCTTGATTTTATTTTTAATGCTTTTATTTGATGTGGATTTTTCATTCGAGCTTCTGTGGCTAATTGATGTTTACATAGATGTTCCGAACTTATATGTTTTTACCTTTCCATCTATGAATCCATGTTAGATAATTGATCAATTCCTTATACATGATTCATCTATGCAAGTTATAGTCACTGTCGGTTCTCGTACGCTATAACTGGTCTTATTGTTATTTAGTAGCTAATGTCGGTTTCCGTATGCTACATACCGCTGTGATGAATCTTTTAAGCTTTGAGACTTATGTGCTTCCTTGTTGTTTTTGTAACTCATATGGGTAGCTACTGTCGGTTTTCCGTATGCTACGTCCAGTCCATATGAGTTATATCTGTTTAGTATAGCTAACTGTTGGTTTCCATAATGCTATCACTTTTGACGAGTCTTAAAGCGCGTCTACACTGCATGTAATGAACAGTACTGTCGTTTATCGTAACCTGTCATTATTTGGTAGACGTTTATTATATACATGTCATGTTGCAAATGAGTGGGCTAGTTTTCTTTCTTTTATTTTCTTTTATTTTTGCATATCATTTAGTTGCATGTCATCTAGTTGCATTGTTTTTCTATTTTTCTTTTATTTTTCTTGAGTGTAGTTAACTGTCGGTTTCCGTAATACTACCTCGTTTTTTTTCTGATTCTGCACGGGCCGTAGTCACTGTAGGGTTGTCCTCTCAACTTGCTCACTTGAGCTGTCGAATTTATTTTTTATTTATTTTATTTTTAGGATTGCATATCATGTAGATTGCATTGTAGTATATTTTCATATAGTTGCACCTAGCCTACGACTTTGTAGTATTTCATGTATAGTATTCAATCTTTAGTTGAGCTTAAGTTGAAAAATCTCTATGATCCTTTTCTTCATGTGCTTTATATATGTAATCTTTTCTTTTTCCCCGAAGACTCTTTTTGCACTGATCATGTCTGCAGGATATTTTTGATAGCTATTGTGCACTTTAAAGATGAATTCAGTTTACCTGTGATGCTCCACAGTCTACTGAGCTATGCAAGCAATCCTGGTTCTTGTTGGTTCTTCCGGAATTGCCAGCATCCAATCAGCTAAGTTCTCTAATTTATTACTTCTGTATAACTTGAGGACAAGTTGCAATCTAAGTGTGGGGGAAGGGATAGATGATTTATGTGTCTACTTTCGTTTGCTCAAATTTTTAGTATTTCTATGAAAAGTGCTTAATTTTCAAATTTTTTGTTATATCCCGAGTAGACAAAGGCATATCTTTGCTTGAGTTTATATCATTTTGCTATATTCAGTATATTTAGTAATTTTAGTTGTTTCACCCGACACTCTTTTTCACATGCCATAGTAAATGATGAGCTAAATGTTGAAAGCCTACCCCATTTTAGTTGGAGATTTTTGATGATTATAGCATGTTTCTTTGCTTATGTACAATTCTTGAAAAGTTTAGTAGTTTGTATTTAGAGTTAAAGTATGACATCTTTGTGAATATCTGTAAGTTTGAATGTGATAAGTGAAACGTGATTAAGTCTTTGCAATAGTAATAAATTGTTTACTTGAGGTGTTATGCTCGGTGGTGCATGCTACTAGAAAATAATCTTTTCCACTTGCCCAATTGAAATCTCTAAGTAAACATAATTGTAATTGTGTGTGTCGGAAGTCGGTTGATGATTTGGGTGAGGTAGGGTGTACCACGTATGTCCTATTCCACTATGATGACCAAAAGCTCACGACCAGTCGGTTTATAGTGCCTTATGATTGGAGTAAGGTAGGGATTATCTTGAAATGTCCTATTCTCGCTATGAGGCAAAAGCTTATTCGATGTGTGTTAGAAAAGTGTGAAAAAGTGAAAATATTGAAATATATTATTATGAATAAGTAAGGACTTAGTTATCGTTAATCTTATACCCAGTATAAACTGAAGGATATGTTGTAGGGATTATCCTCTGAGTTTGTCAGAAAGGTTTTAGATATTCTCTACTATTTCTTTTTGGGATATGTATGTTTTGTAAAGTGTCTGTTATAGATTTTTGAATATTTCTAACTTAGATGGGAAACCGGGCTAGTTTTGGTTTGAATAACTTTCAAATTGTGGAACTTAGTGGAAGTTTATTATGGCTATGCACACACCACTTGGGTGAATTTCTACGTTATTGAATATACTTTATATTTGTATAGATGTTTATTTGTCTCGAGCTTGACTTTGTTTTGTTTTGCTCGAGGACAAGCAAAAAGATAAGTGTGGGGGTGTTGTTAAGGGCTAAATTGTAGTATTTATACATATATTTTATATATCAATTTTCTCCCATATATGTATGATTTTCATAGAAATCGAGCTTATAATTGATTAATTGAGTAAATGAGGTTTTTAATGGTTAAATATGAAAACGTATCAATTTTAGTCTTTATTTGATGGTTTTATGTTATTTTGGAAATATGTTACACTTTGGTATGTTTTGATCCTCTTGTAGATACACATTGATGGTGGAAAAAGTGATCCTAAAGAGCTAAATTCGTGATTAGAAAGGATCAATCAAAGTTATGGAAGATTGGAAGAGATAAGGAAAGAGATCAATCAAGATAAAGATGGAATTATCAATT
This sequence comes from Gentiana macrophylla, assembly GCA_026214975.1. Classification (NCBI taxonomy): domain Eukaryota; kingdom Viridiplantae; phylum Streptophyta; class Magnoliopsida; order Gentianales; family Gentianaceae; genus Gentiana; species Gentiana macrophylla. The sequence goes on along the minus strand of CM047809.1, from coordinate 10,581,229 downwards.
TAATCGTTATTGGGCGAGCATCCAAGGTTAATGAACGAAGCGTCCAAGACGGACGGGCGTCTCGATAAAGCGAACGTCGTCCAGGAGTTAATTCACATTCGAGAGAATTCAGACGTCAAAATAAACTAGCGTCGATATCCGTCAAGCATTCATTACGGGCGGCGCGTCAGATTGATTAGACGGGCGTCCACCGCGCGCGTTCAAGAACCGACTTAGGTTATCTTGTAGCGGCCGACTTAGTTTTATTATAAAAGCACAAAGCAGCCCCAAACCCTAAATTCATTGAAATTTCTTCACATCAAAAGAGAGGCCAGCGAATTGTCATCTTGAGAGTTTGAAGGCGGTCACCCGAGCCTTGTGCTCGGGTGAACCGATACTAGATTAGGAATAGATTAGATGTTTGCTTTTCGTTTCCATAGATCAATCCTTGTTCAAAACTATGTGAGTTCTTTTTGATTAATTCAATTCCAGTTTTTTCTTCATGATTGTTGATTTATTTTGTATCTTTCTTTGTGCTTATGAGGCCATGAGAATAGATTGAAAGATCTGTTTTCTATTGATGTTTATAATACGGAAGTTGCATAAACCTTAGATCATCATAGAAAGATAGGGTTTTTAGCCGTTGATTATGTGACAAATTAATTGGTTAGATTCCTAGGTTGTTAGATTCGATTATACGAGAGTAACTTGAATCTACACCCGTCGTTTTGTTTGGTAAATCAGTCTCAACACTCGAAAGATGAGAGATAGATAATTGAATTAAACTCAAAGTAGGAGTTCATAGCTTGAGAGATGAGTTCACTAAGAGATTAGGGATTTGTGTCTCGTGAAAGGGTGAAACCACAAACTAAATTAAAATCATGAGATAACTAGAATTGAGATCACTAGGCTTGTTCAATGTTTGACCCCATGTTTTAGTTTAGATTGTTTTATTCTGTTTTCTAGGTTAGATTTATTTGATTGTTCTTTTCTGTTTTTACGTTTTGTCTTTCGTTTCTTGAGTAACAATTGGTAGGGTTAATTAGATTAGATTCAATATCCCAATTCCTGTGGATCGACCACATACTTTACCTACTATGCTATCAACTACCCGATATTTGGTCGAGTTAGGAGTTAGTTTGCATGTTGAGTATAGGTTTATAAATTTTCTTTTGTTTTAATGATGCAAAATCCTCCCAACATACGTCACACAATAAGTCCGTTTATGGTGTCATACGTGAATATGTCACTCAATAAGTCCGTTTATGGTGTCTTACGTGAGTATGTCACTCAATATGTCCGTTTAGGGTGTGTTACGTGAGTATGTCACTCAATATGTCCGTTTAGGGTGTGTTACGTGAGTATGTCACACAATAAGTCCGTTTAGGGTGTCTTACGTGAGTATGTCACATAATAAGTCTGTTTATGGTGTCTTACGTGAGTATGTCACTCAATATGTCCGTTTAGGGTGTGTTATGTGAGTATGTCACTCAATAAGTCCGTTTAGGGTGTGTTATGTGAGTATGCCACACAAAAAGTCCGTTTATGGTGTCTTACGTGAGTATGTCACACAATAAGTCCGTTTATGGTGTCATACGTGAGTATGTCACACGATAAGTCCGTTTATGGTGTATTACGTGAGTATGTCACACAATAAGTCCGTTTATGGTGTCATACGTGAATATGTCACTCAATAAGTCCGTTTATGGTGTCTTACGTGAGTATGTCACTCAATATGTCCGTTTAGGGTGTGTTACGTGAGTATGTCACACAATAAGTCCGTTTAGGGTGTCTTACGTGAGTATGTCACATAATAAGTCCGTTTATGGTGTCTTACGTGAGTATGTCACTCAATATGTCCGTTTAGGGTGTGTTATGTGAGTATGCCACTCAATAAGTCCGTTTAGGGTGTGTTATGTGAGTATGTCACACAAAAAGTCCGTTTATGGTGTCTTACGTGAGTATGTCACACAATAAGTCCGTTTATGGTGTCATACGTGAGTATGTCACACGATAAGTCCGTTTATGGTGTATTACGTGAGTATGTCACACAATAAGTCCGTTTATGGTGTCATACGTGAATATGTCACTCAATAAGTCCGTTTATGGTGTCTTACGTGAGTATGTCACTCAATAAGTCCGTTTATGGTGTCTTACGTGAGTATGTCACTCAATATGTCCGTTTAGGGTGTGTTATGTGAGTATGTCACTCAATAAGTCCGTTTAGGGTGTCTTACGTGAGTATGTCACACAATAAGTCCGTTTAGGGTGTCTTACGTGAGTATATGTCACACGATAAGTAGTTCTAATGGAAACGGAAGTCCGTTTAATTTTGTTTTAATTATTATTATTAATTTTTATTTAGTAGTAAGAAGATGTATGTATTAACTATTTTTTTTAATAATCAAATGATGTAACTAGAATAAATAAATAAATAAATATAATCAATCAAATGATGTAACTAGAATAATTATTTTGATTTTTTTTTTTAATTTTGTGATCGAACCCTTCTCTCCCCTCCATCATCATCAATTCCCGCCTTAAGTCGCTCCTCTCAATTGTTGCAACCAAAATTTTTGGGGCCTGCTTTCCGCTAAGAATCACCCAAAATTTAGAAATTTTCAAATTCCCTATTTGATTTGATTCGAATTCTTCACCCACAACTAACCCCTCAGAACCAACCCAAGTACACCACCGCCCTTTCATTGATGTGTTTCCCTCTTTTGATCTTCCCACCATTAAACCTTCAAAATCTCCATTAAAGAAACCAACTAGAGCTAATTTTGGTGAGTTACTCTGCTCTTTTGTTTTAGCTTTTCTTCTATGGGCTTTGTGAAGTACCTCTTTTGTTTTTCCAGAATGTTGTTACATTTTTTTGAATTTGAACTGATTTCTAACATATTTGTGTGAATTAACAGGGCATCAATGCCTTAACAGAGCTAATTTTGGTGAGTTACTCTGCTCTTGTGTTTTAGCTTTTCTTCTAGGGGCTTTTCGATGTACCTCTTTTGTTTTTCCACAATGTTGTTACATTTTTTTGAATTTGAACTAATTTCTAACATATTTTTGTGAATTAACAGAGCATCATTGCCTTAACAGAGCTAATTATGGTGAGTTACTCTGCTCTTTTGTTTTAGCTTTTCTTCTAGGGGCTTTCCGAGGCAACTCTTTTGTTTTTCCAAAAATTTGGCACCATTTTTGTGAATTTGAGCTAATTTCTAACATATTGGGGTGAATTTACCTAGACATCAATTACTAAACAGAGCTAATTTTGGTGAGTTACTATGCTCTTATGAATTATGTTTTTTTGAAACGAAGAAGCGATCAAATTCACTCATGGATTGCACTCTTGTGAATCGAGAGTACTTGTTAGGCGTTTAGTTATTTATTTGAGATATAGACAGACCATTTAATACTCAATTATGCACAATTCTTTTCATAGTGCTGCAATCTCTCGAAACGAACTCAAGCAAAATATGAAGGAGGGTACTTCTCCGATTTCTAGTTCTTCTAGCAAGGTAAATGAATGCAGGACATTTCATGGCGTACATTGTTATGAAAATGTGGCGTTCTGCAAAATTGGTGACTTCAGAATGATGCTAACCAGGGAGACTGCTCTACGGTTGTCCTTATTGGCGGTATGACTAATTTTTTTGTTATACTTTCCATTACTTTCAAGGGATAATGTGTGCTGTATAATAATTGGAATTTCTTATTTTGCAGGATGATGAAGTCAAATGTGACTATTTCATATGGCAGGACAAGGTGTCTGCATCTACTTCAGGGCCATATGGCAAAGTGTCTTCATCTACTAGGCCATATGGCAAGGTGTCTTCATCTACTGGGCCACATGAAGATGTTACCTCTGTGAACTTGATGAAGAAAATGATAAACTTGAACGCACAATCGGTGTCCTTCAAAATGATATTGAAATGATAAAGTGCATGCGAGACAATGAGTTGAGATCAACGTCACTGAGTTATTGAGAGGTCGCAATTCAGATTCCATGGTTCAAATGTTACTCCATGATAGAGAAAGGATTGTGATAGAATAATAGAAAAATATATTGTATTGCATTGATTTGATTGAATACAATAGTAGACTATTTATACTAATAGGCATAATGTGAACATAATAATAACCATAATGAGATTGATTACAATCAATTATTTTCCTAATTTTATATATCTAGAATATTCTGTCATTATCTCTAACACGCCCCCGCAATCACATGGTAGTGCAACGAACATGATGATTGGCTCGCAATGAATGGCTGGAGTCCTGAGTGTCTGCGACAACTCTGCATGTCAATCAGCATCAACTTCTTCTCAACTCGATGTTTATTGCTTGAATAAAACTTGTGGGATAGGCACTAACAAAAAAATACATTGAGGGAGGGATATACCCTTGCAGAAAATAAAATATTTTGGGATATACCCAGGCAGAAAGTAAAATATTTTGGGATTGACCCAGGCAGAAAATAAAATATTTTGGGATTGACCCTTGCATAAAATAAAATATTTTGGGATTGACCCGTGCAGAAAATAAATAATTTTGGGATATACCCATGCAGAAAATAAAATATTTTAGGACTTGCAGAAAATAAAATTAACCCGTGTGAGCAGGAGAGAGGGACTAGACCGAGAAAAAAAAAAGAGAGAAAAGAAAATTATAGGGGAGATTTGATGAGATGGTGAAAGGAGAGTGTGGGAGGACCATTGAAGAGAAGTTGATATGAGCAGGAGGCTGACCGGAGCTCGCCGGAGAAGATGACGGAGAGGATGTGCAGGCTACGGAAAAAAAGAATTAAGAGATCGAGAATTGGGAGGTAGGCGTGGTGTGGCTGCAAGGTGGTAGGGAAGAACAAGGAGGCACGGCGGTGGGCGAAGGTGGTGTTAGCGGGGAAAAAGTTCGATGGGAAAAGAAGAGAATTATCAAACGTAAAAATATATATAAAAGAGACGGGTGAGGGTGAGTCGGCCATGTGTTCGGGGCGGGAAGAGGGGCGGAATTACCGGAGAAGAAGGAAGAAAGATCGGAATTGACGCAGCCGGAGAAGGAGAAGCTGAATAGGGAGGAGGAGTTGTGGAGCCAGGGGCGGTAGCCATGGAGCAAGGGGCGGCTAGGGTTTTATTCAAGAAAAAAAAAACTGGATATTAACTATAAAAAAAATTGGGAGGGGGTGAGGGTTTGATCATATTGATGTCACAAACCCCCACCCGAACGGATTTCTTAAAAGTTTGCTCAGGATCTAAACGACGTTAGTCTAGAGCTCTGATACCATGATAGAATAATAGAAAAATATATTGTATTGCATTGATTTGATTGAATACAATAGTAGACTATTTATACTAATAGGCATAATGTGAACATAATAATAACCATAATGAGATTGATTACAATCAATTATTTTCCTAATTTTATATATCTAGAATATTCTGTCATTATCTCTAACAGATTGCTCGCCTGGAGATACTACTTGAGAAGACCAGGGTAGGGAACAATTCATCTCAAAAGAAACTTGTATTATTGACTATTACTTGTCTAACCTTTTATTTCGTGTTTCATCTTACGAAATAAAAACTTAATTTCTTGGTATTCTGTATTTCTCTGTATATTTCTGTACATTTCATTTGGTTTTCTTATCTAATGGTTATTTGAAGGATTTGAATGGTTATCACATTAAACAAAAAGGAGAACAACCAACACATCAATGTTTTACAAGCTTAAACCCGTATCCTGGGGCAACACAAGCTTGAACTTGTTTCCGTGGCCGACACAAGTTTAAACTGTTTTAGAGTGAATGTTTTACAACACCCTTAATGGACGCAAAACACCACATTCGTGACACTCAAGAACTTCCCTTCACATTAAACAAATGAGAACAACCAACACATCAATTTGCCATCATTCAAAATTCAACATCATCTACATCTTCCAGATTTAAACATCAACCAATCAACCAAAGAAGAACAACCAACACATAGAATTTGCCATTATTCAAAATACAATAACAAACAAACACATCAACACTTCACTTTTCATTATTCAAAATACAACACAAGTTATGTCTTCGAATCTTACACATCAACCAATCATCCTCAATGATTAAACATCCATAATATGTAAACATATCATCCTCTTCATCAACATTAATACTTAAATGACCACAATATGTATCCCATCGCCTTCACTGTAACATTGTCAAAGAAAAAAAGGTAACAAGCTTAATGCAATGTAACATGATTGAATATAAAAGAACTCTAAATATTAATACATACAATACCTTATCATGGCAAAGTAGAGTGTCATTGGTGAGCATTTCTCCACCAATCAAACTCTTACAAGTGGAAGCGTAATGACCATTGACACCGCATTTTCCACAAACATACTTCGCCTTTCTGTCCCCAAACTGAAGCGTTTCCTCTTTTTGATGGCCGTCCACTTTGTCTCTTTGGCACCTTCGTGGCAAAACCACATCGTTAAGCACATCATCGGATACACACATTCATCTTCATTTTGAAGTGGATACACACATTTGGAATAACCTAGCCTCCAACAATTGACGCTTTATAATACCAAGTGCAATACTTGGAGGCTTGCATCCTGTATGCTACTTCAACACAAAGAAATTGCATGCTCGCATGGATACATATCCATCTGGAATTTTTTACATGTACACGTCTTCAAATCCAACTCAACGATGTAAGAAATAACAGCATCCTTGTCACGAACATCATACTTATCTGAGGAAAGTGTATTAACTGAAAATCGTTTCGCTGACTCGAAGCTTTTGTTCACTTCGATTTCAATTTTGGGAGTAAGAGCATCTTGGCAATTTGTAGATGATTCATTTCTTTTAGCAAACCAATCCTGTAACATCTCCCGGATATGTTCAATCAACCCAACAATTGAAAATTCTCGTGCACGCTTTAGCCTAGCATTCACAGACTCGGCATGGTTTGTGGTCATTATGTTGTAACGAAATCCCTCAAATTTAGCTCTAGCCCACATAGGGAATTCTGCTTCTTTCAAATATTCGTCAGCTTTCGGACATTTACTACATAAAGTTTCGAAATGCAACTTGAATTCTGCTTCTGTATAGGCCTCTGCAACTTTCTGAAAGAGCTTTCCCACACCACGTCTGGGATATTTCATCCTCAAATTCTTTTGCATGTGATACATGCAATGCCCGTAGTCTTAGCGATTCTTAAACACCGCCTTGAAAGATGTTTTAATACTATCGGCACGATCGTAAAGTATCGCAAGATCATTCGTGTCCCCAATGATGGGTTTTAGCTTATCAAAAACCATGTCCAAGACTCTATACTTTCGAAGCAACAACACCCCAAGCAAGTGGAAATATTTGATGATTTGCATCTTGACATGTTGCCACAAGTAAGGTCCCTTTATAACACGATTTTAAATGCGTGCGTCCCACGAAATGACTTTCCGCATCGCCAAATAAAATCCTCAATACTTTGACCAAGTGCCATGAAAAAGTATTTGAAAACATTCCCATCACTTTTTCAATATGATATACAGTGTCCGGGTTTCTAGCCTTCAACCTATAACAATATTTGGGTATTTCTCCCCAACTTTTGTTTGGATTACCCCTTATCAATCCTTCTGCATAACCTTTAGCCCTGTTCGCCTTGCAATAAGTTACATCATATCCAAATTCTTGCTGGAAATCATGCATCAAGTCCTTTGGTGCGTTAATACGATTGGCATCTTTAAACCTTCTGGCAAAGTATGTGCCAATTAGCTTGTGCGTAGCATGTCTATGGTCTTTCGAGAGCAATAGGTGGGCAGCTATGCTTATTTGCATACGTTACCACTACAAATCGCTCAGAAGGTGCATGAAGTTTGGTGGCTCGCAAACGCCATTTGCATCCGGCGGCTTCACATAAAACTGAATAAACGCTTTTGTTGGAAGTTTGCGTTTTGAATTCAAACTTGTACTTCGTAGCCAACTTCGCAAGTTTGAATACCAAAAACTTTTGCATTTAAATGGATCATTCACACGAAAAGTCTTCATGTTCGGGAATGCACACTAAAGTATCACCTACAATGACGGCTACAACGAAGTCTTTATGTTCAATTCTTTGCACGTTAACCATAGTTGGGGGTGCATTCAAGGGATCAACAATCTCATTTCTCTCAACAAAGCCATCAAGATTCTCATTTGACAATTCATCAGCCCCGCTCATGCTAATTCTCTGATATGATTCTTCTAAATAAACATCTTCACCCAAATTCACCAATAAGAGTCTTCAAGTTGCTCATTAAAGTCCATGTTGTCACCCCGTGTTCAAATGAGAATCTTCGACACATGTTTCTATGCTTTCTATTCTTACATCCAACATCTCTTCCATGGCATTCCCAACAACATCCACATCTATCTCTTCATTAATGATCTTTTTTCAACACATGTCTCTATGCTTTCTATTCTTACATCCAACATCTCTTCAATGGGCATTCCCAACAACATCCACATCTATCTCTTCATTAACATTCTTTTCAACACATGACTCCATGCTTTCTCTTCTTACATCCAACATCTCTTTCATCCCATTTGCCAAAACATCAACATCTGTCTCTTCATCTCTTTCAACACATGTTTCTTGACTTTCCGACACATTTACTACTTCACATGTTTCTTGACTTTTATAAACCTCGGTACACTTTTCCTTTTCCTTCAAACATATTAATAAAGCATCTTGTTTTAAATTACAAACATATATAAACCGATTCACAAGCTTATCACAATCAAGCACCATCGGTCTAGCTTTACTAATGGGGACCATATATTTCATCTCAAACTCATACTTAGTTGTATCGATTTCCAACTCATTTTTCACCATGTCATACAATTCTTCAAATGTAATGTTCTTTTTGACACTCGTAATCGTCGAAACTTCTTGATTCACACCTACATACTTCCAAGACCATAGACCATTGACGTCTTTTTCAATCTCCACAGGGGTAAAATATAAAAATACAAACTTTATCTTCCATCACGCTTCACGAGATCCTGCTTTTATTCAATACAATAATTACAAACCAATATACACATAGACAAAAACCATAATTCCGTTCAAATAGCCATTAACAAGTTTAAACTTGTGTCACACTATAATCAATCCACCTTGAAATGCAGATAGAAGTTCACATAGCCATTAACAAGTTTAAACTTGTGTCACACTATAATCAATATTTTAAGATTAATACGATTACCATTCACCTGGAAATGCAAATAGATATAACCAAATATATAGATAGATATATATATATATATATATATATATATATATATATAGTCATACCGGTAATAATAAGCGCACAATTCACAAATTCAACATTTAACCATTTCAATTCAAATCAAATATCCATTCTCAATCAGGGTCGCCCCCATTTTCAATTCAATTCAGAGTTAAACACACGGTTTAAGCTAATCCCGCAGGGTAAGTAAACTAACAAACTCAATTTCCCTAAATTCACATACCGGTATGGAAAGCCAAGAAACCCTTTCGATTACCACCCAGCTCGGCTCGGACAATGATTGACGGAGAAGAAGAAAAGAGCGGGCTGTTCCGGAGAGGACAATGACTGGACAGCGATGGAGAGACACAGCAGAGTTATTCGCTTTGCAAAGAGAGGCGAAGCGAGTAATTGGCTCTTGATCGATTTTTGGCGCGTAAATTAGGGTTGGTTAATTTACCCGCCCTAATTTAGAAGTCGGATTAAGCAAAGTTTAATGGGATGTTTAATTAAGGGTTAATTACATTTTTAGTGTTAAGTAAATCACCCCAAATCAAGAAGGGGAGGGCATTAATGGCTTTTCACCCAACTTGGAGAGTCAAAGCTTGTTCATGACATGATTTATGTCATAAAACATTATTGCAACAATTTCGGTTGACAAACTTAAATAACTAAAGGCCCCAATTTCTTTTTTACCCTCCTCCCTCTTAACACGCCAGTCAGGGGCGGATCTTTGTGTTTCAGGGATGGGTCAGATAATTTTTATTGTATTAAAACGATATAGTTTTGTTGTTAAAAATGTTATTTTGTTATTAAAAAATATAGTTTAAACATTATGTGCGTAACGAGTCACACTGTTATGTAATAAGCTATCACTAACGTATCAGACCATGACTCTACTTGTGTTGAGTGGTTGTGATTTTGGCAAACTATTGATGGGTCTCCACAAGAGGAGACTCTCAAGGAGACTTGATTTTCATTGCTAAATTGAAAATGATGTGAGACTATATTGCCCTATGATGATATTATATAATTAATTTTTGTTGTAAATAATTAATCAAATTAAACGATCTAAAGCATCAATTAAGGAGGTTTTTATTTGTACCACAATTGAATTATCATGTAACACATTATCTCTGTGCATTCGACCTTCATATGAACGATTCTGTAAAAATGGTGTGGTACACCTACAAGTGTGCTGTGATACCCCAAGTCTCGGGTCATGGCCGAATGGGTCGATTCCGAAATTGCTCGGGTTTTGAGTCGGGTCGTTACATGTGCAATAACGAATGGATCAACTCTGGTGGAAATAATAGCTTCCTTAATTAGTTAAAATCTTCCTAATTAATCTAGGACATGCTCATTGCAACAAATCATGGCCAAGTCCCGGCGATGATGCATTCACTTATAAGGGGGAGAATGTAAAGTTACACATCTGTAAAGTAATGGTTTGCTCACCCCATATAAATATGAGTAATAAAAATCTTGTCAACTCGGGTTAACTCTTTTAATCCAAACGCAAACGACGGTCTAATCAATTTACCAGAAATTTTATGACTCGTTTAACGCTACCAGACCCGGGATCTTGAGCGTAACAAGTACTATGATTTCATTGACCAGGGATAAGCATTCTGTGTGGTTTACGATCAACAAACAAACAATGAGTGATTGAAATGGTTTCTATTTATTAAAAAAAAAAAAAAAAAAAAAATCTAACATAAATCAAAGCTGCAACAGCATGATGGTTTCTATTTATTTAAAAAAAAAAAAAATATATCTGACATAAATCAAAGCTGTAAAAGCATGACATTCGCCGCCACAATGAAATCTACAACTATAATAAGATTTCTGAATTCAATCTTGTTCATCATTTTGTCAATAACCTTCAACCAATCTGTACTACATATTGCTGTTGCAGCAAAAAAAGAAGTGTTTAACCCAGGTGATGAATTGAACAGCCTGAACTCCACTTCATATATTGTATCAGCCAGTGGGAACTTCACTCTCGGATTCTTCACAATCCCATCTAGTACTAATCTCACTTACCTTGGAATAACATACAGATGTAATTATATCAATGTCAATGGCAGTAGACTATGGGTCGCTAATCGTGATAAACCGATGATCGGCAATGGAGTCCTGGTGATGGATGATTTAGGAAGTCTGAAAGTCATCAATGGAAATGGTACCACTCTGTTCACTATTTTTAATAATCAAGTTGATTCAGGCAAAAACACAAACACAAGAGCTGTGTTGGAAGATTCAGGTAATTTTGTTGTTTATGACGTAACCGATAATCGGTCATTATGGCAGAGTTTTGATTATCCAACCGACACTCTGCTTCCCGGTATGAAAATCGGATATAACCTCACAACGGGACAGAACTGGACACTAACCTCGTGGTTATCCGACCTGGTTCCGGCCACCGGTGCTTTCACAATGAAATTGGAACAATATGAGAATTCACCACAGTTACTCGTCTACCGGCGTGGAGAGGTTTACCGGGCTAGTGGTCCATGGAAGGATGGAACTTCTGAATTTTTACACTCATTTATTCCGTATTCTTTCCCACATAATAACCTGAATCGGAGCCTGACTTTTGATGCTTCAGGAATGTATTTTACTTATCAGGCAATGGATTACATGATCCGGTTAGCTCCCGACGGGCAATTCTATGATACTTATTCCCCTTATTCGCCTATTCATGATTCACACTTTTGCAATGGATATAAGAGTATTTTTTATGGGATTTATGATGCCGGGTGCACGGTTTCTGCAGTGCCTTCCTGTCGAGGCCAAAGAGATAGCTTCCAGTTGATAAGTGGAGATTGGTCTGATGATTCGAGTACTTATGATCATAATTCAAGCATTAGCCTCACCGATTGTATGGAAAGATGCTGGAACGAATGCAATTGCGTGGGATTTACCACGAGTAATAGTAATGGAACTGGATGCAGGATTTGGAGAAAACAAGAATATGTAGAATTTCTTCAGGATCCATTCGGTACCCACCCGCAAAAGTATGTTTTGGTTTCACTAAAACCTCCTATAAGTAAGTTTTGTTCCTTCTACAAATATATTGTGTTGGTAGTGGTACTCATTGAGCTATTGTTCAAGCTCTAACGAATCATCAAACGTGAGCCCATCTGGACAAAAAAATATTGCACTAAAAAATCTATGTAGTCCAATTTGATCTATAAAAAATTCTTAATCCGGTACGTCCACCCCAAAAATTCGATATAGTCCATTAGCCCACCCATCCTAGCTCCGCCATTGCCTCTCAGCACGACACAATACCATGTTACCGTGTAGTCACGGGTGGGCATGCGTGCGTGCGGCGTGCAGGCGGGCGGGGGAGCGGACGGGAGAGCGACATACAACGTTCGTGCGTGTGTGTGTGTGTGTTTTAATGGATAAACTCTTGTGAGTAAATTTGTTTGAATATTTCTGCAGTTAAAAGATGGATGTTGATAGTTTTTCCTCTGGCAAGTGTGCTTGTATCAATCTTAGCAATCTATTTGTGCTATTTGTGCTATGTGAGGATACGAAGGCGCCGACGTGAAGGTACTGAAACTGACATTTACTAACTCAATCCCAAGTTAAAATTTAAATATGTAAGGCTGCATACATATATACGTTATACGCATACAAGCTTTGTCCTTTTTATGTATCCTGCATATCCAAGATTATTTCGTAATAGAATGACATATTTGGATTAAAAAATACATCCTTTAAATTGGTGTTACAGAAGAGGAAAAGAGGAGAAGAGATGACATTATACATCAGTTGACAGGTTCAGATAGTTTTAATTATGGCGACGAACTTGAAAAAGATATTAAAGATGCCCCTAATGTAAAGATTTTTAGCTTAAAAGCTATTTTGACTGCCACAAATAACTTCTCAAATGAAAATAAGCTCGGACAGGGAGGTTATGGACCTGTTTACAAGGTAAGTTGTTAAAATGTTTAATCAACAACGTTTTGACCGTTACTTTCTTCCTTATCTACTGACTAATTAATGATTCTGATTCATCATATAGGGAATATTACCCGATGGACGAGAAATTGCAGTCAAAAAGCTATCAAAGACATCAGGACAAGGAATTGGAGAGTTCAAAAATGAACTTATACTTATCACCAAACTCCAACACACGAATCTTGTTCGACTTTATGGATGTTGCATCCACCAAGAAGAGAAGATGCTTGTATATGAATTCATGCCTAACAAAAGTCTTGATTTCTTTCTATTTGGTAATTTTTTTCTCGAATACCTACCCATTGCATCTTTTCATTGAAAAAGCACCCTAGAGAAAGAATCATTGGCTCTAGCGTGCTTTTCTCGTGGCTCTTTGATTGTCATATAAATAGTGCTCTAACATTTGTTTTTTAATATAATCAAAATGTTTTGAACTAATTTCACCATTGACTATTTCAACAGATGATGATAAGAAGGAGAAAATAGACTGGCAGATTCGATTCAACATTATTGAAGGCGTTGCACAAGGAATGCTTTACCTCCATAAATACTCTAGAATGAAAGTAATACACAGAGATCTGAAGGTGAGTAATGTGCTATTAGATGAGAATATGAATCCGAAGATTGCAGATTTCGGAATGGCCCGAATTTTCCAACAGAATGTGACAGAAGCAATGACAAATAGGGTTGTTGGAACATAGTAAGTGTTGTGAATAATTAAATATTGAAATCAAATTTGCTTACAATTAATCGTTATCGTGTTAATCTCTAAGGAATAACGGTTTGAAGAAACAAATTAATTTTGAAGTTTTATGTGCAGTGGATACATGGCTCCTGAGTATGCCATGGAAGGAACATTTTCAATCAAGTCTGATGTATTCAGTTTCGGAGTGTTAATCCTTGAGATCGTGAGTGGTAAAAAGAATTCAACCCTCTACAATCTTGACAGACTACTCAACCTTGTTGGATACGTAAGTTTATTTGATAATAATCCCCAAAAAATTATCTTAAACGATCATTTACCATATATCAATCTAGCTATTGCAAGAAAATATTTAGTGTTATTGTTTTATAATGTTTAGGCATGGGAGCTTTGGAAAGGACAAGCAGCATTAGAGTTGAAGGACGAAACCCTTGGTGAATCTTTTGATGTAAAACAATTACTCAGAGCAACCCATGTTGGTCTTTTATGCGTGCAAGAAGATGCAAATGATAGACCAATCATGTCCGAAGTTATTTCGATGCTTAATAATGAAATTGCAGATTTACCTAATCCAAAGAAACCGGCATTCTTTACCGGCAGACAGGTAGTGGAAGTTGGTTCACCCGGAACAAGGTCAACTGATTATTTATTGGATGAAATCGTTGCAGTTTCCGTAAATGGTTTGACCATCACAACAATGGAGGCGAGATAGCATTGGCATAGTACTTGCCTTATAAATTTTTTCTTGCAATATTCATGGTTAGCATTTTGGTTTATTTTTACTATGTTGATGAATAAAGGTGGTTTACTCTTTTTTTCACTTGGATCCTCTAAAAACAGGGATTGATATTTCAGGACAATTTATACCATTTTTTTTTGTTGTTTTTTTACTAAGAACCATTTTGTACCATTTTTAAGGATGGTAAGCAGGGGCGGCTCTTCCCTATAGAGAATCATAGGAAATTTCTTGGAGCCGCCCCTTATTGTAAGTATAGTGTTGTGGCTATGTGAAATTAGGTGTGAAATATGTTTGCCTGTTTCATGGTTCTGTTTTCTGCTGCATTTGTGTATTCCTCTTTGTTCTTTCTATCTTGTAACAAAACACTATATTGTATCTTGTTAGATATATATAAAGCTCCCTGCGTCCAAATATATAAGACACTGTTGGGGTTTTTCGCACAGAAAACAATTCAAACAAATAAAAGGATGCATATTCATTTAATTAAAGGTATTGTAGTCCAATAATATATGAGTTTAATTATCCTTATTAATACATTGTGGATCAAATGCCAAATATCACATAGGATCGTAAAACATGACAAATACACAAGAAATGAAATTGAAATTTGAAAAAGTTGCTAAACTATTTTGATCCACTCACATTTAATCCTTACAAATAGAACAATCTTTTTTTTTTTTATTATTATTAATTAAAAAGAGAAATGATATTCAACTAACAACATAATTTTACATCGTTATTCGTTAATCTCAGTTGATGTAAGTTTCATAAACATTTTACTGGTCATATGTTGGCTGAAGGGATTTTGGCAAGCAATATGATTCTAGGTATTCATCATCAAAGTGGCAATAACAGTCGAGGTCGTCGTCGAGGTCGTCGCCAGGGCAAAATTCCTCTACATCGTCGCAGCCATAATCCTCACAAGACATAGGAGGAGGAGCCGCCACCTCATCTTCGTCCACCACCATTGGATCATCACCCACGAGCGAGGGCCGGAGAGTATTTGGCATACAAACGTACTCCATTAAAGCACCCGGATCCTCATCGTGGTAGCAAAAACACGTGCTCGGGCAGCTTACGTCGTTCAGGTTGCATAAAACAATGAAATTACATATACGCATTCCAGACTTTCCTACTAGATTCCGAGAGATTGACTTTCGATCATATCTTTCCACGGAAAATGTGGTGGCTTGTGAGTCTTTAATCCCAAGTAGTGCTGCATATATGTATGTAAAAAATGATTCTTACCAACATAATTTAGAATAATAGTGTATTTCATTGATTCAATAGGAGTAATGAAAATACAAATATATAGGGCTTGAGTGTCTTAGCCAACAAGCCACTATAAGATAAATATTAAATACTAAATACAATAATATTATTATACTAATATATCCTCGACACTCCCCCGCAACCTCGTGGGATGTGGCTGAACACAGAGATTGGACTTTAAACTGGAAAAACGAGGCTGAGCCAACGGTTTAGTGAGGACATGCATCGGTTAACTGATCCTTCGAGGAGATAAAAGAGACGGTGGAAGTCGATTTCAATGTGCTTCATGCGGGCGTGAAACACCGGATTGTGAGCAAGGTATGTGGCGCCAATATTATCACACCAAAGAGTACGGGGAGAAGACAAGGGACGATCAGCTGTGTATATATATATTTTATTCAAGCTTTGGGGAACGCTGGGGTGGAATCAAGCTTTGGAGATGATTTAATTGGGGTGAATCGGACGAATGAAACCGCACCGGAGAGGATGGGAGATGCCATAAGAGTTGCCAGAGAAGATGATGCGGCCAGAATTTTTTTTTGGTTTTTTTTTTTTTTTTTTGGTTTTTTTTGTTTGGAAAAGAAAAGGGTTAGGGTTTAAGGAAGAATTGACATAACGAGAGAGAGAAAATCGACTTGCTCTGAAACCATAACATAATTTTTAGAATAATAATGTATTTCATTGATCCAATAAGAGTAATGAGAGTACAAATATATAGGCTTGATGTCTTAGCTAACAAGTCACTATAAGATAAATATTAAATACTAAATACAATAATATTATTTTACTAATATATCCTCGACACATACCAAGCAATGAATTAGCACTGTAAAAAGATACAATAGTATTGTAATTTGTAACAAAAAGAGAGAGAGAGACTAACCGATAACCAAGAAGCAGACGAAAATATGATAAGTATGTATAGCCATTTCCAATGTCTGTAGAATATGTATTTCATTTGTACCTTAAGATAGTTAATTTATAGTGTTAAGAAGCCGTCTGAAAATTCTTCTTACACTAAGAAACAAGGGTAGTCCAGACGACGAACAAAACCAAATGAGAATTATTGTTGGTGATATTGATACAAATTAAAATACAACAAGCAGCAAGTTTTTTTCATAATAAATGTAATCAGTATAGCAGTGTAAATAGAATTATTAATAAGGGCATTTGTGTAATTTTGGATCCAACATATAAAAGACTGAAGTTGTAATAGGGTTTCAGACTTTTGGTAACAATTGAATATGGAATGAAGAACACCCCGTTCTTCCCCAAATTTTCTCTAGGGTTTCAACCCCGATTCCTTCAATTGCTTTTTTTGTTTACCAATTGCCTTTTTCACATGGTATCAGAGCGACGATAGAGGCTTCTTCTGCGTCCTTTTTTTTGTTCGATTTCATTTCCATCAAGTTTTGGAGCTTCGCGATCTGGTTTATTTTTCTTTGACCTACCTCGATGGCGATGAATCTAGAAGAAGACATTACACCGTCTCATCCGCTGTACATGCATCCAAACGAGAATCCGGCAATAGTTTTGGTGCAGCCGTTACTGACAGAGAAGAATTTTTATGGTTGGAGTAGAGCTGTATGTCGAGCACTAATCTCTAAGAACAAATTAGGGTTTGTGGACGGCACCGTCGTATGTCCTGCAGCAACAGATAGACACTTCTCGGCATGGAATCAATGCAATAATATGGTACTTTCTTGGCTCTTAAACTCAGTCTCTCCAACCATTGCTCAGAGTTTATTAGGATCCAACACAGCACGTGAAGTATGGGTTGATTTTCACGAGAGGTTATCCACTGGAGATTTTTTCCGTGTTTCTGATCTTCAAGAGGAAATTTGTGCAATTCGTCAAGGAAACTCGACAGTGACGGAGTACTTTACTCGTCTCAAAATTCTATGGGAGGAATTGATTATGGTGAGGCCAATTCCTCAATGTGGATGCCGTACTACACAGGAATTCAGAGACTATGTTGAAGCTGACTATACAATTTCCTTCCTGAGAGGTTTGAATGACGCCTTTGAACCACTGAAATCCAAGATATTGCTTGCAAGTCCTCTACCTAAAATCAATGAGGTCTATAATCTTGCTATCAAGTTGGAGAAACAACAAGTTCATGGACCACCAGGAGGTCTTTCAATTAGCACTCCAATAGCCTTGCAGAATACCTCCTCAGAATCTCAAGGAAATTATGTAAAGCAACTTCCACCTAAGAGATCCATGATCACTAGCCAAGGTCAGAACTCTAATGGATCCAACAACAGGAAGAATCTGCAATGCACTTACCGCAAATGTGAGCGAGGACATACCGAGGGCAAAAACTACAAGAAACATGGATTCCTCCGGGTTTTAATGCAGAGGCGAGGCTAATTTGGTGCAGCAGGAATCACAACAAGTTGCTGCCATTTCTGGTATGGATGTTAGTGAGGGAAGCACATCCAACTCAACCTTTACTGCAGAACAATATGCTGAGATGATGAAGTTATTCCAGAAGATGCAGGGCACTCAAAGTCCAGGCAAGGACAACACCTAGCATCAGCAGCTGTGCTCAGTGCAAACTTCAAACCAGTTGGTAATGGTACGGGTATTACTAGCCAACTTAAGCATTGTATTCTAGATTCAGGGGCAATAGGCCATGTAGCTTGCTCCCTGTTTGTGTTTTGCACATATAGACCAGTCACACAAAAATCTATATCATTGCCTAATGGGACCTCTGTCCCTGTCACTCACATAGAGGAAGTGAGGATAAATGAGTCTCTCACCTTAAAGTCTGTTTTGTGTGCCTAGCTTTGCTTTTAATCTTCTATCTCTCAGTACACTCACTAGGACAGGATCTCATATGGTTTTCTTTCATTATGGTACTTGCATTATCCAGGAAGTGAGCCATATGAGGATGATTGGTACAGCTAGAGAATTTTCTGGGTTGTACTACTCAGAGGCTACATATCCCATAGTACCATCCATTGCTCAAGTTTCTTCCCACACCCCTTCCACTAGTGCAGATGATCAACTGTGGCACTACAGACTGGGACATATGTCTACACCTAGGCTGCAAGTTGTTCATCAAGCTGCTCATTTTGCTACTATTCCTAGCAATAAAGTTTGTGAAATTTGTTTTTTGGTAAAATCAAAAAAGCATTCATGTCCCCATAATACCTCTTTCAGCACAGCATGTTTTGACATTGTTCATGTTGATATTTGGGGGCCAAATAGGCACCCAACTATCAATAATCAGTATTATATTCTTACCTTGGTTGATGACTTCAGTAGATACAGCTGGTTATTCCTCTTACATAATAAATATGAAGTTAGGCTTGTCTTGCATAACTTTTATGAGTTGGTTCTCACTCAATTTCACACGAGAATTAAAGTGTTTAGAACTAATAATTGGCAGGAGTATAACATGCCAGAGTTTTATGCTGCTGGGGGATTGATACATCAAACTTGCTGCACTCACACACCTCAACAAAATGGTGTTGTAGAACGAAAGAACCAACACATCTTAGGCATGGCTAGGAGCCTTAGGTTTCAGGCAAATTTACCTATCTCTTACTGGGGGTTTTGTGTTGAGCATGCCGTATACCTTATAAATATTACCCCTATGCCCCTTTTGTATAATTCCACACCATATGAAAAATTATTCAATACACCCCCCCTTATGACCATTTGAGAGTCTTTTGGTGTCTCTCATATGCTGCCAATGTTGACCCACATAAGTCAAAATTTTGTCCCAGGGGTATTAGGAGCTAAATTTTAGGATACTCCTCTACCACAAAGGGGAGCATCTTGTTGAACTTAAGCACCCAAGCCATGTTTGTTTCTAGTGATGTTACTGATGGGAGTCAACTTTACGTGATTCCGGTGCATTTTCCACCCCTGTTTATCCCACTTTTAGCACATTCTCGGTGTTTTTAGACCGTTTTTGGGTAATATCGTGAGTTTATAGCACGGGGATTAAATCCGTCGCTTTGATGGTTTACTACCTCTTTTTAGTGATATTAACCCATTCCCGAGCACTTTTACCCTCCGGAATCGTTTGTGTGTCTTGTTCGTTCATGAGATTGTAAGGTCTAGGTGTCACGAGAACCCGGAAGGCGAAGATCTATGATGAGAAGTATGATCAAGGTGCAAGAATGAGCCAAGGAAGAAGAAAAATGAAGAAAAGGAAGAAAAATAGTTGGTATCTTCATGCTCTGCTCGCTCAGCAGACATTTTGACCTATGATGGAGGCATTTTCTGGTCATGGTCTCTTCATGAAAGTTGTAGATAATTGAAAGATATTTCCAACGCACTTTGAATCACTCGAATTGAAGTTCTACACGCGAAGATATCATGGTTTTACTGCAGCAGAAAACTGCATCATCTCAAACGCGCGTTTGGACGTTTTTTTATGTACAGTCTTTGGGAGTGAAACGCGTTTGGGAACCTCCAAACGCGCGTTTGGGGTCGTTTTCTGCAGATTTTTCCCACCAATATATACATTTTTACACAGATTTTCAACCCACTTCGCCTCTAAGAACCCCTAACCATTAACTTGGCTCGAAATCTTCCCTTTTGGCTCTTTAGACTCATTTCTACTTCAAATTTACTTAGTTTAATGATAGTCTAGCTTAGTTTTAGTTGAAGAATCTTGGATTTTGCATAGCTTTTGGTTCATCTTATTCTTCCCAAGTGACATGGGTGTGGAAGGAGCTTGATGTAAACTCAATTTCTACATTTTCGTAATCAATTTCACTTATTTTCTTGTTTTATGGCTTTAATCTCTTCCTTGATTGTTATTTCATGCTTTATAATGTGTAGTTAAACTTAACATAGTCGAATCATGTGAAATTTGGTGAAATCACCCTTTGGGTGATGAAATTGGGAGTGGGTAGTGTTTTTTATTGTTGTATCTTGCATATTTCACGTCTTAGAACTTGTTATAACGGATTTGGGCTAGATTAGCTACCTAGGTCAAAGTCACACACATCAATCTAAAGAGTTGTTCAGATAGAGAGATGTGGGAAAAGGGGTTCTAGGATCGCGGCGTAGACCCGGCTTAGTTGTTAAGCCCGGGCCCAAAGTGAGGTTACTCGTTTTAACGTTTAAGCGGCTCTAGTGCGTATCATGTCTTGTTAGTGAATCTTCTAAAGGGAAGGGTAGTTAACATGGCATATGGTGTTAAATGAGTTGTTCGGACCTTAACACCGATTTAGAGCACGCACCCGTGAAATTGAATGCAAGAGTTCTTTTGTCATATTGCACACTCCCGGTTTTGTCTATCCTTGGGGTTGAAATTAGCTATTTGGATCATGGTTCGGCTATGTCCCTCTCCTTTAGTTAAACTTCGTTGCTAATCGCTTTAATGTCGTTGTAGTTGTACAAACCTTTTCAACCATCGATTTTCCTAGACTAAGTTTGAAGTTTGCTTTGGTACTCACAAACACTTTTCCCTTGGGTTCGACCTCGTACTCCTGTAGCTATGCTAGCAATAGACCCGGTACACTGCCGGTTAGAGAGTTAGTTTACCCACAGTTTCGAGTCCTTATAAATTGTTTTTGTTGTGGTAAATTTTTGCTCAATCAAAATGGCGCCGTTGCCGGGGAATTGTGTGCTATTTGTGATATCTTGCAAGTGAACCGAAGGCTTGGGCCTAGGTTTTATTTTATTGTTTTCTTGTTGTTTGCTTTTTGTAGTGCATGACCCGGAGATCTAAACACCACTCGAGCCATACATAGACGGGATTGAAGCTTACGCAAGGCGTAGAAATAGTCAAAGAAGAAGAGGTTATCAAGTAGAGGAGTTGATTCCGGTCTTTGAAGAGAGTAGTTTGGGTGAGTAGGGAGAAGGATCCGGTATGGCACAAAACGGTGAACAAGGCTTTGAAAGAAATTTGGGGGACAATAATGGGGTCCCGAACCAAAACCCGCCGCTTGTCAACAACAATGCACAAGGAGGTGGGAATGGACAAGGAAATAACTTTGGGAATGTGAATGAGCAAATGCCACATAATGGTCAACATGGGGCCCCAGGAAATCAAATGGATCCCCTTTTTATGCAACAGTTCAATGCATGGATGTTGAACCAATTTCTACAGAACCAAAATCAAGCTCACAATCAAGGTGTAAATGTGATGCCTAATTGGTTCAATGGTCAACAAGAGCAAAATCAAGGCGGATTGACTTGTAGAGACTTTGTGATGGCTCCCACGGCAACCATGGGGCATAGTCCAATTCGAATGCCACCGGTGGCCGCCAATAACTTGGAATTGAATAGAAATATCATACATTTGTTGGGAGACAATGCTATATTCAAGAGAACCGCCATGGAAAATCCTCATATGTTCATTGATCATTTCCTACAAATTCTGCACATTACCAAGATAAATGGAGTCGGTGAAGAAGCGCTTAAACTTATGCTATTTCCCTTCGCCTTGAAGGAACAAGCCAAGACATGGTATGACTCATTGGCTCATGATTATTTGCACACTTGGGAGGACGTGGTTATGACATTTCTATTCAAGTATTACCCACCATCAAAGACATTGGACATGAAAGAGGCTATTATCTTGTTTAATGCCTATGAAGGAGAAGAATTGTATGAGTCCCGGGATAGATTTAAAGCGTTATTGAGAGAGTGCCGGGGCACGGCTTCGAGACCTTTGAGGTAGTTCATGCATTTTCCGAGGTTGGAGCCGGTGCACCAAAGGACCTTGCATGCTTCGTGTAATGGGGATATTATGAGGATGGTACCGGAGGTGGCTATAAATCAAATCGAGAAAATTGCCGAGACCTCAAAGCAATATGTGTCTTCAAGTAGAAAAGGGCCAAGGAGTAAAAAGCCGGGATTGGTTGAAGTGAAGGAAGTGGAGACAAATGAGCTAAGATGCAAACGATGGAGCAAAGGTTGGAGAACCTTGAAAGAGAAAATGAAAAGGCAAGGCTTTGCCAAATATGTGGAGGCCAACATTCGGCTAAGGATTGTGGGATGACACACAAATCTCAAAATATGTCATATCCACGATCCTCAATGCAAGGACAAGCTAGTTTTTCGTCACAAGATAGTCCAACCGATCTAGCCAAGAAAATGATGAACATGTATGCCATGGGGCAACTGAGTGCGGGGCACTTGGGCTACAATCCGTTATGAATCAATTTCAAAGCGAACAAGGCCAACAAAACGAGCAACCGGTTGTGGATAATTCTCAATGTTATGAGGTGAATTATGTGGGGCAAAGTCAATATGGTAATTATGATCAACAAAGTGATGGTTCTTGGAGAAATAATAATCAAGGTTGGAATCAAAACCATCAAGGGGCGTAATGGAACCGGTATTTTGACCATGGCGAACCAAGCTTATAGGCAAAATCAAAGTTCATTTTATCAAGCGCCTAACCAACAAGCCCAATACTATCCTCAACAATCTCAACATCAACAACAAGGGGGTACTTACCAAGCAACTCCTCCACCACTTGCTCCCATTCCTCAAAAGAGTGCAACCGATGTCATATTGGAGCAAATGAACAAAAACTTTGTGGAGATAAAAAAGGACATGGTTGAGATGAACTTCAAACATGGGTCCGCCATTCGGAATCTCGAAACACACATGGGGCAAATCACCGATAATGCCATGGTGAACTTGAAAGGAGGCTTACCGAGCGACATGGAAAATAATCCCCGAAATGTGAAGGCCCTATTTTTGAGAAGTGGTAAAGAGGTGGGTGTTGATAATGCTCGAGGAGGAAGGACTCAAAATCTGTCAAAGAGAGAAAGGGGTATTGATGAAGATGATGATTTCTCTAGGCCGGTTGAGGAAGAAGACTTGGAAAAAGGAAATATTGAGACAGAGTTGGAAGCAATGCGAAGAGAATTGAAGCCGTAAAGGAAGAGTTGGCGATTGCAAAGAAAGAGAAAGTGATGAGACAAGGAGAAGGAATTTGTGGCAATTGACATTGAAGATGGGAACCGAGTAAAGCAATGGAAAGGAAAGAGCCAATGAAAGAGCCGTCTTCCCACGCGCCAAAGGTAAGAAAGGTATAGTCCCCTCCTCCTCCTAAAGATTTCGATTTGAGCACTCTTCCCTATCCCCCAAAGAACCATAGGCAAAGTTGCTTGAATAAAGCACAAAACCGATTCATTGAAATATTGCGAAAATTTGACTTGACCATTCCCTTTCTTGAAGCACTTGCAAACATGCCCTCTTATTGTAAGTGTTTGAAAGGCTTGTTAAATGATAAGAGTAAAATGGAAGGTTTGGTATGTTTGAATGAAGAGTGTTCGGCATTTTTGATAGTAAGATACCCCGAAAATGAGAGATCGAGGTGGGTTCACCATCCCTATTACTATTGGCGATCTTGTGATTGAAAATGTGTTGTGTGACCTAGAGCTTCAGTGAGCTTAATGCCTGGGCTTTGTATGAAAATTTAGGGTTGGGTGAGCTAGAACCCACGGGGATGACCTTACAAATGGCGGATAGGTCGGTTAGGACACATATGGGGGTAGCGGAGGATGTTCTTGTGCAAATAGATAAATTTACCTTTCCTCAGTAGATTTTGTCGTCTTAGACATGGCGATGGATTCTAAGACTTCGGTTTTGCTTGGTCGTCCTTTCTTGATTACGAGTGATGCTAGCATAGATGTGAAGAGTGGTGATATTACTTTTCATGTGGGTAAGGAGAGCGCGACATTGAATGTTTATAAATCTAAATCTCTTGCTTGTCATTCTGTCGAAGCTACTTTTGCTTGTGTTGTTGCTACCACTAACCCACAGGTTGAAAAGGAGCTAACTGTAGAAGACACGGTGGATGCACAAATGTTCGTTGATGGAGTGAAGATCAAGACCTAGGATAAACCGGGATCGCCCGTCTCACCATCATTGTCTCATCCGGACCATAAGCCACTCATCATAGAACCGGGAATTGAACTCAAAGGCAATGTGAAGAAAAGAAGAACCCCAAGCAAAGGGTACCTTAAAGAGAAACCGGAGCGGGAACCATAAAAGAAAATATTGAGTGTTTGGCAAGAGGTAACTTCACGAGCTAGAAGAGATACCCCACGTGTTAACTCCACCCTTTAAAACCCCTCGGTGTGTCTCTCTCATGAATATACTTATGATTGATATGCTATGTGTTAAGGTGCTTTGTGATGCTTTGTGGTTCGGCTCGTTGCTTTGAGTCTTTTGTGGTATGAGTCTGTTTAGTGCCATTAAGTCGATGCTAACGACGTTAAACAAAGCACTTCTACCTTTTCTCGCCTGTGCCAATAGTATAACTTTGAAAAAATTGGCACTGTATAAGTCATCCCGTCGAGCCAACGACATAAAACAAAGGCGCTTGGGGGAGGCAACCCACCTTTTTGGTAGTAATAATGAGTTTGGAGTGGTCTTTGGGTGCAAGATGGGAGAGTTTAGCTTAAAAGAGAGGTTGGGGTGAGAATTTCCTTTTGGTTCCGGCTTTTGTACATAGACGGGGATGTTTTTATGTGAACCTCTGTGGCCTTATTTTATGCGTGGATGCTCTGTGTTTCTTTTGATTATCTTTACATCCAGTGCAATTCCCGTCTAGTATAGTTGATATGCTTTGATACTTTGTTTGTGGCAAGGCTTCTATTTTTATATATCTCGTATCTATCACCATCTTTTGGCACGAGGATTTTTCTCGTGCATGTGTTTGCCTTGGTTTTTGTTTCTATGGTTTTAGATACTCGAGATGGAGCTTACTAGAAGATGTCACGTGGGCTACGAGTGCGCCTTTCTGCTGGGTTTTTGGTCAAGAAGCTAAGTCTTTTACTCTTTTTATCTCTCACACACTGAGGACAGTGTTTCGTTTAAGTGTGGGGTGGGAGACTTAGCCATTTTCTTGCTTTAGCTTTTATTTGTGCTAAATGTGTGGTATGCTTAGCCTATGACCGGGCTCGAGTCGATTTTTGGGCAATTTTTAAAAAATTTCAAGGGTTTTTAGCACCGTGTTGTGTGTGTTATTTTCACATTCGAGTGGTGATCACCTTAGTAGGGACCCCAAACGTGTACACTGCGGTTTGATATTATCTTGAGGATGGAGTTTATTAATTTCACGTAAGCTACACTTTGTGCACAATTTGATTGCTACCACCTCTCATACCACTAGTCTCGAGACGAAATAGAAAGGTTTACCTAAGTAGGATACGGGATGACAGTCCTGGCGTCTCTTTGACCAACCAGAGCCAAATAAGCCTTATCCCGAAACATTAGACCTTCGTAGCCCCTCTCAGCCTTGATAGGATGGTCTGAACACCATTCGTTTTATAGCCGTTTTGTTACTTAGTCAGAAACCTACCTTGAGCCTTAATTATGGTCACATTTCCTTCATTTATACCCTACGAGTGAACTTAATCTTTTGTTGGGCCACACTTGCTAAGGCAAGTGTGGAGTGAAAGAATGATGTTTTGATGGGTTGTTGTTTTCTGGTTTTGAGCTATACTATAAGGAGAAGAGGAGCTCATTTGGGCCTAGTGTTTTGATTTGGCCCAAGAAGAAAAAGAAAAATCATCCCTTTCTTCTTTCTTTCTTTAAAAAAATTAAAAAAAAAAAACAGAAAAAAGAAAAGAGAACTCAATCAATCAAAGTTCAAAATAAATTAGAAAGTTCTCAATGAATAAGAGTTTGGAGTTTATAAAATAAAGGGTTGGAATCAAAGTGATGAGCTCAAAAGTGATTTTTATGATGTTGGATTTGGGATAGTGAGATAGGTGCTAATGTATTCGATCTCACCTCACCTCATAACACTTGAAATATAGTTGAGTGAGGCAATGAGTTCGGGTATGTTAGTATCCTATGGTTCCCAAGTGCTTAAAATAATCAAAAGGAGTTTGGATGGTTTGTATGGTAGAGATAAGGTGGTACACTTGTTGATTAGGTTCACTCGTAATCCTTTTTCTCCAGTTCCCAAAATATCCTTTTCGATTAACCGGAATTACCCTAGCCTAACGTTATAACCCTTCAAGTCCTACCCGATCGTGTCCAAACTTAGTGACCTTGATTAGTGGAGAGGCTAGTGGGTATGAAACGGTTGGTAGACTTTTGGTCGGGATTCAAGCCCCGACAATCATTTTGAGCACTTGGTTTTTAGCTTGGCACCACACACACTCCACTTTCTTGATAATGTTATAACCGGTGTGTATATGTTCGTGTTTCATACTTTGTGGTTACCTCGAGGGTGTGAATAGTAGCACCTACATCACAACGTTGAATCCCTTGGTTGGTTTTAAAGCGCCAAATTTACTCGAGGCGAGCAAAGGCTAAGCGTGGGGTGGTTGATGAGTCAACTTTACGTGATTCGGTGCATTTTCCACCCCGTTTATCCCACTTTTAGCACATTCTCGGTGTTTTTAGACCGCTTTTGGGTAATATCATGAGTTTATAGCACGGGATTAAATCCGTCGCTTTGATGGTTTACTACCTCTTTTTAGTGATATTAACCCATTCCCGAGCACTTTTACCCTCCGGAATCGTTTGTGTGTCTTGTTCGTTCATGAGATTGTAGGGATTCAAGCCCCGACAATCATTTTGAGCACTTGGTTTTTAGCTTGGCACCACACACACTCCACTTTCTTGATAATGTTATAACCGGTGTGTATATGTTCGTGTTTCATACTTTGTGGTTACCTCGAGGGTGTGAATAGTAGCACTACATCACAACGTTGAATCCCTTGGTTGGTTTTAAAGCGCCAAATTTACTCGAGGCGAGCAAAGGCTAAGCGTGGGGTGGTTGATGGAGTCAACTTTACGTGATTCGGTGCATTTTCCACCCCGTTTATCCCACTTTTAGCACATTCTCGGTGTTTTTAGACCGTTTTGGGTAATATCATGAGTTTATAGCACGGGATTAAATCCGTCGCTTTGATGGTTTACTACCTCTTTTTAGTGATATTAACCCATTCCCGAGCACTTTTACCCTCCGAATCGTTTGTGTGTCTTGTTCGTTCATGAGATTGTAGGGTCTAGGTGTCAAGAGAACCCGGAAGGCGAAGATCTATATGAGAAGTATGATCAAGGTGCAAGAATGAGCCAAGGAAGAAGAAAAATGAAGAAAAGGAAGAAAAATAGTTGGTATCTTCATGCTCGCTCGTTCAAAGAAACATTTTGACCTATGATGGAGGCATTTTAGGTCATGGTCTCTTCATCAAAGTTGTAGATAATTGAAAGATATTTCCAACGCACTTTGAATCACTCGAATTGAAGTTCTACACGCCGAAGATATCATGGTTTTACTGCAGTGAAAAAACTCGCATCATCTCAAACGCGCGTTTGGGCGTTTTTTTTGTACAGTCTTTGGGAGGCGAAAGCAGCGTTTGGGAACCTCCAAACGCGTTTGGGGTCGTTTTCTGCAGATGTTTCCCACCAATATATACATTTTTACACAGATTTTCAACCCACTTCGCCCCTCTAATAACCCTAACCATTAACTGGGCTCGAAATCTTCCCTTTTGGCTCTTTAGACTCATTTCTACTTCAAATTTACTTAGTTTAATGATAGTCTAGCTTAGTTTTAGTTGAAGAATCTTGGATTTTGCATAGCTTTTGGTTCATCTTCTTCTTCCCAAGTGACATGGGTGTGGAAGGAGCTTGATGTAAACTCGAATTTCTACATTTTCGGTAATCAATTTCACTTATTTTCTTGTTTTATGGCTTTAATCTCTTCCTTGATTGTTATTTCATGCTTTATAATGTGTAGCTAAACTTAACATAGTCGAATCATGTGAAATTTGGTGAAATCACCCTTTGGGTGATGAAATTGGGAGTGGGTAGTGTTTTTATTGTTGTATCTTGCATATTTCACGTCTTAGAACTTGTTATAACAGTTTGGGCTAGATTAGCTACCTAGGTCAAAGTCACACACATCAATCTAAAGAGTTGTTCGAGATAGAGATGTGGGAAAAGGGGTTCTAGGATAGCGGCGTAGACCGGCTTAGTTGTTAAGCCCGGGCCCAAAGTGAGGTTACTCGTTTTAACGTTTAAGCGGCTCTAGTGCATATCATGTCTTGTTAGTGAATCTTCAAAGGAAGGGTAGTTAACATGGCATATGGTGTTAAATGAGAGTTGTTCGACCTTAACACCGGATTTAGAGCACGCACCCGTGAAATTGAATGCAAGAGTTCTTTTGTCATATTGCACACTCCCGGTTTTGTCTATCCTTGGGGTTGAAATTAGCTATTTGGATCATGGTTCGGCTATGTCCTCTCCCTTAGTTAAACTTCGTTGCTAATCGCTTTAATGTCGTTGTAGTTGTATAAACCTTTTCAACCATCGATTTTCCTGTACTAAGTTTGAAGTTTGCTTTGGTACTCACAAACACTTTTCCTTGGGTTCGACCTCGTACTCACAGTAGCTATGCTAGCAATCGACCCGTCTGCACTGCCGGTTAGAGAGTTAGTTTACCCACAGTTTCGAGTCCTTATAAATTGTTTTTGTTGGGGTAAATTTTAGCTCAATCAGTTACCTATATGGAAGATTCTTTCCCTTTTCAATCCTCTTACAGTGATCCACCTTCAACACATAGAAACTTTCTCTATCTGCCATTTGCCTCCCATGCCTGAAGATTCCGTTTCCCCTTCTACCAGCCCTGTTATGCCCTTAGCAGATTCACCACCCATTGTACATGCACATACTATTCCTGTCCCCAATGCTCCGTTCTTCTCGTCCTTACAAAACACCCACTTGGTTGAAGGATTATCATTGTAATTTGCTCACTTCTGGTCCTGATCAGCCTCCAACTCAAACCATCACACCATATCCCATTTAGCAGTTTTTGTCTTATGATCATGTTTCCTCCAACAATAAATCCAATGCTTTAAATATTATAGCCAATCCCAACCCCAAAAGCTATAATGAGGCCTCCAAATATTCTGAATGGCAACATGCCATGCAATTAGAAATTCAAGCCTTACAGCAAAATGCCACTTGGTCTTTAGTCCATTTGACTGCAAACAAGAGACCTATAAGCTGTAAGTGGGTTTTTAAAATCAAACATAACCCAGATGGGTCCATAGAACGTTACAAAGCCCGATTAGTGGCCAAATGGTACACCCAACAACTTGGTGTCAATTTTCTTGAAACTTTTAGCCCAGTTGCTAAGATGACAACACTTAGAGTTCTCTTAGCTTTAGCCGTTTCCCAAGGATGGATGCTAGAACAATTAGATATTAACAATGCTTTTCTTCATGGGGATTTGCATGAAGAGGTGTACATGCTTCCGCCTCCTGGTTTTTCACCACCTTCTTCTTCTCTGGTGTGTAAACTCCATAAGTCCCTTTAAGGTTTAAAACAAGCTAGTCGTCAGTGGAATGCTAAACTCACTTCCACCCTCATCAACTTCGGTTATGTTCAATCCGTTCATGATTATACTCTATTTGTTAAACGATCTAATGGCATGTTTACTGCACTTTTAATTTACGTCGATGGCATCGTAGTGGCTAGTAATAACCCACAGGAGGTCACGGCTATTAAACAACACCTGGATACTACTTTTTCATATCAAGGACCTTGGTCCTCTTCATTTTTTCTTGGGCATTGAAATAGCGCGCTCCAAAGCAGGCCTGGTCTTCAAACAGGGAAAGTACACACTAGAACTGCTTGAACAAGTAGGTATGTTGGACTGTAAACCAGCAGCTACCCCCATGGATATGAAGCTGAAGTTGACACATGATGATTCTCCATCGCTTGAAGACATCAGCAGTTATATGAGCTTAGTTGGGAAGCTCATTTACCTCACAATTACCCGGCCTGACATTTCTTTTGCCGTCCAGCAGCTCAGCCAATTCTTGGATGCCCCAATGCATCTTCATAATCAGGCAGCTCAACATATGCTCAGATATTTAAAGGCCACTCCTGGATAGGGAATAATCTTTCATGCTGACAACTCTCTTCAACTCACTGCTTATGCGGACTCTGACTGGGCTGGCTGCACCGAGACTCGTAAGTCTGTCACACGGTACTTCAATTTTTTGGGTTCAGCTCTTGTTTCTTGGCACTCAAAAAAGCAGTCCACCGCCTCTAAAAGTTCCTCCAAGGCCGAATACCGATCCATGGCCATGGCAACCTGTGAAGTACAATGGCTATTGTACTTGCTATCTGATTTGGGGTTCCCACAATCCAAACCTGTACCGCTTTTTTGTGATAATGATAGTGCCATCTATATTAGTGAAAATCCACTTTTTCACAAACGTACTAAGCACATCAAAATAGATTGTCACATTGTGCATGAAAAGTACTTAGCAGGCGTCATCAAACCTCTTCCTATTCGTTCACATTCCCAGCTAGTTGATTTGCTCACAAAGGCACTTGATCGTTTTTCTTTACAGCGTCACCTCCCGGGTTTAGGCGTCAAGAACCTCTACAGCGGCACAGGTTTGCGGGGGGATGTCGGTGATATTGATACAAAATATAACTAGCAGCAAGTTTTTTTTATAATAAATGTAATCAGAATAGGAGTGTAAATAGAATTTTTGTAAGGGAATTTGTGTAATTTTGGATCCAACATATAAAAGACTAAAGTTGTAATAGGGTTTCAGACTTTTGGTAATAATTGAATATGGAATGGAGAACACCCCGTTCTTCCCCAAATTTTCTCTAGGGTTTCAACCCCGATTCCTTCGATTGATTTTTTTGTTTACCAATTACCTTTTTCACAATTCTTCTCACGGCAACATACATACATACTACATCCGTCCCATAAAAAATATCCACTTTTTGTGATGCATATAAATTAAGAAAACAATTCATGTGTTGTATTTTAAGTAGTGATGGACATGTATACCCTTATCAAATAATAAATGCTCTTTTGGAATATGAAATTAATACATAAATATTAAATGTTAGGATAGGGGTATATTTGGAAAAAGTGCAGTAAATGATGTAATGATTTTCTAAATGGACACTTTTATGGTACAATTCAGCTTTTAAAAAAGGATACTTTTTATAGGACGGAGATAGTACATAATAAATGAAATGCTTTTTGGGAAAGTGAGAAGTTCATTAATTGCAATCGGAAGAACTAGCCACGAGTACAAGAGAGGGCGGGGAAACGCCCCATTCCACATGTCCTGCTAACCTAAGACCTTCTCGTGCTAACAAATTAGTTGAAATATGTTCTTTCCTTTGAACAAAAGAGAAGGAGACAAAAACAAAGGCAAACAAGAATTTGTGGCAATCGTTTATGATACATCCTGCTAGTGAATTCCTTCTTTGCGATGAGATAAACGACGATGATATATATAAGTGATGGGCGAATAACCCTAAAAATAACTCAGAAACAACCCTAACTGATGGCTAAGCTTGGTAAATGGCCAAAACTTCACTTACACTGACGTCAGACCATCCTTTCTACTTCCTTTTGAAGCTCCTTATGATGATCCCATCTTAATATCTCAAGAGTCCTCCCACTGCCGCAATATCATCACCAAGGCTGCATCCACATTAAATCTGAGAAGACCGCCATCCGCCGGCTTTCATCTCTCCGGAAAAGGTGGCGCTTTGCAGAGATATAATTTTTTTGAGAAACACATGCACATTCCTCAGATTCTTCCTTGCATTGAGCAATAATAACATCAACTCGGGTCTCTTTTTGCATAATAATCCAATCACGTCTAGACTTTCAAATATTCTAAAACAAACAAACATAAAAAGTAACTACATCTCCCTTTTTCCGTCTAATAGCCAATCGAAAAAATCCAAGAGATATTGGAGTTGAAGAAAGAAAATGTGATTACCCAGAGTTGTAGTTAAGCTGCATTCTACCAGGAAGTGCCAAGTTGTTTGGATGGATTTTGGCACAACTGGCACATTCAGTCTTTCAAACCCTGCGATTGAAGCCCTCACTGTCCTTACACTAGGCTGGATCAACTACATTTTGAGCAGCGGCTACAAGAGCTGAAGCTTGCTAAGAATTATTACAAGTGCTGGGAACAAAGTCTTGCTCAAATCTATGCCATCAATCTACCACAACATGTCCACTCTTCCCACAAAGGTGACAGATATGCCTATTTGAAGAACCAGAATTATGGTTTCTACCACCTCATCTACCTCTGTTGCTAGCCACGCCACATCTCCCTCTCATTGGAGGAACCGGAAGAACCATCGGGTATTGATCTAGAATTATGTTTAGGATCGATTATTGCTAGCATATTGTGCAGTGGGGTTTCCAAAAAATGATGCACCGGTGGTGTTGTTAAATCTAGCCAAAGGTCTTTCATGTGTAAGAAGATGATACTGAACATCTTGCCAACTCATAGAGCCAACCCTGGCTGTCAAATTAAAAATGACAACTTCATATTCCTTGTCCAAACTTCATAGAGTGGCAAGAATCAACTCAGACTTTGATATGGGGTACCCTGCTGCTGTGAGATTATCTGCATGAGACTTCATCTGCACAAGATAATCTGCCATGGATTTGGCGTATTTGGTGGCCCAGGTCAAGGCACTCTTGTACTCAAGCATCATAGATTCTGCTGGACTATTGAATAGATTTTCTAAGGTTGTCCAGATTTCACTAGCAGAATTACACCCCACAACTTCCAATAATGCATGTTCAGTCATTGAACTCAACAAGAAACCAACCAAGAGTTGATTTGTGCTCCATTCCTCTACTATTTGAGGTATTTTATAGGGTGAAAGCGACACAGAAAATGGAGATGAACTAAGCATGTTCTGCATATCATCCCCAAGAATATGACCTTTAAGTCTATGTCATTTAATAATTGGTGAAACGGTGGATTTCTAAAGGAAATAGTTAGATCTGTCTAGTTTAACATTGCAGGTCTGATTCACATTTCAAGTGAAGGGAAGGTTAGACATTGGATTCATAGTACTGAGAGTGGGTGCTGAAGATAAGCTGGAGTACAGAGGATTCATCATACACCCAAAATTCATACCTGATATGAACGGAGCAGCTCCTCCTGGAATAAAACTGCTCTACATGTAGCTCAAGGAAGGGAAGGCATCAACTATTGATCGTACAGTGGTCGGAAAAGATGAAGGCGGTCCTCTGGTGGGCATAGGAATGTTTCCATAACCGGATTCTCCAGCCCCTGCTACTCCAATGGTCTGGGTAATGACTGAGTTGCTGACATTTTGAGTTGTAGTAGCCGTAGCTGCGGCGGAAGTAGAGGATGGTGCACGGAGGAGCTCATGGAAAAAGAAACTAATTACGCCGGCATCATACCGCTCTGATACCAAGAGAAACAAGAGAATATTCTTTTTTTTTTTTAGGGGAACAAGAGAATATTTTCTTGGAAGAATTATCATTAATTTTGAGTACAGGTAAGATGCCATATATGTCAATGTCGGATGGTACACAAAATACCACTGATACCCTTACACAAATACCATTTTAAAACATTATTAAATAATCTACTTTTCTAACACCAGCTAGTTTTTTGAATTTGTCTCATAATATAAGTTCATTTAGAATATCAATTGAGCATTTATTACATTTTTCTATTTTTCACCCTTAATTTATTATACATTCAAGTACTTACCAACTATTAATGAGAGTCAAATAACATTCTAGGCTTTTACTATTAAAAGTAATGACAATCACTTTCATAATTTGTATGAAAAACGTGTAAAGTGATTATCTTGCTTTTTAGTGTAAAAATTAACCCTTTTTTTTATAGAAATAGTGTAATTTTTTTACTTTGGACGTCTTCCTACCACTATAGCCAATCGAAAAAATCCAAGAGATATTGGAGTTGAAGAAAGAAAATGTGATCACCCAGAGTTGTAGGTAAGCTGCATTCTACCAGGAAGTGCCAAGTCGTTTGGATGGATTTGTGGCACAACTGACACATTCAGTCTCCCAAACCCTGCGATTCAAGCGCCCACTGTCCCTATACCAGGCTGGATCAACTGCATTTTGAGCAGTGACTACAAGAGCTGAAGCTTGCTTAGAATTATTACCAGTGCTGGGAACAAAGTCTTGCTCAAATCTATGCCATCAGTCTACCACAACATGTCCACTCTTCCCACAAAGCTGACAGACTTGCCTATTTGAAGAACAAGAATTATGGTTTCTACCACCTCATCTACCTCTGTTGCTTCTGCCACATCTCCCTCTGTTGGAGGAACCAGAAGAACCATCAGGTATTGATCCAGAATTATGCTTAGGATCAGTATTGCTAGCATATTGTGCAGTGGGGTTTCCAAAAAAATGATACACCAGTGGTGTTGTTAAAGAGATGATACTGAACCGCTTGCCAACTCATAGAGCCAGCCCTGGCTGTCAAATTAAAAATGACAACTTCATATTCCTTGTCCAAACTTCCTAGAGTGGCAAGAATCAACTCAGACTTTGATATGGGGTACCCTGCTACTGTGAGATTATCTGCATGAGACTTCATCTGCACAAGATAATCTGCCATGGATTTGGCGCATTTGGTGGCCCAGGTCAAGGCACTCTTGTACTCAAGCATCATAGATTCTGCTGGACTATTGAATAGATTTTCTAAGGTTGTCCAGATTTCACTAGCAGAATTACACCCCACAACTTCCAATAATGCATGTTCAGTCATTGAACTCAACAAGCAACCAACCAAGAGTTGATTTGTGCTCCATTCCTCTACTATTTGAGGTCTTTTATAGAGTGAAAGCGACACGGAAAATGGAGATGAACTAAGCATGTTCTGCATATCATCCCCAAGAACATGACATTTAAGTCTGTCATTTAATAATTAGTGAAATGGTGGATTTCGAAAGTAAATAGTTAGATCTGTCCAGTTTAACATTGCAGGTCTGATTCAATTTTCCAGTGAAGGGAAGGTTAGACATTGGATTCATAGTACTGAGAGTGGGTGCTGAAGATAAGCTGGAGTACAGAGGATTCATCATACACCCAAAATTCATACCTGTATGAACGGAGCAGCTCCTCCTGGAATAAAACTGCTCTACATGTAGCTCAAGGAAGGGAAGGCATCAACTATTGGTCGTACAGTGGTCGGAAAAGATGAAGGCGGTCCTCCGGTGGGCATAGGAATGTTTCCATAACCGGATTCTCCAGCTCCTGTTACTCCAATGTTCTGGGTAATGACTGAGTTGCTGACATTTTGAGTTGTAGCAGCCGTAGCTGCGGCGGAAGTAGAGGATGGTGCACCGGAGGAGCTCATGGAAAAAGAAACTAATTACGCCGGCATCATACCGCTCTGATACCAAGAGAAACAAGAGAATTTTATTTTATTTTTGAGGGGAACAAGAGAATATTTTCTTGGAAGAATTGTCATTAATTTTGAGTACAGGTAAGATGCCATTTATGTCAATGTCATATGGTACACAAAATACCACTGATACCCTTACACAAATACCATTTTAAAACATAATTAATTAATCTACTTTTCTAACACCAGCTAGCTATTTGAATTTGTCTCATAATATAAGTCCATTTAGAATATGAATTGAGTATTTATTACATTTTTTTTTTCTTTTTTTCACCATTAATTTATTATACATTCAAGTATTTACCAACTATTATCAAATAACATTCTAGACTTTTACCATTAAAAGTAATGACATTTAATCATATTTCTTAATTTGTATGAAAACGTGTAAAGTGATTATCCTTGCTTTTTACGGTATATAAGCAAATATGGTAACATAGAAATTTTTGCTACATTGTTTATTGGTGCAGGAAAAAAAGACGAGCATAATTTTTTTTTTTTTTTTTTTTTTTGTAGAAGGTTAATCAAATTAAGCAAACAGAGACTAATCATTTCAACTTTAGGAGACTGGGTGTGGGGGGAAAAGTTGTATAGCGAGATATTACAAGGAAACTCCACCTGCAATATTTAAGTAAGGGAAGAAAGAAGAGAATAGTTCAACCCTCAAACATCCTCCATAAAAATAAAAATAAAAGAATGAACATCTTACAAGATTTTGTGCACTTGTAGTTCTAAGAAAAATCATGTAATAAACCCATATAGTTCACTTCAGGCGGCTAATAATGCGCTATTATTTTATTTATTTATTTATTTATTTTTTGAAATAAGAATATAACTTTTGACAGCACATCAAAATACATCCATCTAATGAACCAACAGATTGCTAATAATGCTTACAAAAAAAATTTAGTTTAATTCCAAAAGTTTGAATGCAAGGCCGGCCCTATAGTGAGGCCAGAGAGACCATGATCTTAAAAAAAAAAAAAACTAAACAAAGAGACCCATTCAAGAAACAGTGCCTTAAGCCTCAAAATATCTGGGACCGCCCTGTTTGAATGCACAATTTGGGGAGACAACTACCAGAACATATAGACAAATGCAGACACTGATGGAAAATAACATTGCTTATTATTTTGAATCATCATCATCAATATGGCAATAAGAAACAAAGAAACCAGAAATGTTCATAGTCTTTCTTGACCTAGCTACAACTTGGAAAAACATGGATATATATTCTTGCAAATGAAAGAAATATATAACTATACTTCGATCAGACGGGCATGGAGTCAAAGTTGATCAACTGCAAACTAAAATAGTAGTTCATCAAGCTTGTTTCCTACTGGCTCTAATACTAAGTCGCAATTCTCCAAACAGAATCCAAGTTTTACAAAGAAAAAGACGAGTGCGGATCCTCTGCTTTTGTATTCCAGTTTTACCCAGCTTTTCACTAGATATCCAGGTGGATATCTAGTTATATCCACCTGGATATCTAGTGAAAAGCTGGGATACAAAAACCAGAGGATCCCGACCCGAAAAAGACATAGGTATTATTATATCTCAGGTGTTAATTAATACTTTGCACAGAAGAAGTGGTTTATTGTAATGTAGCCTATACACTCATACCAACCAAAAAAAAGTTGATAACATGAAAAAAACAACAACAAATTACATGAAGAATGGTACCTTGTTTGATGAGTAATGTTGAAGGCTTGAAAAGCTCCACAAAGTATCACGGATGATGAAACTAATTAATATTGGAAAAACTTTCCCAATAGCACCTCCGATCCACACATTTTCTTCAGGGCAAAATTAGGATTTTAGTCCTCTAACTTGCTTATTTTGGATTTTAGTCCTATAACTCTCGCTGAGAAAAATGGTCCTACAAGTTGGTTTTTTTGATTTTAGTCATCACCAGGAAATAGTGATTAGGCCTAATCTTTAAAAACACTTACGTGGCAGCCTAGTTAGAGGACTATTTTTAAAAATTCCGGGGCCCAATCAACTATTTCCGGCGGATATGACTAAAATCCAAAAAAAAGCAAACTTAGAGGACCATTTTCCTCACCGAAGCAGGAGTAGGACTAAAATCCAAAGTAAGCCAAGTTAGAGGACTAAAATCCTAATTTTGTCTTTTCTTCGGCAATAAAAGTTGAATCAATTGAAATAGAGGTAGTAGAAATAAATAAAGATACGCAGCCATCGGCCAACAAAATTAAGTTAGTTAAGGACACGTACTATCGGCAGTAATCATTAATTATACCATCAAATCGTGTTGTTATTCGCAGGTTGGTAACTTAACTTCTCGATCTGGTGAGTGGTGACGACATAAAGATCCAAATATAGTTTCACACAAGGCAAAAATAGCATAGATTTCTAGAAATCAACAAAATGTTCTTAGAAATCTGAAAAGCATACAACTTAATTTGATTTCACAGTCTAGAACAAGCAAATGACGTGGGAAACTGAAAACCAAATATATATATATATTTCTGGGCATCCCCACTTTTCTACCTTCTCTCATTTAATCAGCCTCATCCAAACTGTCCTGCTGCCGTGAACCGAAGGAGGATGAGGAGACGTGAAAAATAATTATGATAGAAAAGGGATTTTTGTAATCCGAAAAAGGAGAGAGAATTTTCAGAATTGCAGAAGATATTCAAAGAAAGGTAAACTATTCAAACCTGATTCAGCAGAAAACACATCTAATCCAAAAGACAAAAAAAAAAAACATTACCTGCAATCCATAAGTACAAATTATTCGATACTTCCCAACGAAGAAGTACAAATTAACGATTAAGGGAGAAATATTGTAATGGAATCGAGAACTTACCGAAGCAGCTATAGAAGTAGAGAAATCGCATTAACAGAACACTAAATCCCTACGTTTTACCCTATTAAATCAGCCGTTTGAGAATTGAGATGGCGCAGAAGACGTGCGTTTGCCAAAACGTACGGGCGTAATGAATGATATTCAACGTAAATGAATGCTAATCACACGATTGAGGATTCATTAAAAATTAAAATAAGCGTTGAAAAAAAAAACAGCCAAAATTTTTAGTCAACCATTTATGCACAATTAATATAAGCTTCTAAATATAAATATAAGATGCAATTGATATTACTCCCACCGTTCCAATTTATCTGAGGCAGTTGCCAAAATCACACATATTAAGGAGATGAGTCAATGCATTAACTTTTACAAAGAAATGACTAAAGTGTCCTTAGATATAATTAATGTGACCTTCTCTTTTATATCTCCCAATGTAATAAATAAGGGTAAATTAAGTAAAAATAAAATAAATGTTGCATTGGAAATTGTACTTCCTCACATAAAATAGAACAAAATATTTTAGCAACTGTCTCAGTTATTGTGGAACGGAAGGAGTAACAATTACATATGCCCGTCGGTACGTGACGATGCTCAAAATCGTCACCGATAAAAACGGGTTACAAACCGGGTAATTGGGTTTCACGAGAATGAATTTGGCTGCTAATCAAATTTGGTGATGCGGAATGATAGCTGAGTCAATGTGTATTGACTGCTTACGTACCAAGATGATTTGTATCGAGCTATTAAGGTAGTTCGGAATGTTGAAAATGATGATCCTTTTATGGGACTCTTTCGTGGGGAGTAAGGCCGACCCACCCATTAGGTGGGCCGGGCCACTGTCGTAGGCCCACCATCAGGGCGGGCTCCCCAATGACATGTTTTTACTTTAAAAAAATTTCGTGTAGGTCCAATCTCAATCAACTCAATGTGTTTACCAAGAAAAAAGTTATTACTAAATTGAAGTCCAACCAATTCGTCTTAGGCTCACTTTAGAATAGGGCCTGCCCTGACGGGGAGTTATGGATGCGGTCATTGAAGTCGTGGTTATTGACGTGACCTGAAGCGGTTACGACGGCAATCATATATCTATTATTATTATCTTTATGAATAAAAAAGTTTTTTTTTTTTTTATTTGCATGAGGACCCAGGTATCCAAAACCCACTGATCCGATTAATCCGAAGTAAAAAAAGTATTTATTATCTTTAGTTTTATATTCATCTATCTATTGCACATTAGCACATACACAAAGAGACACAAATTTAAATGGAGTTCTATTATTATATTTCTTGTTATGGACAATAAACATAATTTTTTTTACTTGCACTTGGGATTGAAGCAGGCTTAGAAGCCACCACATTGTCTGGGAGAAAAGCGGATCGAATCAAGACCCATTATCACCCAATGTTCATCTCTCGGGCAATGGAATTCTGTATGGATACTATCGACTGCCACAAAATTGATGTTACCTGCCCGTACAGATGCTACTGCTACAACGACCCAGAATCTGAAAACCCATATTGCATGACGAATGCTCTAAAGTCCCTCTACGGGAACGAGTATGATCCATATCGACCTTCTTCGGTGGTGGTGGTGGCTGAAGACGAGGAGGTGCCGCCGCCGCCGCCTATGTCTTGTACGGATTATGGCTGTGACGATGTTGTGGAATTCTGCCCAGACGGCCTTGATTGTTATTGCCATTTCGACAATAAATACCAAGAATGGTATTGCATGCCAAAGTGATCTGTTCGATCAGCCCACGGAGATCAATGATGTAAAATGATGTTACGTGTAGTGTTCTAATCATTTATCTTTTTAAAGGTTTTGTTTGCTGGGATAGATGGTGATAATATTTCAACAACTATTTCAAACTTGAAATTCACTTATTGTGTTTGTGTGGGTTTTTTTTTTTTTTCATTTTTTTCATTTTTTTTTTTGTTTTTGAGATCTTTTTGGGTACTTACTTTAATTTAAAAGTTGAATGGTTTTCTTTGGCCTGTGTTGAATATCACTTTTTGTGTAATAGGCCATTGGAGCAACTAAGGCCTTTGTGATAATGTCTGCCAAATGATCCTTAGTATGTATAGACATCTAACTCCAGTATGCCAGTTCTCACATACCACGTGACAATCAATTTCAATGTGTTTGGACGTGTCCGCCCCGGACATCTGCAACGTCCTCCCGTGCCTTTTTTAAATCCGGGACAAACTGAAGGAAAAGACCGACCCATTCGGTGATTTTCGCAATCGCCCTCACTGAACCAACTTGAATCTGAACTACGAAAATGATCAAGTCTTACCGAAATCGGATTTCCTTTTCGTGCCATATGCGCTTTTTCTTTACTTTATCCCCCTTTTTCTTCCCAATCCAATCTTTCAAAATAAAATTTAATTTTCAATATAAAAATAAAAGCCCGCTAACTGAACACTTTTCTGACTTACTAACCAGCTAGTGCGCAATGAAGACCAGCCCGCAAGCAACCCGAATATTTTTTACTGAAACACTGAATTGTTTGCTATATATATTGCATTGGAATTGTCATATAATAGCAATGTAGGGGCAGTAATATTTACTCTAAGGACTTGTAAAATGAAAAGCAATCATTGTAGCTCACAAGTTGCCCATTGACCTATATTCAGCTTCTGATGAGCTTCTAGCAACTGTTGTTTTCTTTTTTGCCTTCTAGAAAATAGGAGCATTGTCTAAGAACATGATGTAACCTGAAACTGATCTTCTTGTTTCTGGACACCATGCCCAATCACTGTCAGTGTAACCTTTTAGATGTAAGGTATTCTTGGAAGGAAAGAAGATGTATTGTTCTGGATTCCCTTCTAGATATTTTCAGAAGTCTCTAAGAAGCTTTCAAATGATTAGTTGTAGGTGTCAACTGTATCCACTGATCCATCATATATATATATATATATATATATATATATATATATATATATATATATCTTAAACGAAACCTTTTGTATTAATTTAAAAATAAGCTTCGTGCATACGCTATATCCTCGACCCTCCCTTATACCAAAAAATGTTGATGAAACACGGCCATATCTCCTTAAAACCTATGGCTGTCAAACCCAGTTTGGGAAAATCCATACCATAGGAAAGAGTGCAGCACCCCATGTTTCCAAAAGTATTAAGCTCCCCCAAAAAATGAAAAATAAAATAGGATGCTAGGAGAAAAATCTCTATAGCAGCAACATGAGAGTCCCAACAACCGGTTTCTTGAAAGTCATCCAAATCAGCTGCTTGAAAGGCTTCGCAGTGAGTAGCGTGAGTAATAGCTATCAGACAGCTTGCAGTCTCCCCGGTATATATCCAGTCCACATGCAAAAAGAGGCAGTAAATAACACCAACAAGAGTGTGAAAATAAAAGATGGTAAAATGGAGCTTAACACCTGAATTGCACCCTTCATAGTGGGGATGAAAGGTGCTTCCAGTTTTCTTCGCCAAGGAAGCCATAGTCCAATAAGTTGCAGGTGATGTTGAGCAAAACTTATAGTAGCATGCTGATGAGGCTTCGAAAAAATGCCGTGTGCAGCAATTTGGTGGTACCCAGCTTCAAGGAGATGCGAATTTGCATACCAACCTCATATGGGGTGACTCATAAAAATCAAATACTCATTCAAGAAATAGTCGTAAGCATAACCATCAAAAGAGTAGAAATGAAAAGTAGGCAAAAAGGAGCGTAACACTTGTATTGCACCCGTCAAATAATTGAAGGGTGCTTCAAGTTTTCCTCGCCAAGATTCATACCATATTCCGAGAAGCAAAAGATGAAGGTGAGATGGCCAAGTCCTCACATTAAAGTTTATACGATTGCCTGCAAAGAGAATATCCGCATAGCAATGAATGAAATAAGCATAGGAGATTATACTGATAACCAGCAGAATAAATACAACCTGGTTTGCACCCATAAAAAAATTGAAGGTGTGTCCAGATGATTATGCAAAGCGGCGAATTTGTCGGATGATTGGGATTTCCAGTTGGTCATCATGTAATATAAGTTTGAGGCCAGAGGAGAGGGCATCTTGAGAAGTATAGGAGACCATGGTTCTGCTGGTGGAAGCTTAAGTGGCGAGAAAGTCCGCAGCCTTATTTGCTTCACGAAAGATGTGGTTAATTTTCTTTTTCTGCTAGCGGAGGAGAATGTTGATGGATCGAATATCGTCATCAAGTTGCCAGGGCGTGTCAAAATTCCCAGAGATGATGTTAACCAGAACTAAAAAATCGGTTTCATCCAGAACATGAAGGAGATGATGACCAATGCAGTAAGTGAGGCCAGCAATGAGAGCTTTCGTTTCCGCAACCACGTTGGTGCAGTTATCGTAAGGTTCACTGGCACCATAGAGGAGATGACCATGCATATTACGAACCAGAAAACCACTTCCTGAAGGACCAGGGTTGCCTAGAGAAGAACCATCAGTGTTAAGTTTCACCATGTTATCCGGTGGTTTCTGCCAAATGTTTTGGGAACAACCCGAGGGGAGAAGGAATAAATGAGGCGGTTGTCAAGCAGACAATCATCATCTCCATCCACCCTAATTAGCTTTTGATGATGCAGAGAATAAGATAAGATGCGCTTGATGTTGAGAATAGTATTCTGAATGGTAGGTGTCGAATTGTCAAATAAAATCATATTCCTGCATTTTCAAATTTCCCAAAGGAACAAAGAGGGGACAAGCTGGCAAGCAATTTTAACCGCTCCAATACGATTAGGGTACCACCAAGCACGAATGTAAGACCAAAAATCAGCAGTAAGAGGATGAAATCTAAGCCGAGCCTGAAAGTGATTCCAAATAGCGCGGGGAAAGTAACAGCTGTAAAATGAATGATCTTTAGTATCTTTAGCAGATCAGAAAGGGCATTTGAACGGACCATGCTGCCCAAAAATATGTTGCATACGAGGTAGGGGAAGCATGTTATTAAGAAACCTCCACATGAAAACCGAATTAGGCTTCCAAACCTCATTAAGTTCCACAATAACCTTCTTCCAGTTGCGAATAAGCTTGTAGGCAGAAGCGAGACTGGAATTACCCGTAGAATTAGGAGACCAGATCCAGTTCCATTTGGAGGTTTGTATAGGCCGCAAATGAAGATTTACAAGGTTCTCAACTTTTTGCATTATACGCCAAGGGTGCAAATTTTTTAGATGAGGAAGAGAAGAGAAACTCTTACCCCAAAGGCCAACACGATACGGATTTTCCACCAAAGCTTACAAGCAAATGCTAATTGAATGCCTTTCACATTACGGACTCCCAATCCATTTTCTTCAGTGGGACCATAGACGTTTTCCAGGATCGCCAAATACGTCTTTTTTCCTGCTCACTATTTCCCCACAAGAAGCTTCCAAAAATGCGATGAATATGATCAATTATCGAGCTGGGGACTTGCAAGGCAGCAATGGTATGTATAGGAATGGAGGATAAAACATGATTGATTAGAACAAGATGACCCCCAATCGTGAGCAATTTCGCTTGCCAGCCTTCGAGCCTTTTCTGAATTTCATCAATAAGGTACTCGAAGTGAGCTCGGTTAGGACGACCAACAAAGATAGGGCACCCCAAATAAGTGAACGGGAATTCTGTCCGACGAATTCCTGTCATGACTGTGAGGCGTCTAATCGAACCAGTAGGGCAGTGCTTCGAAATCACAAAAAAAAAACTCTTAGCTAAGTTGACTTTCTGGCCGGTAGCTCTCTCATAAGTCGGGATGAAAGCTATAAGCTTCTGGATGTTCCGTTTGAGGCCTCTACAAAAGATAAGAAGATCATCCACGT
The DNA here is from genome assembly GCA_026214975.1 of Gentiana macrophylla. Classification (NCBI taxonomy): domain Eukaryota; kingdom Viridiplantae; phylum Streptophyta; class Magnoliopsida; order Gentianales; family Gentianaceae; genus Gentiana; species Gentiana macrophylla. The sequence goes on along the minus strand of CM047809.1, from coordinate 10,536,522 downwards.
AAAGACAGTGAGTAACCTAAGGGAAATTGCGTGGCAGGGAGTAATGTTGCATATATGGGTCATTAAAAAGGGCCTTAAGACCACGAGTGAAGGCTTCACTGACCAAAATAAAGAGATACGGAGAGAGAGGGTCTTCCTGCTTGATGCCTCGAGAAGATTGGAAAAATCCTGTCGGGGTACCATTAAGCAATATAGAGGACCAACAGCCGTGAATGTTGGTCATGATAAGGTTGATGAAGGCTTGATTGAACCCAAAAGCGCGGAGGAGTTGAGATAAGAAAGGCCAGTAGACTCTGCCGAAAGCTCTAACAATATCTAGTTTGAAGGCCATATTGTGCCCCCGAACCTTTTTATGCAAATGTTGTATGACCTCCTGCACGAATAAAATATTATCTGCAATATCTTTACCTTTGACGAAAAGCAGGTTGTTCATTTGAGATGAGCTTCTCAAGCAGGGGCTGAAGTTTGTGAGTTAAAATTTTGGTGAAGATCTTGTTGACAACCTAACAAAGAGAGATGGGTCGGAAATCACCAAAAATCATAGGAGCATCCTTTTTAGGAAGCAAGGTAATGAAAGTGGAATCAACAGAACGGGGCAGAGGACGACCTGAAAAAAATCATTAACCGCATTATGTACATCCGTTTGAACCACATCCCAAAAAGTTTGGAAAAAAATGCTAGAAAAACCATCCGGGCCCGGAGCACTATTCGGATCAAGGTCAAAAACAGCCCGTTTGATTTCTTCAAGAGAGACTGCGGCCCCCAGTTGAACATTATCTTCATCAGTGATTATCGTGGGGATGTGAGAAATGAGCTCGTGCATAGCAGAATCGTCTTGCGGGTCCCCTTGAGAGAGAAGGGAGCTGAATAACTGAATAGCCTCATGTTTAATATCACTCTCATCCGTTATCCAATCACCAACTGCGTTGCGAATACGCTGGATATGACATCGAGCTCCATTGGCCTTAACAGAAGCATGAAAAAACTTGATATTACGATCGCCATCCTTGAACCACTTGTACTGGGATTTTTGCCTCCAAAAATCCTCCTCCTCGAGCATAGACCGTATATAAAGAGAATTAGCTTGATTCAGAGCAGAACGATTAACCTCAGTAGGAGAGATTTCGAGGGCTTGCTCCTTAAGAGCCAGATCTTGTTCAGCCAGTTTAGCGTTAAGATGAACATCTCCGAAAGTAGCTTCAGTATTCACATAAGCACATCCATACCCAAACCGTGAACCGGTAGGTCCCAATAGTCCCAGACTAGTTTCTTAAGACCGTCTCAACGAAGCCACATACTTTGAAACCGGAAAGGTTTGGGCCCACTCGCCAACCGAGCCAAACCGTAGAGCAGAATTTTATGATCTGAGCAGCATTTGGGAAGTGCTTTAATAGTGAAAGTGGAGTGAATGTCCAGCCACTTAGCATTGTGTAAAATACATCAAGCTAAACATGAACAATGCCATTCGGCCTAGTTCCCGACCAAGTATAATCCCCATTTTGGATCGGTTGATCAATAAGGGAGCATGCAGAAATAAATCATTAAACTCTTGCATAGAACGTCGATCCGAGGCCCCGTTACCCTGATACTCATCACGAAAATGGATTGTATTGAAGTCCCCCCATTAACCAAGGAAAATCGAGAGCATGAATAGACCGAAAGTCTTGCCAAAAAGTCATACGGTCCACTCTATTACACTTAGCATAGACAGCATAGATGATATATGGAATTGTGCTGTTGAACTTAATATGAAGCGATTGATCTGTTGCGAGTAATAAATCCCAGGACAAAGTACAATTCCAACATAGCCATAACTTTCCATTTGGAGTGGCAACCGAGTATTTAAAGTTGAGACGGTGTGCAATAAAAAGTCGTTTGTTGTCATCAATCAACATAGGTTCATAAATAGCTAAGAAATCAATGTGATAAGTACGAACAGGCTTCTTTAAATGATTCATGGAGGACGAGTTGCTGATACCTCTAATATTCCAAAAAATGATGTTATTCATTGGGAAAACTTTTTTGGGATGCTTTGTAGGGCTACCCCTTTAACTGCCGGAACTTTAGACTTGTTTTTACGACTTTTGGTAACTTGAATGAAAGGATTTTCCGCTTCTGAGTCATGTATATTGTCATCCTGGCTGTGTTCATCCTCAGATGCCGAACTTTCTTGAGGTCTGGATTCGGGTGGCCAGTCCAGCCGATTGCGTGTAAGAAGAAGGGCTGCTCTCTTTTTATCAGAATCAGAACCATAGCCATGAGCATAATAGTGAGTAATCAGCCTTTGACGTTCGAGCTTGTCTTCCGTACTCTCAACTAAAATTTGCATGGCGCCCGAATTTGGGAGGTCATGCATGGGGGCCTCTTTTTCAGTTGCATTAGCCGAAGATGAAGTTCCTCCTTGCAACGCTTGAGAATGCGTGGGTTCCTTAGATGGTGTGGAAACCTGAAACTCAGAATTTTTTGCCACGCTATCATTGTTCTCTGCGGGTTTTTGTTGTTCAGCCATTGCTTTCGCAACATAAACTTGAACAGGCTTAGTGTGATTAGATTTATTAGCAGTAGCCAATTCCGGATGTTTCACTAGGCATTGGTCTTGATATAACATTCCTACGATAGTTGGCGATGAATATTTCTGAAGAAAGAAACAACAAAGCTTTCATAAAATCAACACCTTATTTAACCAAATATAATCACTGAATATTTCTTTCTTTTGTTGTTTAAATATAATACAACAGTTTGGTACAACATGTAGAGAGGCCAGGATATGCTATACACTTCCAAAGCCAAAATTACTACATTGACCTCTCTAAAGAGAATTCACTTTCTGTAAGAATATTGTTCATTCTCTTTAGACAAATAACAAGAGCAAGACATGCACTTTTTTTTCACATTCAATCTACTGTATATATAGGATTTGGGAAATTCCGATATGATGTCCGTGTATCCGCTTGTAGATATTACACTTATAAATGCAAAACACGCGTAAAGATACGCAGTACCTGCATCTTATATATATATATATATATATATATATATATATATATATATATATATATATATATATATATATATACATATACCATAGAGAAATTTCCAGTTCCAAAGCATCAATTACTGTTGAGTGAGAGCTGCTTCTGAAAAATCCTCTTTGTACAGCACAAAATAGGGAAATCCTATACTGCGTTTTTTTTTAATTGATTGTTGTCGCGAGTCCCCACTTCGAATGGACCCCCAAAACGCTTCTCAATCCTTTTTTTGTTTTGACACTTCTTTTTCAGTCTAGAAGCTTTCTGTCAAACCTAGCTCTTCGAGCATGGAAGCAAAACGAAAACGATAAAAGACAAGACATTTTTGACACCCATAAGACATACTTAATTGATCAAATGACTCCAGATGAATGTATTTAGGGGCCCAGTGATTGATCAATGACTTTAGATGACATGAAGTGTCGTATAGTTACGGCTGATGTATAGGTGTATCTGCCTTTGGTAAAACCAGATGTTGAAGATGTTTGAGACGGGTGAGGATCTGTGCAAAAGAAGGGCGTTCTACGGGTTTACTGCATAAAAGTAAGTAAAACACGTCACGTATATACATATATACCAAGCGTGTCCTTAAACGTACCCTACCCAACTCGTCACGGCATCACACCTAACCCAAACATCACGCCGAAAAAAAACAGATTTTTGAAAGTCAAGTATACGGTGTATATTCTCGATTTTCAGTGTGGTGTCTGGGAAGTGTAGTGCCACAGTAAGTTGAATGCGGTTTGAAAGGTCCCAAAATAAAACATAGGAAAAGCATCGGAAACTTACGGAGTCCAGCATTCAATGATTAGATCTGCAGCCATTGGGTCTAAAAGATCTGGAATTTTGAGGCGTCTGCCTTGGAAACCGACAGCCCCGACGACTTGCATGGAATTCATTCCCATCCATGGTACTTCAAGAGTTGCCAACTCCCACAGTATCACACCGAAGCTATACACATCACACCTATATGTATATATTGACCATATTTCATCACGAAATTTGACTTGCTGTGCTGAAAGAAGTATAAACATTTTGCCCCCAAATACGAAGACTAACTTACTTCTCATTACACGGCTCGTTTCTCAAAACCTCGGGTGCCATCCATTCAGCCTATATTTCAAGGCACAGGAAAAGTAAAATTCTATTCAATTTGGGCTGTGTAAATGATTTAAATTTTCACTCTTCAACTTGGCCTGGTCATGTAAGGAATTTAGTCCTTTTTTTTTCCGGTGACAATTTCTGTCCCTTGTATATTTTTTTCAAGTTTAGTCCTCCGACACGGGAGGAGGCTGACGTGATAAAATTTTGGCCGGATTTTGCTGATGTTTCATAAATTAATGTGCGGGAAAATACAATTTTGGTGCGAAATTTGCATAATTTCTCTGTTAATTTGGCCAAAAAGGACAGAATCCCTGATCACAGACGAATTTTGCAATTTCAACCCGGTTTTTTGCATTTTCAGCACCATGAAGCTGATTCCCGCCAAAATTGAATACGGAACCGGACGATTAAAATTGAAAAAAACGTAAAAGTTAAAGGACGAAAATTGGTACCGGAGAAAAAACATTACTAAATCCTTAACTAGGCCAACCTAAGGACGAATTTCGCATTTTTGCCCTGCGTAAAAGGGATAGAAAATTAAAGAGAATTATTTATCATGATTGTAGGATAATTAGCATGCACTACCGTTCCAGCTGTAGATTTGGAAGACAGGAAGGTGTGATGCTTCAACCTTGACATCCCAAAATCACAAACCTACCAATCAAGCAAGGACAGCACGAGTAATTTTAACTATAAAGGTAATGTGAAAAGTGAACTACCTCCGTCATTCCCTCAATATACGTCGTTTTTGAAGTTTTCACACAGATTAACAATGTGGTTAAATGTCATAGACTTTTGTTGAGAATGTCTAAAATACCCTTTGACTACCATTTAAAGCCACAGTTGTAAAGTTTACAAAATTTCTTAATAGATAATAAAATAGAAGTAAGATGAGGAAAGAAACTAATTAAAAAATTCTTGGTATTTTAAAATGACAAATAATAATGCACAATTTTTTTTTTAAAAAACGACAGATATTGAGGGACCGAGGTAGTACCATAATTTCTCCGGGAAGATGGCTAGTCAACACACAATGAGAGAAGAATATCACTTGCTAACCTTGACACCCCAATTTTTATCAACAAGGAGGTTTGGAGTCTTGAGATCTCGATGCACTATCATTGGATGGCTTGTGTGCAAATAATTCATTCCTTTGGCCTAAATCAAAGTGAAGAGCAAAATCAGAGCTTCATTTGCAAACTCGAAGAAGAAAAATATTTGTTATCCACCAATAATAGGGAAATTCTAACATGATGAGTCTCTATTAGACCGGACCATTTTTGTCTTTTTTTATCCGATCCAATAAATAGTCACTATCTAAGAACCTCCCCTAATAGTAATAGTCATGTACCACGTCAATAGCCATGCGCAATCTCCTCTTTTCATCGATTTGTCCACTCGAACGATGAAGCAGCTTAAACAAGCTTCCCCTGCATCAAAATAGAAAGAAATGCCAATCTTTAAATACTTAAGTTATCGTCAGACGACCATTTATATTTCGTTAAAGACAAGTGATCATCAAATGCCCTTTGGTTAAAAGTGTTTTACCAAATCTCAAGATATTGACAGCGTATACTTCATAGAGTATATAGTTGTTAAAGAAAATATAGACTGAACTGTCACAACCTTGGCAAGTACTCTGTCAATATTGATAGGTTTGGAGGACGAGTTACGGCTCCCATGAACAAAACCAGGTTCGGATGTCTCAACCTCAACATGATTTCAATCTAAAAAGAACACACGACAGACGATTTTGCATCAGAAGAGTGTTTTGGTCAGCACAAGAAATGCACAACATAGTCTACTTACTTCACATTTGAACTGTGCCAGTGCATCACCTGAAATATCTTGATTCATAAATTTCTTCACAGCAACTTCCTGCCATGTATCAATAAATGCCTTACTGTTAGTTTGATTATCTATTAATCAATTAAAGTCAGGACAGAGTATGCAATCAATACCCATGGGGATAACACCTAGGGCTGCTGTAAGTGAAAGGGGCTACTCATGAGTTGCTCTTACTCGACACACAAAGGCGTTTGACTCAATAATTATAAATCGAGTCGATCACAAACTTCAAAATATAGTAATCGAGTAGCTTGCAAGCTAATCAAGCTTTATTTAATTATTTTTAAATTTTACAAAAATACTCGAGCTTACGAGCCGAGTTGAGTTATATTGAGTATGAAACAAGTCAAGTTTGATCTTTCCTTTGTATAACTCGATCGAGCTCGAGTCGAGTTTTGAGCCTTAGTTTTTGAAGTCAAGTCAAGCTTTGATGGGTATCAACTCAACTCGGCTCGATTACACCCCTAGTTACAGCAGACAAGCTGGGAGACTTAAAGAGAGGAACAGCTAGGTGAACAGCTATCCCTGGAAGTCCGCTAAAGCCTGTGCTTTGATGGCAGTTCGAGGACGAAAATCAATATCATATTCTGCCAGTTCGACGACCCATTTCGCCAACCTTCCTGAGGTGTCTGGTCGTCCTAGGATTTGTCGCAACGGCTGATCGGTGATCACCGTGATCGGATGTGCCTGGAAGTAGGGTCTTAACTTCCTCGAGTAGAGTTTTGAGCCTTAGTTTTTGAAGTCAAGTCAAGCTTTGATGGGTATCAACTCAACTCAACTCAGCTCGATTACACCCCTAGTTACAACAGACAAGCTGGGAGACTTAAAGAGAGAGGAAAGTACGGATTTCGTTGAGCCTTGAAACCAAAAAATTAAAATCATTGGCAGCTTTCCCCCAAAAGAGAAAACCAAAAAGAAATCTAGTTTAAATAGGAACCTAGGCAGGCAATTATCAGATGAAGATAATAACTAAGAGAGTTTGTCGACAAAAATTTCAGGTAGCTAAATGGTGTAATGAAGAAGCTAAACTAGAAGGGATCACAATAGTCATGCCATGTGGCATGTACTACAATACAACTGCAAAGAAGATGAAATATAAATGCTCTCCGAGAAGATCAAAGAATAATAAGTTCATCAACAAAAATAGTAAAATAGAGAAACAAAAAGAGTAAATGACTAATGGGACTTACAGTGCCATTCCATTCCGCACGGTGCACCTCACCATATGATCCTGCAAAGTGACATTAAGAAGCTGGGCCTTATGTTGACCATGATCACAGAAAATGAAGTGACAATCATATATTACCAAGGGCTTTTACTTATCTGCAGAAAACAAATGCTAAAAACGACTGTAGAATAAAAACTATATGATATATTTTGGGGGATCAGACATTGATCATCAATACAGCCATTGCAACTCCAAAAAGTCACAAATGAAGCTTTGTTACTATAAGTAAAAGAGCTTTCGGATTATTCCCGGTAGCGAATTCAAGTGAAGAGTTCTTATAATTTTCCTCTTAATTTGTTTTGTTAGTTAACCAAAAGCGTGACTTGATGATGATATCCTCTTAACCAAAATACGGTTGATTCTCAATGGTTTCTAAATATGTCAGATCAGTGCGAGAAAAATTCAAGAAGTTTTCCAGTATGAGTTGTTAGTTCTGCTGTTCTGGGGGAGAATTCCATAATTAAATTCAGGATCGAGTAACGCAGGAATTTCAATGCGGAGAACTGATTCGTAAACCGAGTCACAACCAAGTGAGAATCTTACTTTTCCTGGGTCATTTTGACTAAATGGAACTGTCTAATATTACTCTCAGAAAGGGACAGATCAGATGATATAATCATCTTCACCTTCCCGTGCATACTATATCTTGATGCAAGCTTCTAACTTACGGCTAGTCAATGACAAGACTTCCATATCCTCAACTATCTCATCTAGGAGTTTACACATGATTATGAAAAAAGTGGAAATCGCATTAAGTGATGACAGAACACTACCTGACCTCCAATAAAATAGTAGCATAGTTCAATCAAGAGTACTATATTTAAAATCTTACCAATGCCAATCCGTTCAGCGATAAGAAGATCCTCCCACGGTATTTCCCACTCTGCAACACCACCCAGTACAGTATCAACTTGATCATTCTGATGGCTAAATGTTGTTTCCCCAAATTTCTCTGATAAATCGACTGTTTTGATCGTTGGATCAGCCCTGTTATCAACTAATACATTCCCTGGCCCAGTAGAAGAGCCGACCCCACTTGCGGTATGCAGAACATTACTAGATAGATGCACTCCAGTAAAGGGAATTGTAGCCTGATCTTTATTTGATAAGTCTATTAAGGGGAAATGATGAGAATCAACCACTGTTTCCCCTCCTAATAGATCGCCCTTTCGCGCCAAATCTGGGAAATCAAGAATGGGAGAACCTTCGGAGGAGATTACTAGGTGTCCAGGCGTGTTAGCAACTTGGACGGCTGATCTTTTGGGCTCAGCTTTCAAAGGCTCTTCACTTACTTTCAGCAGCGATATGTTCCCGAATTCGTAGTTCAATAACTCCTTAAAAGTGTCTCCAAAAGCATCTCCAGACTGCTCCGTCAATTTGCTGTTAGCGAAAAATGGTTCAGTACTGATTTTCGCAGCTCCAATTATACCAGGACCGGACGAAACACTTCCGGTGCTAAATTCTGGATATGTAGCATCCCCAACAGATGTAACACCTCTTAATTCCTGATGAGAACTAGATACCTCAGATGGAATTAGAGTTCCAGGAGCCCCCATGAGGTCAACAATATGCTCACTGCAAAAGTCAGCAGTAGAAATATCAATACAATAATTTCTCAAGCATTTAAAGAACACAAATAAGAACACAGTTGCGAATGAACATCTAATAATTAAAACAAAGTATGCATAGGCCATCAGCGAAATTCAAAATAATTCTAATAACATCAAAACAAGGTACTAAAGTAGAATTTTTCGCTCTTCGCTCATGATCAGCGCATGTGGTATCTTTAAACTATCATTACAATAGAAGTCAAAAGCACAAGGCAAACACTTGAAGAACATCATTGTTGAAAGAATTCCATTTCATAATCATGATACTATTTACATAAACGCAGTATTAAGGAAAGACAATACAATCTGAAAAGTCACATTAGGCAATGACAGGCTAGGCATTCGTGACAATCGGTTTTATCGTGCATATTCTACAGATCCGGCTTGTGAGGTTTTACTTAACCTCATTAAACCAGATAAGCTTCATCTCAAGCTTGCCATACCGTCATCTTCCTTGTTTATATTCAGTACTTCTAACCCATCCAAGGATAAATCGAACTCCGTTTGTCTTTTGGAGAGTGCATAAAACAAAGACAGGACAAGACCGGGCTTATAATGTACATTGTACAAGACACCAGGTTGTAACTTCAATAAAACCAAGAAGCACATACAGAGAATGCAAATTCGATTTCAGAATAGTCAACATCAAATCATAAACGGCATGACAACGCCTTCAAATTTAAGAACAGAACTATTTGAACAAAGGGCCTACCTCCCGTTACTGAATTTTATCAAGTTCACAGCTCCATCATCAGTACCAGAGTAGTAACTCCCTTTAACTAGCTTGCAGGGAAGGTTGATCTGATCTGCAAGTACCTTCAACCCAATAACAAGGACAATAAACACAAAGAAGCGCTAATATGTATAACAAAACTAAGACTGCAAAACATGTACTCCATCCTTCCCAAATTATAAGGCATTTTAGAGTTTTCACATAGTTTAAGAAAGTGGAAAACGTAATAACTTTAAAGGGCAAAGGTCTATAATTCTCTTTGACTATGGTTAATGCAATAGTTGCAAAGTAATGAAAAGTTGTTGAATTGGTAATAAATTAAGGGTAAGAGGAAGAAAAATGCAATACATGCTTTATTGGTATTCTAAAAGGACATATATTTTGGGACAGAGAGAGTACCAAACAAGTATATCAATTTGGATGCACTGTGTACAAGTGTAGGCTGTGTAGCACATTATCTATAAATGTATTTGTGCCCCTAAAAACCACACACCGTCATCCTCCCCATACCGCACACATGATATGTAGAAATAGGCTAAAGAACAGATAATTAACACATCTTTTAACATGATAAAATTTCAGTAATAAGCTCAAAATCAGTACTGGCTGTTTCTTGCATGAGTCTACTCCAACAGAATAATGTTGGCAATTCGCAGCACTTGTTATGTTGGCAACAATGATGAACACAGTTGAATGGAAGTAACTGGAAACTATCTTAGTTTTCTACTAATCACTACGGTTAATAGTATCAAAGGCCATACATTTCCCAGTTGACAGCCAAACAATCAGGCAACCTAGAAAGGTTCTCGACTGAAATTATAATTTCAAAAGTAGGTGGTTTGACCTATACCTCAGGTCCTCAGCTTTACAATTCAAAATGACAATCCATACACAATCATCTCTTTCAACCTCAAGCAGCTTTTGAACAAGAATCAGAAAGCAGCTGATTAAACTGTAAAATGCAAGCTATTCTAGACAACAGTGTGTGCATAGCACAGCAGCATACTAATAATTAATTAAACAAAAACAGGGAAACGTTTACAACCTTAAAAGCAAGGCTCTGTGGCGTGAGAGTCCAACATCAAGACAACCAAGGGACAGGATGATACTGTTGAGAGACTTTTTCAGTTCATAGCTCCTGCGTGTCCATTTCCTCGGCATTTCCTCAGCATCATTTACAGGACCACCCATTCTATCAACAACAATATATGCAATTTTTCGCACTAAAATAGTTATATCTGAGTCTACTTCTAAAGAAGAGTATTTGATTGGTAATAAGTGCACTTTGTCAACAAGCTTCCTTAGCTCTGTATCAACAGCCCTATTAACTATAATAACTTGATAATTATCATCGGCCGCCACAGAAATAGATTGCAGATCAGCCAGCGTTGGCATTTTCTCTTGTGGCATCATATCAGAATTAAATCCGTGAACATCATAAAATCCATCCATCACCTTTTCATCATAATTCACAACGTTATAACTCTGCAACAAAACCAAGATCACCTTTAGCAATGTGAAAGATACAAACACCAATGAGAAATCTAAAGAGTATGAACAAGAAATGTAAATAAAAGGGAAAGGAGAAAAGAAGGACGTGTGTTTCGAACCAAAGATATAGATGTGCAAAAAAATGCACTTGTGTTCAACAGAAATATGGATAACTAATAGCAAGTGAATGTAAACTGCTTCTACCACCAAGACAGAACAGGGGAAAAAGGAAAAAGGAAAAAGGAAAAAGGAAAAAGGAAAAAGAAAAAGTAATCCACGCATAACAGACAGAGAAAGCTTTACAGCACTAACTAAAAGGGATGAATGACCTACAAAGAAGTGCAAGTAACCCAAAATTTCCATTCTTAGTATTGAATCATAAATATCCTCTCACAAATTGCCAAATCACCTAAATGTATTATAATATGCAACGTCAAGCATGGGCCAACCACAAATCAAAGTAACCAGCTTACCATGTGTGCACAAGTCGCCCTTTTTTTCATCAATATATAGGGTGTCTTTCAAAACACTTGGTATCCTGTAGTGGTACAATGATAAACTAGTATATGGTCTAAAAGCTGAAGTTGTCAAGGAAAATGTAATCCACATATTTAACCTTAAATATGCTCAATGTGAAACAACAGAAGAAAACACCAATGATAACCTAAAGAAAAGAAAACGAAGTTCTATAGAAAAAACAAGGAAAATGTTATTTCAACCAACCAAATAAATGTGCAACCAAAAAATAAAGGAGCAATGCTCCACAACAAAAGTAACACACCGCTTCTCCCAACTGACTCTTCGAAAGGTAAACCAATCAAAGTAAACACTTATTGCATAACAAAGAACAATAGTTAACAAGCAAAACAACCCAAATAAGATGCTACTTAACACCAGCTTTATGTCATATGGAGTAGAAAAACCATTATAAACAAACAAATTGCTAACCCTCATCGCGAGGATATGGAACCTGAAAATTATCTCTAGGAAGAAAAAAAAAAAAAAAAAAAGGTAAACGAGTCTTAAGGAGTAAGGAGAAAAAGAAAACATGGGCTATTTGCTTTCACTGAAAAAAATCAATGTTCAATTTAAAAGAGGGCACAACTCCTCTAGTAAAGTATGAACATTCTTTCACAAAATCCAAAAAGGGGGAAGTAAAGAAAACTTGTGCATAACAATAATAGGAAAGAAGAACATAGAATAATGGTTAAAAGCAACATTGTGTCCTTACTAAGGTAAAACTAAAAATGTATGCCAAACTTACAGTAGAAAAGTAATCCAGGTTTCCATTCTAGAATATCGACTTCTCTAATAAATTATCACTTCAAACAAAAGCTTCAATGCAGTTGTCTAATATAAATCAAACCACTAACACGCACCATCGTATGTGGGCCTCTGAAAATTCCACTAAGTGGCCTTTCATGCGCACAACATTTTCTTTCAACAATTACGGTGGTGCTGGAATTCAAAACATATGATTTCCTGCAGCGTTATCATGATAAATTACTATGTCATAAAAGAGCATGATTTGGACACTATTAACATTCGCCACTGCGATGTGCTATCTGAGAAATCGTCTCCTAGAAATATAAACACCGATGAGAAATCTAAAGAAGATAATCAAGCATTATGATGCAAAAAGTAAATAAGGAAAATGTGTTTTCCACCAAACAAATAAATGACCCCAAAAAATGGGCACTGCTACTCAAATGATACAGCCGCATTTCATAGCACAATCCACACCGTCCCCCAGAGACCCTCTAACTACATCAGAAGGCGAAGCAAAATACCAGCATTCTGGGCATAACAAACGCAGATTGCAGGGTAGTAAAAGATATTTAACAAGCAATATTTTTCAAATTCACTGTGCTAGCTAAGAAGAGATCCATGTCATGCATAGAGAAGTAATTCACTCACAGAGAAACCCCTTTTTAAGAAAATCAATCAAAATAAATGTGTTTTTGTCCAAAGAAATATAGATTTTTGTCCAGAAGGACAAAATTATCAAAAAGTCGGGATAGAAGGACACTGTAATTTAATCAGGAAAAAAGTAACACTTGTGAAGTAACAAATATGAAGTAACGGATGTGAAATAAAGTAAATATGAAGTAACAATTGTGAAACACAAAGTAACATTAACACGTGAAGTAACAATTTTAAAGTAACAATTGTGATTTTTGTCCTTTATAATCATGAAATGTTACTTTTGTCCTTCCAGACCCATTTATTAATTTTTTTGTCCTTGTGGCCCCTTCTCCCAAAGAAATATATGAGCAACCACAAAAAAAAAAACAAAGGGGCACAGCTTCTACACCAATTTAGAATTAAAAGTTCACATTGACTGTCACAACTCGTCCAAGAGACAACAAGAGAAAACTCCCCCAAAACAAGTGCAAAAACAGGCAATAAAGATCAAAGCTACAGGTAGAAAGATCATCTAAGTTTCTATTATAGAACATCATAAAATTGCAATCTTCCTATCCGGATGTGTAATAGAAAAAAGCATACACTTTTCAGCTGAATTCAGTTCAACATCACGCTCAATTAAAACCTGCAATCATAAGCTGGAAAACGGTGAACACTGAGTGTAGAACAAGCATAAGAGAAAGAAGAATCAGGGAATTCATGAACTCCAAGGTTTAAAAAAATTCTCTGTCCATATCCAACTCCAAACACAACAGACCTTAAATCAGTTTAATAAAATAAGGAAAATCAACTCAATTTGGAAGTAAAAACACAAATGAATACCCATACCCAATATTGAAGAGACATGAAGTCAACGAGCGATTCAGAAGGCAGACAACCCAAGCTAATCTGTTTAGCTGTTTTGATTTGAGCAGTCTCGGTATCCTCACGCGAATCTCGATCAGAAACGCTGATAGCAAGAGCTAACTGAACCTGAAACTCCTCTTCCCGTAAACCATAATCCCCTGCATTCGCAGTGGCATTAGCACTACTAACAGTGCTTGATTTTTCCGAGAAAGCAGGTGCCGAAGATGATACTGATGTTGTTGTTTGACTTGTTTCCTCAGTAGAAGTCGACGGTTGTTGTTCCAACGGCGACGACTCCGGTGGTGAATCATCAATAGACGCTTGACAATTATGATTTTGATGGTCATCGTCGGTTACATCACCACCACCACAACCACTGCTTCCACCTATGTGAAATTTACGGAGAAAATGCTTCATCTTCGACATCGGAGCTCAATTAACAACAACAAATGATCAAAAACAAGAACAATTGATCAGAAGAAAAAAAAAGGAGAAATTCAGAACAAAAGCAAATTCAAGAGATTCATACGCAAACCAAAAGGTACGTTTAGGAAACTATATTCAACGTTTGTCCAAACTTTAACCGAGTGTAGAGTAAAACAGATTTACTACGAAATTAAAATAATAATAATAAAAAAAAGACTATTGGAAACTTCTCCGACACTCTCACATAGTACCTTTTTTTTCCTTTTTTTAAGGAAAGAGCTTCTTTTCTTTTCTTTTTTTTTTTATTTTTTATAGTAAAGGGATTTTTTATTGACTTGCCTTCAAATAGGCGATAGCATCAAATTACAAATGTGTTTTTAGTAAAAAATCTACGGACTAATAATAACACCAAGCTAGGCGGAGATTTAAGGAAAGAGCTTTAGTTCAATTGTAGTAATGATAAAAATAAGGGGTTTTATTATTACTTGCATCCATTATTTGATTTATTTTTTTTTACTTCTACACATCCAATTTACTTATTACACCACACAAAAATTAAAAAAAATTAAAAATACATTTTAGTCCCTAGACTTTTTTAAACTTAAATAACTACACCATCTTCTTCCCAACATCACCATCTTCTTCCCACCACCATCCACCATCCACCTGCCACCCAAAACCCCCAAACCCGTCACCCAAAACCACCAACCACCATCAAACCGCCACCCTAAACCCGCCCATCTTCCCTCTTCTACGCTTTTCACACCCCCACCTTCCAGCCGCTGCCCTTTCCTCTTCTGAAAAACAGCCACCCCCTTCTTCCTCCCTCAACCACCCCAAATCGAAAATATTCTCTTCCCAAATCGCAGCGAATCGAGCCCCCAAATCGTAGCAAAATCAAACCCCCAAATAGCAGCCCTAAACCGCAAATATTCTTCCCAAATCACAGCGGACCGAGCCCAGAAATCGCAGCTCTGTATTTTTTTTCTTTTCTTGAAAAAGCCTACTGAACCTGCGTTTTTTTTGGTTGAACCTTCGAAAATGGAGGTATGGAGGAAGACGATGGTGGTGGTGGGAAGATAGAAAAATTGTTTATGTGCAATGTGTATGAACTATACGTGTGTTGCATGCTGATCCGAAGCTTATTTCCGGAGTTCGAACCGTTGGAATACAAATTCCACCGTTCAGATTGAAGAAGAAGGAGGAATGAACAAACCCTCCAAATTTCGTGCCGATCGGAGCCCGTTTAGATGCCCGATCATCGCCGGAAAGTTGCTGCTATAACAGCAAAACGCAACAGCCCCAGAAACGCAGTCAGATCGACGGATTATTGACGGAGTCTCAAACGTTGGAACAAGAATTCCACCGTTCAGATTTAAGAATAAGGAGGGACGAACAAACCCTCCAAATTTCGTGCCGATCGGAGTCCGTTTAGATGTCCGATCGTCGCCGGAAAGTTGCTGCTGTAACAGCAAAACGCAACAGCCCCAGAAACGCAGTCAGATCGACGGCTCATTTCCGGAGTTTCAATCTTTGGAACAAGAATTCCACCGTTCAGATTTAAGAATAAGGAGGGACGAACAAACGCTCCAAATTTCGTGCCGATCGGAGTCCGTTTAGATGTCCGATCGTCGCCGGAAAGTTGCTGCTGTAACAGCAAAACGCAACAGCCCCAGAAACGCAGTCAGATCGACGGCTCATTGCCGGAGTTTCAATCTTTGGAACAAGAATTCCACCGTTCATATTAAATAATAAGGAGGGACGAACAAACTATCCAAAATTCATGCCGATCGGAGTCCGTTCAGATGCCCGATCGTTGCCGGAAAGTTGTTGATGTATCAAAAACGCAGCAGAACCCTAATTCGGAGCAGACAGGTCGGCAGCCTATTGCCGCCAATTGAACCGTTGGAAAAACAATTCCACCGGTCATAATCAAGGATTATCATGAAAAAACAAGTCCTAAAAGTTTCAGGCCAATCAGAGTTCGTTTAATCACCCGATCGTCGCAAAGAAGTTGCTGCTGTATCAAAAACGCAGCAGAACCCTAATCAGCAGTTTCAGGTCGGCGGCCTGTTACCAGAAATTCAACCGTTGGAATGAAAATTCCTCCGGTCATATTAAATAATACAGAGAGAAGAACAATCTGTAAAAATTTCATGCCGATCGGAGTAGGTTTCGATTCCAGATCATCGCCTAAAAGTTGCAGTTACGTACAAAAAAGCAGAAAAACCCTAATCTGCAGGTTCCAAGTCGGCTGAATATTCCCGAGAATTGAACCTTCGGAACAAGATTTCCACTGGTCAGATTCGAGAATTATCAAGACTAAACAAACCCTCAAAATTTTAGACCGATCGGAGTTCGTTTGATTTCTCGATCGTGGCAAAGAAGTTATCTGCAGTACAAAAATGCAAAGCAGGATTCTCGACAAAGAATGCCAATTCGGCGGCTTATTCCCGGAAATTGAGCCGTCGAAAGAACAATTCCACCGGTCACATCGAAGAAAAGTGAGGGAAGAACGATCCCTCCGAATTTCGTGCCAATCAGAATCTGTTTCGAGGTCTAATTGCCACCGGAAAGACACTGCTGTGGTGCCCGAGAAAGCAACGAATTATCTACCGTATCTAGCTATCCACGAAGCGAGTTCTCGAGCTCCAAGGATCGAGCCGAGCTCTTTAGCTCTCCAGGTTCTTACAAATCGTTGTTTGAAATTCTTATACACTTTGTAAGTCTTTATTATATGTGTAATGTTTTTTATCACAATCACATTGCACCACAAAGACTCGAGATATCGAGCACCGGCATTCGAGCTTTACGGACTCGTCTTGCCCTAGATCCGAGCTCGACTCAGCATCATATTTGGAGCTCACCTTGAGCGTATCTTTTATAAGACCGAGCTCGCCTCGGCATCATATTTGGAGCTCCTTGAGCGTATCTTTTATAAGACCGAGCTTGACTCGGCATCATATTTGGAGCTCACCTTGAGCGTATCTTTTATAAGACCGAGCTTGGCTCGGCATCATATTTGGAGCTCTCTTGAGCAGATCTTCTATAAGACCGAGCTCGGCTCGGCATTATATTCAGAGCTCGCCTTTGAGCGAATCATTTATAAGACCGACTTCAGTTCGGCATCATACCTGGAGCTTGCACCCGAGCAAATCTTATGTAGTCCGCTAGCCGTCTAGCATGCTCCAACAGACTATGCCAAATAAGCAAACGGTACATTAATTTAATATTATTTTGTTTTCTATTACGCATGGTCTTATTGAGTTTGCAGGACAAACACTCGATCAACAATATACGGAAATCGCATAAAACCGCCCACTCGCTCAAATAAAGTCCAAGAAGTCGACAACCGCCCTGGCTCGCAAAATCATAAGTCAATAGGGTCGACAAACCGAGTTCATGGTCGGACTCAAAGAAAATTTCCTAAGTCTGCGCAGATGACCCAATGAATCGATCCGCAGCGGGACTCGATAGAAGAAGCCAACCGCAGTCGGTCTCAGGAAGAAATTTGCCAAGGCAAATCAAAATAAGTCTGCAGGCAGACCCAATGAATCGATCCGCAGCCGGACTCGATAGAAGAAGCCAACCGCAGTCGGGTTCAGGAAGAAATTTGCCAAGGCAAATCAAAATAAGTCTGCAGGCAGACCAACGAATCGATCCGCAGCCGGACTCGATGAGAGCGAACCAACGCGTGTCGGCTCTCGTGAAATTTGCCAAGGCAAATCAAAATAAGTCTGCAGATGTAGACCAGTGAATCGATCCGCAGTCGGACTCGATGAGGAAGAACCAACCGCAGTCGGTCTCGTAAAAAAGTTTGCAAATGACAAACTCTATAAGTCGCCAGGATCGACGAACCGAGCTCCGCAGTCGGTCTCGTAAAAAAAGTTTGCAAAGGACAAACTATAAAGTCCGCAAGACAGATTCGATGAATCGATCCGCAGTCGGACTCGATAGAAGAAACGAAACCGTAGAGTCGGTCTCGAAAAAAGTTTGCAAATGACAAACTCTATAAGTCGCCAGGATCGACGAACCGAGCTCCAGTCGTCGGTCTCGTAAAAGTTTGCAAAGGACAAACTATAAGTCCGGAAGACAGACCCGAATCGATCCGCAGTCGGACTCGATGAGGAGAAGCTCAACAAAGTAGGTCGGTCTCGTAAAAAAGTTTGCAAATGACAAACTATAAGTCCGGGGCATGACCCAATGAATCGATCCGCATGTCGGACTCAAGAAAGACCGAGCCGCAGTCGGACTCGAAAAAGTTTTCCAAACGACAAACTCTATAAATCTGCAGGATGATTTATCGATTGCTTTCTATAATACTTAGAAAGTTGAAGTAATCATATTTCCTAAGTCTGCAGGATGACGATCGGCAATTTCTATAATACTTAGAAAGTTGAAGTAATCAAACTTCCTAAGTCCGCAGAGATGACGATCAACGCTTTCTATAATACTTAGAAAGTTGAAGTAATCAAACTTCCTAAGTCCGGCGAGGATGATGATCAACGCTTATAATACTTAGAAAGTTGAAGTAATCAAACTTCCTAAGTCTACAGACGTAAAATCAACAGATACAATCAAGTACATCATTCGAAAGCAAAGCTTTGTAAGGGACGTGCTTCGGGGGTAAAGGACCCTAAGCTATGCTTAAAACAAAAGCAAGGGCAAAACCAAAAACCAAAGTAATAGCAATGAAGGGCTTTGAACGCCAAAGAAGAAAATATTACGTAACAAGTGCCAAAAGGCATAAATTGTCAAGAACAAAAATAACAAAAGTTGGAAAATATTGCAAAGTCTTTCAACAAGTTTTTCAACAAAATAATAAAGGCCTGATCTTAAGAATTGGCGCAGAAATCCTGTCTGATGATGTTGATCTAAGGGCGTATCGGAGGGCTGAGTTGAAGACGCACCGGCTTGTTAGGCAAAGCGGTCCGCGACCATACTTCACAAACCAGATCTTCACCGGCTTGAAACTCCTTAAGCCTAGCCTCATGATTTGACTACATCCTGGCTTGCAAAGCCTCCCATGTTGAAGATTCTCAATGATCGGCCGAGGGCGCTTCTTTAGTTCGATTCACGCCAAGGGTATACCCTTAGCTTAAGATGGAGCCAAGTAAAACCTTCAAGGCCCTAGTGAAGTGGATGAGCTCTTGTATTCATGAATGGCTTAGCGATCCGAGCGGGCATCTCGGCCTCAAGTCCATCATGATCGGCGCGAGATTGGCCAGGGCCTCCTCCCATTCGGCCGCTAGCAGCACACGCCTCCTTCAACTCGGCTTGCTAAGCTTGCATAATCTTCTCCGGATCATCGATCCGGGGCATCCTGGACAGAGACTCGCCCTGTATCTCTTACGACCGCGTAAAGGTCACGATCCGCCGTTCAAGAAACCTTTTGAGTGGAGAAACTGCCCACTGCTCGAATCTCCTTCCCACTCGACGACGACAAAGGCATACATGGGTCGATATGATAAAGCGCAAAAAAAAAAAAGTACGAAAGTATAAAATGCTATACCACCGAGGCCGATCCTTGTCCGCGCTTTGAACAGAAGTCACCTTGGGAACAGATCCCCTCGAAGCATCCTGATCTCCTCGATCGCCTTGCCTCTCTTAAGGTCCGATCGGGAGCGCACTCAGAGCTCACCCATAATCGAAATCGCCAGGATGATCAGGCTATCATCTAGCCGATCAAGAGGTGGTGTGGGTCAACTAAACCTCTTGTTGAAGACCCTCGGTAGGAAGATCTTCGGATTGATTAGCCCAGCAGTTCGATTCAGACCACCCCAGAGCCTCCGGGTTCGAGAATCTGTTCGTTGTGCTCGTGCACAACCTTCTTCCTCAAACGCATGCTCAAATACATCAAAGAAAGTCGGCCACTAAAAAGAAGAAAAAGGCCTAGACGAGTTAGCGAGGTTGTGGGTTGTTTAGTATATATTTTACTATATTTTCGGCTTAATCCCTAAACAATTTACCTTGTTTTCGAGGAATAAATGAGAAAAGCATGTTTTAACCAATAAATTCATATAATGTTCATTGAGGGTTTATAATTTAATTATGAGGAAATATTGAGTTTAAATGTTATTTCGTTACACATTTTTCTATTATTATTACTCGATGACTTGGTGTAACAATTATTTTGCGTAAAAATAAAGAAATGCAAGGGATATTATTTATGGAGAAGATTAATCTCATTTAATCAAGAGATCAATGTTATTCAATCAAAGGATTTTGAAATAAAGAAGGAAAATCGGAGCATTGAAGAGAGGATAAAGAAGATCCGATCGAAGGAGTGGAGTAGGGGAACACGTTATACGAAGCAAGGTGTGAACGCTGTAAAATGTGAGGTTCGGTCGACCGAAAGATGACACTCGGTCGACCGAACGTGATCTTTCGGTTGACCGAACCCCGAGGCAAAAAAATCGACGCGCTTTCTAGATCCTTCCTATGTCGGCCACAAACTCCTATATAAGCGAAATCCATTCGAAAGCGTAAATGCACATCCGTAAACATCGTAAAATTAGTATAGCAATTAGCAATAAATTAGATTCATAGATAGTCTTTCTTTTATTTTTCTTTCAATTTCAATTCAAAGAAATAAGGATGTTTTTGAAGAAGATGAGTGGCTAAAGGCACGAGGCTAGGACCACCATGTGAAGCCACCATCACCAGGATTTAAACAAGGATTTTGCATTTATTCGTTCTAGTAAGTTTCTTGTTCTTCCTTCATGTTTTGAATTGTTTATGTGCAATGTGTATGAACTATACGTGTGTTGCATGCTGATTTGAATTTAGACATACGATAGTTGATAAATTCATAGATTGCCGTGAAGGAGAGTGATAATATTTCTTCTAACAAACGAAAGTTGAGGGAGAATATTGTTAGATTAGGATTTTATATCCATATCTTTGTTTCGTAGAGCTTTAGTCAAACCGAGAGGTGTACTAATTAAAGGTGTAGAATCGAGAGAGGAAACGCCGCTTTAGTAGATAATAATCCAAGACTTACGAATGAATATGCGATTTTCTTGTTAATTTCAAAAAGGTGGTGGATCAAAGGTGTGTTCTATTGTTTTAATCATAGTTGTTAGAAAAAGATTTGATAAGTAGTAGTTGTTCTTTTAAGCTTTTGAAACCTTTATTTCGTTTCTTTAATCCAAGATCGTATTTATAAACCTTACAAAAGAAATCGGCGGCGAAACACTATTTTTCGTGCATAAGTCCCTATGGATACGACCGGTTTCATCACTATAGCCGCGAACCTTCGCACTTGGGGTTGACATCGGTTTTATTTATTATATTTTATCAACGCTTTGCATAAAACCGCAAACAAGTTTTTGGCGCCGTTGCGGGGACTTGCACGGAAAGTTTTCGCTTTCCTCTCGTAATTTCGACGGTCGCTAATTCCGTGCGTGACTAATCTTTAAAAACAAAAAAAAAAAAAAAAAAAAAAAAAAAAAAAAATCGGTTCGATCGAACCTCGACCTCTCTCTCTCGATCGACCGAGAGTTATTTTATTTTTTTCTTTTCTCTGTTTACGCTCGTGATAGTCTTACAAAGATTCGCTCGCTTTTTATTTGCGTTTTTCGAACTGTTTTTGAGTCCTGCTTTTAGTTTAGTTTTTAGTTGTTGAGTCTAATTTAAGGATTATACTTAATTTTTTAAGAAAAAAATAAAAAAATTAAAGAATAAATAAATAAATAAATAAATAAATTTTTTTTTTTTGACCCGAACATTTGGTTCGAAAGTGGTTTATGCAAACTCGAACTCACGGGGGACCACTTTTATATAACCCGGAGCTAGAGCGAACCATCGTTCGACCGAATAGACGTTTGGCTCGACTCGCCGGATCGACGGACGAGGCAAACGACCCTGAAGAATACGTTGAGGAAGAAGCCCAAGTTGAGGAAATGGCGGATCAAAGGACATTGGCAGACTATGCCATGCCATCTACTGTGAAAGTAAATCCTGCAGTCGTGATTCCTGAAATCACGGCTGATAATTTCGAACTCAAAACTTCTTTAATCAACTTGGTGAGAGGTTCCACATTCCATGGCTTCTCCACTGAGGACCCACACGATCACATTCACTCATTTCTAGAATCGTATGGGACTACTTTAATCAAAGGGTCACCGAGGACGCCCGAGGATGAAACTTTTTCCTTCTCACCGAAGGAGAAGCGAAAGAATGGTATAAATCTTTACCAGTCGACTCCATTACTTCGTGGGAGGAGTTGGAGAAAGAATTTCTGAGCCAGTACTTTCCACCTGCAAAGACGGCTCATCTTCTGAATCAGATATTCACTTTTGTGCAAACCGAGAGGGAATCATTTTGCGATGCATGGAAACGATTTAAGTCTCTCTTGAGAAAGTGCCCCCACCATGGGCTGGATAAACAAAGGTTGGTCAACACTTTCTATAGTGGTTTGACTGAATTGACCAAGGGAATGGTGAATAGTTCTGCTGGAGGTGCATTTCTGAGAAAGACACCTGAAGAGGGATGGACGTTGTTTGAAGATATTGCGAAGTATAATTATGCCCCTACCTATAAAGGTGCATCCAAATCGAAGAGCTCGACTCTGGGAAGTATGAGGTAGATGAGACCACACTTCTAAAGGCTTTCGATTAGCCGCACTACTGAAGCAAGTGGCGGCAATGAATGTTCAAAGTATTGTATGTGACAACCGCCATGGCCAAGGCCATCGCGATGTCGATGCCAGCTTGACCCGATCCTCAGGTCAAAGTCAGGCAAAACAACGTTAATCCGCCAAAATTGCGATCTTCATGGGCACACATTCCATCAATGTCCTCTATTGCCGCATTCGGAGGAGGTGAATGCATTCGATTCTCAAAATTATCGACCTTTGGGTCGAATCGTAACACTCAAGGGTTTAATTACTCGGAGTGACCCTTCAGGGTAGCAAATCCCCATCGCCAGGCCCCTAGGCTAATCTCGAGCAATTTTCAATCCAACTCTCGACCGGCATGGAACAATAATCCACCGGTCAATCAAAATCAAAATCGAAATCAATCATTTCGAGATCTTAGAACAAAAGTTGAGTGAGCAAGCCACGGCCAACACTCGGTTGGCAAATGCATTGAGTACTTTGACCAAGATCAAATGAGGAATTTAGAGGTGCAAATGGGACAGATTTCGGGCAAGAAGCAAGTCGACCTCAAGGTCACCGCCGAGTTTTATCGAGAAGAACCTCGAGGGGTTAACGTGGTCCGTAATGACCGTAATACTTGCACCGATCCGCCGCACCATGGAACTATGGTCAAGATGAGTTGAATGTCGTAAATCTGAGGAGTGGGAAAGCGGTTGGCGGTCGCCAACCAGGAAGCGAATAGCCCCTCCTCGCGAGCGAGAGAGGCGAGGGGAAGATCTTCTTTCTCCTCGGAAGGATCTTTGGGACGGCCGTTGAGCCAAGTGAAAAAGAAATTCGAAAGAAATGTGAGAGTTGAGAATATCAAAAAAAAGAAGTCGGATTCTAAGTTGAGTTCCGGGAAGCATGTGAGGTGGAAAGATAGGGAAGACAAAGCAATCAATCATAAGACAAAGAAAGAAGACTTCACTGAGGAGGACTTTCTTTGATCTCCCTACCCACCTAGCAAGAACTAGCCACCATTAACGAATGATAAGGAGTATAAGAAGGTTATCGATTTGCTCAAGAATCTTGAGGCAAACATTCCATTAGTTGATCTTTTGGTAGGGATGCCAAAGTATACAAAGTTTATAAAGGACGCGAGTGAGTTCAAGAAGAAGCTTCAAGAGCTCGAGCACATAGTGTTGAATGAAGAATGCTCCGCAATCGGTCGACTAAACTTCCTGTGAAGTGTCCCGACCTCGTAAATTCACGATTTCGTGTACTATCGAAACAGGGACTTCCATAATGTTTTATGCGATTCGGGGCATCACTAATCGATGTCTACTTCAATCTTCCAATCTCTTGGATTGGATCAATCTATTACTCTTAGACCCATTTCTCTTCAACTTGCAGATAGAAGTGTGAAGTATGCAAGGAACTGCAGAAGATGTGTTGGTCAAGGTTGAGAACTTCATATACCCAAATGATTGGGTAATCATGGACATGACCAATGATGAGAAAACACCCTTGATCCTTGGAAGACCTTTTCTTGCAACCGCCCGTGCCTTACTAGATTCCTACAAAGTGGCGAGATAACCCTACATTTGGAGGATGAGAGTGTAAAGTTCAATGTGGGCAATGCGGTGAAGCACGCATCCAAAGGACACTTGTTTAGCTATTGAGGACGATTTCAGCGATGAGTATGATGAACAAGTGTTCATGGGCGGTTGGGATGAGGAAGAATTCAATAAACAATCTGCAACTTGGGTGATGAGAGTGGAAGAATTTTTAGAAGAGATTGAGAAGGAGGAAAAGGAAAGTTCGATTACCAGGAGATGGTAAGAAAGAAAATGAGGAAGAGGCATGGTGACATGGCCATATTTGAAAAAGGGATGAAACCCTGTCTGGCACGGGAGGCCATGATGCTTGAGAGCCCTTATGATAAGCTTGGAGATCCTGAGCTTAAGGGCGATAAATTAAGACCAAGTGTTGAGGAGCCACCGTCGATTTAGTGTTGAAACCCTTGCCTCAACACTTGAAATACATTTTTCTCGAGGGACGGTGATAAGCTCCTTTGATTATTTCATCTAAGTTGGAACCAAATGAGGAAGAAAAAAGCTTATCAAAGTGCTTTGCAAGATAATATCCTAGCCTTTGGTTGGCAAGTGGGAGATATCAAGGGATAAGCCCCGATATCTCAGATGCACAAGATCGGGACTCGCTTGAGGATCGAAGAAAGTGCGACACCTCGAGAGAAGGCTAAACCTCACATGCAGGAGGTCGTTAAGAAGGAAATCATCAAATTGCTTGACATGGGTATCATCTACCCAATAGCCGATAGTGAATGGGTGAGCCCCACTCGTGGTGGTGCCAAAGAAAGGAGGATCACCATCGAGAAGAATGAAAAGGGGGAAGAGATTGCCTCTACGGCAAGTCACCGGGTACAGAGTTTGCATTGATTACGTAAGACTAAATGAGGTAACTCTAAAAGACCACTTCCTTCTTGCCATTCATTGACCACTCCTTGAGAGGCTTAGTGGCAAGCAATATTATTGTTTTCCGGATGGCTATTCAGGATACTTTCGATAGCTATCGACCCCACTCGATCAAGAAAAGACTACCTTCACTGTCCATCGTGCACCTTCGCTTATCGAAGAATGCCATTTGGTCTGTACAACGCACCGGCTACATTTCAAAGATGTATCTTTGGCTATCTTTGATGGTTTAGTGGAGAAGGTGATGGAGATTTTTATGGATGACTTCTCTGTGTTTGGGGACGCTTTAGACCACTTGCTTACACAATCTTGATAAAGTTTTGTCCCGGTGCATAGAAAAAGATTTAGTCTTAAATTGGGAGAAGTGCCACCACGTGGTGGAAGAGGAATTGTTCCGGGACACAAGGTGTCCAAAGAAGGTATTGAGGTCGACAAAGCGAAGGTAGAAGCTATTGAAAAATGACATACCCCAAAAATGCAAGAGAAGTAAGAGGATTCTTGGGTCATGTCGGCTTTATAAAGCGATTCATCAAAGACTTTTCTAAAATAGCCAAGCCTTTGTCATCTCTCTTAAGAGAAGATGTGAAGTTTATTTTCACCCCGAGTGTGAAAGAGCATTTAAAGAACTAAAAGACAAGTTGGTTACCTCGCCAATTCTTATAGCACCCGACCGAGAAGCTCCTTCGAGCTTATGTGTGATGCTTCTAATTATGCATCGGGCGCGTGCTAGTCGAGAGAGTGGACGGAAGGTTCCGACCCATCTACTACGCTTAGTCACACTTTAAACCCAGTAAGAAGTAAATTATGCAACAACCGAGAAGGAGTTGTTGGCGAGTTTTTGCCATGGATAAATTTAAAGCTACTTGCTTGGGTCGGAGGTCACGGTCCGGACGGACCATTCTCGCATTGAAATATCTCATTGAACAAGGCCGATGCCAAGCCTCGCTTGTTGAGATGGATCTTGATTTTACAAGAGTTTGATGTTCATATCCGGGATAAGAAGGGTAGCGAGAATGTGGTAGTGACCACATGTCTCGGTGACCGACGATCCTCGTGTAGAGTCGGATGAGATTGGAATCGATTTTCCAACCGAGCAACTCATGACCATTGATGTGTGCGAGGTTGCTCCCGCCCACGTCTTTGGAAAAGGTTCTCCTTGGTTTGCACCTTTTGCAAACTTCTTGAGCGGCAGATATCTGGACCCTGACCTGACATATCAGCAAAAGAAGAAATTCTTTTCGGATGTGAACTATTATGTGTGGGACGATCCCATTCTCTTCAAGCGTTGCAAGGATGGATTGCTCCGTAGGTGTGTCCCTGAGTTCGAGCAGAGGGACATTATGGAGCAATGCCATGGTGGACCTGTGGGAGGTCATTATGGAGTGGGAAGATCTGCTGCGAGATTTTTCATCCGGTTTCTCTTGGCCAACAATTTTAAGGATACAGAGAACTTTGTAAAGGGGTGTGACCGTGCCAACGCGACCGGTAAACTTTCTCGGCGAATGGACATGCCCTCCATCCTATCCAAGAATGTGAGGTTTTCGACGTATGGGGTATTGATTTCATGGGACCGTTTCCATCCTCGTATGGGAACAAGTACATTCTGGTCTGCGTCGACTACGTATCAAAGTGGGTGGAGGCGATAGCAACACCGCGGAACGACCACAAGGTGGTCAAGAACTTCTGAAGAAAAATATTTTCACACGGTTTGGTGTCCACGAGCCTCATCGGATGTGCGGAACTCACTTTTGCAATACCCCACTAGACAAGATTTTAGAACGATATGGGGTAAAACACAAAACTGCTACCCCTATCACCTCGGGCAGTGGGACAAGTTGAAGTGAGTAACCAAGCCTCAAGAGCATTCTTGAGAAGACGGTGAATTCTAATAGGGACGGACCGAGTCATAAACTGGATGATGTGCTCGGGCCTACAGGATGACTTTCAAGACTCCTATTGGCACGCCTCCGCTTGAGATGGTTTATGGCAAGGCCTCGCCACCGCCAATCGAGCTTGAGCACGAGCGTTACGGGCTATTAAATTCTTGAATTTCGATAGCCGCTATGTAGAAAAAGCGATTATTGCGATTCACGCGGAGCTTGATGAGTTCAGAACTCCAGGCCTCACGAGCTCGAGAATCGATGAAGGAAAGGACTAAACCGCTTCCGACAAGAAAATCAAGATTAGGGAATTCAAAGAGGCGAGTGGGTTTCTTGTATAATACCAGTTACATCTGTTTCTGGTAAGCTACGTAGCCGTTGGTCCGGCCCCTTTGAAATCTTTCGGTATTCCCAGAGTGGAGCGATCGATTTGAAAGATAAGCGGGCGGGTTGTTCAGAGTAAATGGTCATCGGTTAAAACACTATATTGGTCAACAAAAGGCGACCGGTGGTTTTCTATCTCAATGACGCCCCTAGTCAAACCAAATCGATCCTTCAAAGACCCGATGATTTACATCTCTGTGAGTTCTTTGATGATGTTGTGCTCCCTGATGTTGCACCTCGGCTTGTGAAACAGAAACCTAAGAAGAAGAAGAGACGAATCATAGGTACGAAGTGGATACAGAAGTTTGATGATATGGCCAAGACGTTGGCGAGACTTTGTTCCTGTGGATTCCAAAATGTTGACCCGAGAAGGTCGAGAATAATTCCGGATGAGGCTTCACTGGCCCGACCCTCGTTGAGTTTTTATTGGTTAGTCGAGCTCCGACTATAATTAAGCCCTACTAGGGCGGTAACCTAGATATCTTTTCTTTTTGTTTGTAGTTTATTTTTACTTTGTTTCTCTTGTTGGTTGCTAATGTTTTCCACCTAGCGCTTCGACTATGGATCTGTACTTGGACGATTGCCCACATCATGCCCCTGTTTGTTTCTTTTATTTCCTCATGTACCCCAAAGATCTCTCGATATTACATTTGTGCACTACATTTCACATAGATTCGGTTATTATCAATTTTTGCATTGCTTCGCTTTGTTCCATGATATTGCCTTGTCTATCATCTTTTGTGCCCCTAGCCCCGAGGTACGTCTTGTTTCCCATGTGTGTGCGGGATATTTGCGATAAGCGATTGTGAGCTTTCGGATGATATCGGTTTACCGGTGGATGGTCCACGATCCACCGATTTCTTCAATCATTTATGGATCTCGACTCACGACCACTTCCGCACTGCCTCCTTCGAATTACAACCACTAAGTTTTTCTTATTTTGCACATCTTTGAGGACATCATGTAACTTAAGTGTGGGGAGGGTTTATTGGTTTGTTTTCTTGGTTTGTTTTACATGTTATCTAGTTTTGCTCCTTTGAAAAATTTGATAAAATTTTTGAAAATTTGTGAGTCCCGAGTAACTTCAATGACATGCTAGTTTTGTAATTTGGCACCTTTAATTGTTGTCGATAGTCATATCATGTTCTAAGAATAGGTTTGGTAGATCGGATACTCACTTGAACCTCAATTACACGAACACATTAGATGAGGAACCAAAAATATAAAATAGTCTCCGGTTAGTTAAGGGATAGCCAATTCTAGCCAGCAGATAACCACTTACTTAGCAGATGATGAAAGTTAAGAACTCGTACTATACTCACGAGTTAGAATCTAAGTACCTTAGTGTCTTGAGAACCTTAAAAGTCTTGAATGTGTTAGAAATGATACGACACCGGAGTTTCCAAAGAGTTTGAAAAAAGGAAAATTTTGAAAACAATTAAATTATGGAGTTGTTTGCGACTATCACCTCGAGTCCACTTGAATACCGCCCCAATTGGGAGTGTGGTTTACCTTGGACAGATATAGGTTTGAGTGATCTCGGGGTGGTGCCTCTAAAGTAGGGAGAGTGTTATACTTTTGAGACGCGACGATGGAAGAAAATGTAGGCCTTTTGGAACTCTAAGTCGAGTTGATCTAAACCCAGTAGAGACACGAAAGGTATTTTCTTGGCACCAAGTAAAGGAATTTAAATGTGAGTTGGTTACTTTGTTCTTGATAAATAGTTTTTGTAGGGTAAGTCTTTGTAGATGTAATCGAACTTCGTTTATTTAACCAGGATGATTGTTAGTGCTTGATTTAATACATCAAGAGAGGATCGGTGAAAGTTTAGAGGTTCAACACACACAATCACCGAGTGAGTTCGATTTGCTAGATACTAGCTTGATGTGAGCATGACTACATCTCGTGTCAAATTATGTGGGTTTTGATAGTTTGTCGTTGTTTGTTTTGCTCGGGGACAAGCAAAAAGCTAAGTGTGGGGAGTTGTTTAGGGTATATTTTACTATATTTTCGGGCTTAATCCCTAAACAATTTACCTTGTTTTCGAGGGAATAAATGAGAAAAGCATGTTTTAACCAATAAATTCATATAATGTTCATTGAGGGTTTATAATTTAATTATGAGGAAATATTGAGTTTAAATGTTATTTCACACATTTTCTATTATTATTACTCGATGACTTGGTGTAACAATTATTTTTTGCAAAAAAATAAAGAAATGCAAGGGGATATTATTTATGGAGAAGATTAATCTCATTTAATCAAGAGATCAATGTTATTCAATCAAAGGATTTTGAAATAAAGAAGGAAAATCGGAGCATTGAAGAGAGGATAAAGAAGATCTGATCGAAGGAGTGGAGTAGGGGAACACGTTATACGAAGCAAGGTGTGAACGCGTAAAAATGTGAGGTTCGGTCGACCGAGCCATGACACTCGGTCGACCGAACGTGATCTTTCGGTTGACCGAACCCCGAGGCAAAAAAAAATCGACGCGCTTTCTAGATCCTTCCTATGTCGGCCACAAACTCCTATATAAGCGACATCCATTCGAAAGCGAAAGCAGACATCCGAAACATCGAAAAATTAGTATAGCAATTAGCAATAAATTAGATTCATAGATAGTCTTTCTTTTATTTTTCTTTCAATTTCAATTCAAAGAAATAAGGATGTTTTTGAAGAAGATGAGTGGCTAAAGGCACGAGGCTGTGGACCACCATGTGAAGCCACCATCACGAGGATTTAAACAAGGATTTTGCATTTATTCGTTCTAGTAAGTTTCTTGTTCTTCCTTCATGTTTTGAATTGTTTATGTGCAATGTGTATGAACTATACGTGTGTTGCATCTTTGATTTGAATTTAGACATACGATAGTTGATAAATTCATAGATTGCCGTGAAGGAGAGTGATAATATTTCTTCTAACAAACGAAAGTTGAGGAGAATATTGTTAGATTAGGATTTTATATCCATATCTTTGTTTCGTAGAGCTTTAGTCAAACCGAGAGGTGTACTAATTAAAGGTGTAGAATCGAGAGAGGAAACGCCGCTTTAGTAGATAATAATCCAAGACTTACGAATGAATATGCGATTTTCTTGTTAATTTCGGTGGGGTGGTGGATCAAAGGTGTGTTCTATTGTTTTAATCATAGTTGTTAGAAAAGATTTGATAAGTAGTAGTTGTTCTTTTCGCTTTTGAAACCTTTATTTCGTTTCTTTAATCCAAGATCGTATTTATAAACCTTACAAAAGAAATCGGCGGAAACACTATTTTTCGTACAAGTCCTGTGAATACGACCGGTTTCATCACTATAGCTGCGAACCTTCGCACTTGGGGTTGACATCGGTTTTATTTATTATATTTTATCAACGCTTTGCATAAAACCGCAAACATGGGTCGATAACGAATCGCTCCGAATTTCTACGAGCGAGATTATGTTGAGGCGCGGGGATGTCTATTGCAGACCCCCTGGTTGAATAATTTCGACAGATTCGAGCAAGACTCAAACTCTCTCTCAATTGAACTGCTAGATGCATTGATTGCTCATTAATGAGAAAACATAAGCAAAAAAGAAGAACTCGAAAAAAAGCGAGAGGAAATATGCTTACTTGGATTGCAAACTCTTGAGATAATGAAGATCTTCGGTTTAATAGCAAATGAAGAGAAGAGGGAGCCTAGTTTGAAAAGACGGGTTATAACCCTCTCCAGGACGTAAACGATGTCGAGATATGGGAAAAAGTGAAAAACGCCTCGTATCTCGTAAAGTAATGATGACCTATTTAATAGATCGCACCGGGCGATTGGGCAATTCAACACACGAGATCGGACAAGTCCGGCCGAACCGCTAAAATGTGCGCGATATGACCAACTAGAAGAAAGATTAGATCAAAAGCGAAGCATAAACGAAATGCAAGTTCAAAACTTAAGAAGCATTAAGGTCGAGTTACGCCTGCACTCTACAAGAGTAGGATTCTCCACGAAGCATTGACTGGGCGGCTCGGCGAGGGCCATTGAAGCGAAGCGATGAGCCGGAGAAGGCACAAAACAAGGGGTCGTGGCGGCGTTCTCAAAAACCGTTCCACCTCAAAAGACGTGGCACGAATGACACATCATAAAAGTAACTATGCCACTTGGCGAGAGAAGACCATTGTAAAATTATACAAGTCTAGATGACGGGGGCCGACCAACACCTCTAACAGATCCGACCTCACAATGAGTGTTCAGCCAGATCTTGGGGGCTTATGATGATGCCCGACCCGAACTACGCCACGTGTCATCCTCTTAAGTCGTATAATAGATGACTAGCCTCTAAATGTAAGGCATTTAGGGCGAGAGCCTGAAACATACCTGCGGCGGGTCCCTTTACCCTGAGTGGGAGATCGGCACAAACTCCTCCTCCAACCACCGCAGTCGGTTAAGGCTTAGCGAAGAGGAGGTGCCCGGTCGACCATATGGCCTTGCCTTGAACGCAGTGAGCAGGGCGCTCGGGCCCGTGCCTCTGTTATTCCATATGCGGGATAACTAAAGATAAATAAGGGAAGAATCCTGCAGTCATAAAGACTGATCACGACATTTAAATATGTCCATAATTATCCCTAAATTATAAGGGATTTATGCGTGTATATCCTTAGTGAAATAATAATATTAATAATAATAATACAAATCCTTGTAGAAGAAGGAAAAGGATAAATCATCCCCTATATAAACAACCCTAAGGAACTACGAAAGACTTGATTCCCCAAACACAACAGGATATCGTAGGCAACTTGGGAAAATAACCTAAGCTCGGTCTAAAAATCATCAAAAAAACATCCTCGTTCAATTACCCCTTAGATTAAACGGCCTGATTTATTCATAGATCGAAATCCAGATCGCCAGGGACTAGTTTGAATTTTTATAAGTTGTGGTGAAAGCGTAGTTTTTTTTTATTAATTGTGTAGTGTGGTAGTATAAAAATAATCAAAAATCTTATGGTGTCAAAAGTAAAATTTTGTGAGTAAGTAGTAGTAGTGGATCTGAAATAGTAAATAAAAAGCTTAATAGAACCCTTAAAAATATCAATTTGATATTTTTTTTTGTATAATATAATAAGGAAACATTATTAAAAAGGACAAAAATA
The DNA here is from genome assembly GCA_026214975.1 of Gentiana macrophylla. NCBI lineage: Eukaryota > Viridiplantae > Streptophyta > Magnoliopsida > Gentianales > Gentianaceae > Gentiana > Gentiana macrophylla. The sequence goes on along the minus strand of CM047809.1, from coordinate 10,503,826 downwards.
TTTACAAAATTATAAAAAAAGGACAGACGCCTTATAAAGACAATTTTACCCATTTTAAAATCTGACTACTTTTTCTCCTAAAAATCAGAAAATAGAAACGTGTGAAATTATGGAGCACTCCACGTTCATTTTATTGGAATATATATATAGATAGATAGATAATGTGGCACTAGTAATTATCACACTATTTGACATTACCATTTGATATTGTTATATTATATGACACTATTGTTTGACACTTTTATTTGACATTGTAATATTATTTGACACTACCATTTGATATTTTTATATTATGTAACACTACTATTTGACACTAACATTTGACACTACCATTTGATATTTTAATATTATTTAACACTACCATTTAACATTGTTATACTATTTAACACTACTATTTAACTCCCACATCCTTTGAAAAAAACCACCCACGTTCACTTCTATTTTTTTCTTAAAACATGGGAAGCTTGGAAATAAGAAAATGGGCAATTTTTGTCCATACACAACAAAAAAATGTCTTTTTCAACAAAATAACTACCTTCATGTCCTTTTTGCTAATTTACCATTTTTTTTTTTGTTGTCATTTTTCATAATTATCCCATGGGAATCAAGTGCTAGCATCAACCCTCGTAGATGAGAATATCAAACTCTAATATTTACAACATTGGTAAGAATTTCCAAGTTATCTTCATCTTCGTTATGATTTTAAGCTTTTAGTTAAATTCCTCTGTGTTTTCTTCAAATTCTTACCATAGTGAGCTGAGCTCGATCATTCATCTTCTAGGAGTTCATTCTCTGGGCGATTGATCTTTATCAGCATCAAATCCCGATCTTTTGCTACAGATTCAAGGCCTATGGGGTAAAGAGGAGCATAATTGAGGGATTTTACAGGTTTTTGCATGTTTTTTTTATTGGAAAATTAGGGATAAGGGACAATAATCTTAATATTTTAAGAAATACGACAACTACATATTTTTTATAGGAGAAGAGACAAATGCATAATTTTTATAATGAGTATGACAAATGACAGTGAATCCTTAAAATCGGTGAATCTTCCTAGTGAATCCCAAAATCAAATGAATTTCGACGTTTGAATTTTGATGAATGAATCCTAAAAATCAGTGAATCTCGACAATGAATTTTGAAAATTAGTGAATTTCGATGAAATGAATTTAAGCGTGAATTTAAATAATGAATTTGAACACAAGTGAATTTCGACAGTGAATAAATAGTTTTGTCCTTTATGCAAAAGTTTCAAAAAACTGTCCTTCTACTCAATTGATGAAATATTTCTGTCCTTCTCCCTCATTCCCCCTTTTTTTATAATAGATTTTGCATTTACGTACCTATTATTATTGCATTTTGCCTAAGAATATTGGAGTTTGAGTTACACCGGGAGCTGCAGAATGAGCTGTTGGGCGAATCTATAGCGCCTTGACGGTGGGATGCCGCCGGGACAACAATGGCTCTGGCCCCAACAGTCTCTCAGTAGTCTAGTCATCATGAGATCAAGTTTCTTGGGCACTAATTTCATTATTCTATAACCAGCATAATATTTACTATAATTTACTCAATTCATGTAGTGATGGTAGAAATCACGACATTCGGGTTTTGCTTGTGTCGATGTATTCAATTGGTTCTTGGTTAGGTACTAGTATAATGCAAGATACTGTGAACTCTCGAGAATCCTCAACACCCTAGATCTATACACCATGCCTGAGGGGCCATTTCATTTAATTTTAAGAGAATGTTGGGCCGGTCAAAAGTGTCCACTTGCGGATCACAGAATAGCAGGCCGGTTAGTATATATTACATTTCTTTCCCTCGCCCTCCGTGGGTCAAATAAGAGGGGCATATTCTTTCATGACTTACATTTTGAGGACATTATTTCAGTTTGCTCCCTCGCCACACAGAAGATTGTTGAATAATTTGGGGTTTGAAAAACAACAACAATGTCAAAACGCAGAAAATACAAAAACGCAGAGATTTGGTTTGCTTGATATGAACGTAGAATCGTGTAAACACTTTCCTACAAAAGTTATTTGCCCCTTACTGATTGTCTAGGGTGTCACAAATACTTTTGTGAGATAAGACTACGTTTTCCCTTCAAATTTAGGCACAAAAGATGAAGATTGCTCTTGGAGATAGTTTGCAAATTGTTTTTACTCTCAAAGATGAATGTGCCAAAAATCTCTCACTGTTTAAAGCACTTAAAATGATCCTATATAGTGGTGGAAAACCGACCTCTTATGTATGCAACATTTGGAAAGAAGTTACATACATAAGTCAGTTGAAAAGGATGAAAAGACACACCAATTCAGAATTTGCCCGCCTGTGGCCAGCCTTGTGAAACCCAAAAAACGGCCAAAACTCTCTGTTCAAATTTGTGAACAAATTTTTCTCACAAGGGCTTTGTGGTGACAGACGACACTTTGTCACTGCTTTTTCCAAATTCTGAATTTTGGTCTGTAGTAAGTGGATTTTCACCCTTTAAGTGATTTTCCGAACTATACTTAAATCATTTAAATCCGTAAACTCGTAAATACTTATATGAGCATACACTCCGTATCTCCAAACTCATATTATAGCATTCCGAGTTCACCCATCTTTGTACCAAACCCTGATTACATAAATGAACATGGTAACACGTAAATTACCAACAATCCTCCCCCATTTAAGTGTAATCCTTGGTTTAGCTGAAGAACAGTCAAAACATAACAACTCATGCATCAATGATAATGTCACGAAGATTGAATTATCATCTAGTAATATTACACATTTCAAATATTCGAGTATTGGGGTGTGTCTAAGCATTGAACCCTTTACACGTTTTGAATACATGAAGATAACATACACATGAGTTAATATAACTCCAAAAGCTTATTCTTGACACTAATTATTCGGGCCTTATGTCCATATCCATTCATGAGCATATAGAAAGCCAACTCTGGAACTTCCTTGAAGCGGCCAAACTTCATACTCATATAGGTGAGCCTTTATACAATCGTGCACTGCAATTGCACTTTGTCAAAGCCTCATTAAGAAGAATCCTTCAACCTTAACTTACGGTAAATAGCACATACCCCGGATAATATCATGTGCTCAAATCTAGATAATAGGCCTTCCACATTGAATTCGCCTCTTCAACATTGTATTAGAAGGGGAATTGGGTATCCTATCACCAAGATTCAAATGAGTTGTAAACCCATCCCGATTCTGCACTTTTTACCAAGTCTCTAGCCAATCCTTTTGTTAAGTGATCAGCTAAGTTATGTTGAGATCTCACAAACACAACCGAAATCACCCCATGAGTGATCAACTCACTTAACCACGCTATGTCTAACGCCTGTGTGTCGCGACTTACCATTATACACTTGACTATAAGCTTTAGACAAGGTAAAGCACTATCACAATGGATAGAAATGGGTGATATTGGTTTTGGCCACAATGGAATTTCATAAATCAAATTCCTAAGCCACTCAAATCTCTTTTCCGGTCATAAATAAAGGCAACAAACTCGGACTCCATAGTCGAGCTAGTAATACATGTTTGCTTTTTGGAAGCCCATGAAATGGCACCTCCTCCAAGAAAAAACACCCAACCACTTGTAGAAGAATGATCCTCTACATTGGATATCCAACTAGCATCCGAGTATCCTTCTATTACAGAAGGGTGACCAACATAAGTCAAGCCAAAATCCTTGGTAGACTTAAGGTATCTTAGCACACGAGTTACAGCACGCCAATGATGGCTGCTTGGATTACTCGTAAACTTGCTTAGCTTTCCAACCGCATAAGCAATATCTGGACGTGTGCTAGTCATAGCATACATCAAACATCCTATCACCCGAGAATACTCAAGTTGTAACATCGGATTTCCCGTATTAGGCATGAGTTTCTCATTAGGATCCATGGGAGTGTTAGCCGGAGTGGAGTTATCACAATTGAACTTCTTCAACACTTTCTCAATGTAATGAGATTGTGTCAAAGAGAAACCTTTGTCACTCCGTTTTATCTTGATTCCTAGAATCACATCCGCCTCCCCCATGTCTTTCATAGAAAAGCTTGATGACAAAATTGCTTTGTAAAGGTCAACTTGATCTTGGTTAGTTCCAAAGATCAACATGTCATCAACATATAAGCAAATTATCACACCATTACCGGTCTTGTCAAATTTGCTATATATACACTTGTCTGATTGATTAATCATAAAACCATGAGACAAGATAACTTCATCAAATTTATGATGCCATTGTTTAGGTGCTTGTTTAAGACCATACAATGATTTAACAAGCTTACAAACCTTATGCTCATTTCCAGGCAAAATAAAACCTTCCGGTTGTTTCATATAAATTTCTTCTTCCAAATCTCCATTTAAGAATGCCGTCTTAACATCCATTTGATGGATTACCGTGTTGTTAATTGCTGCCAATGCAATCAACAATCTTATTGTGAGATTCTAGCAACCGTGCATAGGTATCAAAATAATCAATACCTTCCTTTTGTCTAAAGCCTTGAATTACCAATCTGGCTTTATACCTGTCGACAGTGCCGTCAACTTTCATTTTTCTTTTAAAGATCCACTTGCAACCCAAAGGTTTGCAACCAGGCGGGAGATCCGCAAGAATCCACGTGTTATTTCCCATTATGGAATCCATCCCATCATTGACGGCTTCTTTCCAAAATGACACGTCTCGAGACTCCATAGCCTCCTTAAACGTCTTAGGATCCTCATCAATATTATAACAATATGAATATTGGAATCCTACTTCATCTCTTGTTCCTTCTACCAAATAAGTTTGATAGACAGATCCAAAAGACTTTGCTTTTCTAGCCTCCATTTTGCTTCTACGAAGCTCCAAAGGCTCATCTTGAGAATCAATATCATTATTGTTCTCCACTCCAACATTAATAGGAGTTAAATCCTTCGGTCTCTGTATAGATTTAAAACCGACTTTCATCAAAGATAGCATCTCTCTTGATTCAATCACAGAATGAATAGCAATCGAATCATTAGGCTCTATTACATAGAACCTATAAGCCTTGGAATGCATAGCATATCCAATAAATATACTGATCAATGCCTCTCTCACCCAAGGTTTTAATCTTAGGCATGGTGAGCCTTACAACAAACCTACATCCCCAAACTCGTAGATAACTCAAGTTTGGCTTCTTTTTGAACCAAAGTTCATATGGGGTAATAGGATTCCTTTTATTAGGAACTCTATTCAAAGAAATAACAAGCCGTTAACATGGCTTCTCCCAAAATCCTCACTCAAGCCTCGAGTAAGATAGCATGGAATTAACCATCTCTTTAAGAGTACGGATTTTCCTTTCCGCTATACCGCTTTTTTTGTGGTGTGTAAGGCGCCAGTAACCTCATGTATAATCCCACATGACCCAAAAAGGTTGGATCAAAGTATTCACCACCTCAATCGGTACGCAACTTTTTAATTTTAGAGGTTAATTGCAACTCAACTTCACTTTTATAGATTTTGAATTTATCGATTGTCTCATCTTTAGAATGAAGTAAAAACACATATGAGAACCGAGTGCGATCATCTATATAAAGTCACTACGTATCTTTTGTTGCCAAAAGAAGGTGTAGCACAAAAAAGTCACATAGATCACTATGGACAAGATCCAAAAGCAAGATGACCTTTCAACACTATGAAAAGGTTGTCTAACAATTTTGTTCAACATACATGTATCACATTTATTTATATTCATATCAAAAGATGGAATCAAATCATGTTTAGACATTAATAACATGCGTTTGTAATGAACATGTCCTAACCGAGCATGCCATAAAACAGAAACATTAACATCATGATTCATACAAACATTATTCACAACATCATGCTGAATGTTAAGCATAAACATACCATTACAAAGATAACCAAATCCTATGAATACACCACACTTACTTAAAATGTACTTATCCGACTCATAAACTTGTTTATAACCTTCTTTACATAAAATACTACCATAAACTAAGTTTTTTTCGAATACATGGAGCATGCAACACATGTTTTAAAATTACAAATTTGCCAGAACTAAAAGGTAAAACAACGAGTTCCTCTTCCACGAATGGCGGCCTTTGACTCGCTTTCCCATAAACAAAGATGGATCCATCGTTAACGAGTTCATAATCTTTAAACCAACGTTGATCCTGCGCAGACATGCCTTGTCGCACCCGAGTCAATCCACCAAGCAACATCATCATTCTGCACATAAAATGCCTCAGAAATTAGTGGTACATAATTCATATCAGAATTAAATCTACAAACAATATTCTGACCTTGATGTTTAGGAGCACCTTGGTCCTGCACTTCTTGCCCCGAACTGTTGTTTGGCCCTTTCTGATTTTTGCCAAATCGACAATCAACTTTAAAATGCCCAACTTTTCCGCAAACCCAACAAGCACCTTTCGGTTTCTTGTTGGTATCTTTGCCGTTGTTTTTAGATGATTGCCCTTTTCTTTCTTACTGGTTCTTTTGAGAACTTTCCCGGTTTCCACCATATTTATGGAAGTCGAATCCATTACCTCTTTACCCTTGGTTTTACCGTTCTCTTGCGCCTTAGAGATTCCTCTATCGCAAGTGACTACCAAGTTCTACCAGAGATAATTCTTCTTTCTTATGTTTGAAAAATGTTTAAAATATTTCCAAGATGGTGGCAATTTATCAATTATACTTGAAACAGTAAATAGACTCATCCATTTCCATTTTATGTCATTGTGCAAATTGACCCAAAATGCGAAGAAGTTCATTGTCTTGTTCCATTACGAACGTGAATCCACCATATTATATTTCACGAAGTTTCCAACCAAGAACTTTTTACGGGATGCATCTTCATCCATGTATTTTGATTCTAAAGAATCCCAAAGTTCTTTGGCAAATTCAACGTTTTGGTAAATATCGAACAGAGAATCAGACATACCGTTCAAAATGTGGCCTCGGCATATGTAATCGTCATTCTCCCACTTGTTTTTCTTCCTCAGTTCCTCCAACGGTCCGTCATCCATCACTTCAGGCATCGGTGTACTCAACACATACACTCAACACATACCTTGATGTTTAGGAGCACCTTGGTCCTTAGACCCTTGCCCCGAACTGTTGTTTGGCCCTTTCTGATTTTTGCCAAATCGACAATCAACTTTAAAATGCCCAACTTTTCCGCAAACCCAACAAGCACCTTTCGGTTTCTTGTTGGTATCTTTGTCGTTGTTTTTAGATGATTGCCCTTTTCTTTTCTTCCGTTCTTTTGAGAACTTTCCCGGTTTCCACCATATTTATGGAAGTCGAATCCATTACCTCTTTACCCTTGGTTTTACCGTTCTCTTGCGCCCTTAGAGATTCCTCTATACATGAAGTGACTACCAAGTTCTACCAGAGATAATTCTTCTTTCTTATGTTTCAGAAAATGTTTAAAATATTTCCAAGATGGTGGCAATTTATCAATTATACTTGAAACAGAAATAGACTCATCCATTTCCATTTTATGCTGTGCAAATTGACCCAAAATGCGAAGAAGTTCATTGTACTGTTCCATTACCGAACGTGAATCCACCATATTATATTTCACGAAGTTTCCAACCAAGAACTTTTTACGGGATGCATCTTCATCCATGTATTTTGATTCTAAAGAATCCCAAAGTTCTTTGGCAAATTCAACGTTTTGGTAAATATCGAATGGAGAATCAGACATACCGTTCAAAATGTGGCCTCGGCATATGTAATCGTCATTCTCCCACTTGTTTTTCTTCCTCAGTTCCTCCAACGGTCCGTCATCCATCACTTCAGGCATCGGTGTACTCAAGACATACACTCAACACATACCTTGATGTTTAGGAGCACCTTGGTCCTTAGACCATTGCCCCGAACTGTTGTTTGGCCCTTTCTGATTTTTGCCAAATCGACAATCAACTTTAAAATGCCCAACTTTTCCGCAAACCCAACAAGCACCTTTCGGTTTCTTGTTGGTATCTTTGCCGTTGTTTTTAGATGATTGCCCTTTTCTTTTCTTACAGTTCTTTTGAGAACTTTCCCGGTTTCCACCATATTTATGGAAGTCGAATCCATTACCTCTTTACCCTTGGTTTTATCTGTTCTCTTGCGCCCTTAGAGATTCCTCTATACGCAAGTGACTACCAAGTTCTACCAGAGATAATTCTTCTTTCTTATGTTTGAAAAATGTTTAAAATATTTCCAAGATGGTGGCAATTTATCAATTATACTTGAAACAGAAATAGACTCATCCATTTCCATTTTATGTCGCAAAATTGACCCAAAATGCGAAGAAGTTCATTGTCTTGTTCCATTACGAACGTGAATCCACCATATTATATTTCACGAAGTTTCCAACCAAGAACTTTTTACTGGATGCATCTTCATCCATGTATTTTGATTCTAAAGAATCCTAAAGTTCTTTGGCAAATTCAACGTTTTGGTAAATATCGAACAGAGAATCAGACATACCGTTCAAAATGTGGCCTCGGCATATGTAATTGTCACGGATTTTATCTATGCAAAACAAACAAGTAATATAATTTATAAATCCGGTATTCCCGAAGTGTGAGGGATCGTAGTATAGCGATTAATACCGAGTCGGTCACAGGGGATCGGGTATCTAGTTCATTAATTTTCCTAAGGTTGTTACTACTAAAACGAAACTAAACAAAGATAAAATAAAGCGACAGAGGATTGTCACCCAAAGCCGGGAAGGATAAAAGCGATAAAAACTAAATCTAAACTACTAACTATAAAAGGAAATAAACAAGAAGATGAACATGGAGATTAACAATGAACAAACAAAATCATCCAATCCTTCAAACCTACTATCTCTATCTAAGGTTATCTTGTGATGATTAACTAAAGATGTGGTTCACCTAATCAAAAGTATGAATCCTACTTCCGTAGATAATTCTTTATCAATCTAACATCTTCCAATGTATAGAATTGACGCAAAACAAACCGAGGTGCAAGATTTTAAATCTAACAACCTAGATAATCAACCTATCAACTTCCGTTATGTCAAGGCTAAAAACCTAATCTTTCCTATGGTGATCTAGGTCTAATCATGACTTCCATCAAAATCAAACATCAAAAGCAACCATCTTCCGATATACGTGCATGAACAAATAAACGCATAGGAAAGATACAACTTTGGATCAAAGATCAAAACATAAACTTAAATAAAAGATAGAAAAACTGATGAAAAGAGTTACATCGTTTGAACAATCGCGACCTCCCAAGCATGAAGTGCGTAAAAACGCAAAGAAATAAATAGAAAGAAAACGAAATAAAAAAACCTAATCTAATTGCCACCCCGAAGCCTCCCAAAGGGGCTTTGGCGCCTAGGGTTGCTCTTTATGATGGTGTATCAATAAGAGTCGAATATTGTGTGCTTTAGGGTTGAAATCGCGCTTTATTTATAGGAGAAATAGGTCGGTTTTCAAGATGTCGGCCGTGGGCGCCCGTCCACTCAATCGACGCTTCGTCCAAGAATTACGACGCAGTGGGCGCCCGCTTGCTATGGCGCGTCTAAACTCTCTCGAATCAAAAACTCATCCTGACGCCATCCACTTATTTGACGCGCCATCCACTTTGGACGGACTTGGGCGTGCGTTCACTTCTTTTCTTCCAAATTAATCTTGATCTTCATTCCAACTTCATCTCTATCTCTTCCCTTCCATGCAAATCATCACTTGAACATCTTTTAAGCTCCTTTCACCTCATGCAAGCGTACCCACATCACGATAAAACCATGCAAAATGTAACATCTTACATCTAAAGATATTTATCCAATAAAATCACATAATTAACCTGATTTTGAACTTTAATACTTCTAAAACTCATTTGCTCAATATTTCAATATAAAGCTCGATTTCTATGAGAAACATACGAATATGGAGAGAATTGTTACAAAATATATCCTTATAAAACGTATAAAATCACCCTTAACAGTAATCGTCATTCTCCCACTTGTTTTTCTTCCTCAGTTCCTCCAACGGTCCGTCATCCATCACTTCAGGCCTCGGTGTACTCAACACATACACTCAACACATACCTTGATGTTTAGGAGCACCTTGGTCATTAGACCCTTGCCCCGAACTGTTGTTTGGCCCTTTCTGATTTTTGCCAAATCGACAATCAACTTTAAAATGCCCAACTTTTCCGCAAACCCAACAAGCACCTTTCGGTTTCTTGTTGGTATCTTTGCCGTTGTTTTTAGATGATTGCCCTTTTCTTTTCTTCTGGTTCTTTTGAGAACTTTCCCCGGTTTCCACCATATTTATGGAAGTCGAATACATTACCTCTTTACCCTTGGTTTTACCGTTATCTTGCGCCCTTAGAGATTCCTCTATACGCAAGTGACTACCAAGTTCTACCAGAGATAATTCTTCTTTCTTATGTTTCAGAAAATGTTTAAAATATTTCCAAGATGGTGGCAATTTATCAATTATACTTGAAACAGAAATAGACTCATCCATTTCCATTTTATGCTGTGCAAATTGACCCAAAATGCGAAGAAGTTTATTGTATTGTTCCATTACCGAACGTGAATCCACCATATTATATTTCTCACAAAGGGAGGCGCTGTGTGGTAATGACGACACTTTGTCACTGCTTTTTCCAAATTCTGAATTTTGGTCCTGTAAGTGGATTTTCAGTCCTTTAAGTGATTTTCCCGAACTATACTTAATCATTTAAATCAGTAAACTCAGTAAATACTTATATGAAAGATACACTCCGTATCTCCAAACTCATATTATAGCATTCTGAGTTCACTCATCTTTGTACCAAACCCCGATTACATAAATGAACATGGTAACACTTAAATTACCAACAAAGATGGGTCATCGTTCGTGAGCCATATGAAGGCGTAATACTCAGGACCGGTCTGCATTCATTTCATATAGCTATTCAATCAATTCAAATGTTGACATTATTATTATCACTACACTTCAGTTAGCCATTTCAGTAGTCATATACCATGCATTATTGTATTAGCTTTTGTATCGACTTAAGTGGATGTGATGTATAATGTATTGTAAAAAAGAAAATAATAACGAATAAAATTCTTTATTCAAAGTGAATGGAATTAAGGATTTTAGGTTGTGTTTTTATGTTTTAAAGAAAATAAAAAATAAAAACGAAAAAACGGAATTCATCGGTATGGTTTGCTTAGATTTGGTTTGATTGCGGTTTATCTTACGGTTTTCATGTGCATTAGAAAAAGCATATTACTTTGAGTAAACAATTAAAATAATAGCATTTAGGTTAATCCCAAAGGAAGGGGTTTTCTTGCTTCATATCACAATTTTAGTGTAAAACTCACGTCCAATGATGCTCCAAATCCTCTTTTATTATTTTTATGTTGTATCAACATTATACTTCATACTTAAAAGCAAGTCCTTCCTAGGGGTGTAATCGAGTTTTAGTCAGTCGATACTTTCTAGGGCTCGAAATTCGACTTCACTAAAAAGTTCGATCGAAACTCTCGAACAAAAGCTCGATCGAATATAAAAAAAAAAGATCGAACTCGACTCGTTAAGTACTCGATAAAGCTCATTTCGACTCGTAAGCTCGATTATTATCCTAGAATTCATTTAATTTTTAACGTATTATGGTAAATTCGAGCTCATTGCTCGCCTAATACTCGACTCGAATAATATTTTTTAATAATAAAAAATAATATTTTATAATAAATTTAATAAATTAATTAATTAAATAATTATTTAATCAAGCTCGATTAAGCTCGCGAGCTACTCGACTACTATATTTTAAAACTCGAGCTCGGCTCGGTTAATTATTCGAGTAGCTCGACTCGAGCTCGAACTCGAAAAAAACCGAATCGAGTCGATCTCTCTCATGAGTCGAGTCATGAGTAAATTCATGACGAGCAAATCACGTTTACTGTTCTGTCAGTCCTTTCCCTTGCACAATAGGACCGGTTAGAAGTGTCCACCTACGGATCAGATACAACCTGCCAACACACAACCCTAGTTCTACGTGGTAAATACACTTTAACTGCCTTGATCGATCCTTGTACCCGACACACAACCCTAGTTCTACGTGGTAAATACACTTTAACTGCCTTGATCGATCCTTGTAACGGTACGTGGCGGTCACCGGAGGTGGTGCAACTCTTTCACATTCAACCTTGATCATTCATGTTCCCTTTGGTAGGTACTATCGGCTAGCGGACTTGTCAGAAACCCCGTGATGATAATTCTTGGTGTCATCGATATTCTAGCTCAACTCAAGAACATGATCGATAGTTCGAATGATTGATACATATAATTGGGTTATGAGAAATTTCAATATAGACATGACATAGGTGCAACTCTTTGATTTTAAAGCCATAAGGATGAACTCATAAATAATTCCAACTTCATAAAGTGAGAGGACTAGAAAGCGAGTACCATAAGTAGGGTGACTTTTGATTCATAGGATAAACTCCTATTTATAGAAATTTAAAGAAAAAAAGTGTTGATATTTGTAGAAACATACAAGGGTGATAAAAAAAATAAATTAAAAAAAAAAAAAAAAGAAAAAGAATACAAGTCCTGGGCCCCACAACAGGGGTAGGGGTAGGGGTAGGGGTAGGGGTAGGGGTAGGGGGTAGGGGTGGGGGTGGTTAGAGGATAAAAATAGGTATAATTTCAGGTTCTTTTGGTACATTAATAATCCCCAGCCCATATCATAAGGAGGGGGGCACCCCTAAACTAAAGGGCTTTTTTTCTCAGTAAAATACTTCTTGCATCTAAAGTAGTACTTGGTAATAAAGGAAATGTCAGTAATAATAACGACCCTTTATTTCCACCGCCGCGTTTTTACCTCTACACCACGTCAAATCGACTTCCGGGAAGGGAAACGATTCTTAGATCAAGAATCGACTTTCGGCCTTCTTAAAAAAAGTCGATTCAATGTGGTGCATCGGTAAGTTCGCGGGCCCTAATATAAAGATACATAAAGTAGTTCTTGATCATCAATCAAGCCCAAAGAGCAAGAGAAGACATCAAAGCAGCCCCAAAGAACAAAGCAATATAAGACGCAACTTGAAGTTTCAGATTGCAACTCATCCTTTTACTCAAGAAATCAGCAGCAACAAGATCCACTAATGCCATATAAACAAGAATCCCGGCCGATATCGAGTCCAAGATCCCTTCGATCACCAACGCACGTGGGCTGTTCGGGTTGTAGATGGAAGAAACACCCGTCCCCACCGCTATCCCGAGCGGTGTCGTGATGGCGAAAAAACACGCCATCACGGTCGCGTGGGCGGTTTTGAATTGAGCTTGTGAGATGCATCCACCAAGTGCAAAGCCTTCAAAGAATTGATGGAAGGATAATGCTCCAACTAAGGGCCTTATGGTACATGGACTTTGTGATACTCCAAGAGAGAGGCCAATAATCACAGAATGTGATACAATTCCTAATTCCAAAACCTTCAGAAAAAGAAAAAGAAAAAGAAAAAAAAAAGTGCTTAAAACACTTATATTAATGTCATTCAAACAAGAAACATAGGTTAAATACAAGTTTGAACCATGCAAATCCACCATTTAAATATTTAAAGTACATAATAATCTCTAAATTAAGTGTTACTTATAGCTCACAAAATGCAGAAGAAGAAGTAATCTACTACCTCCGTCTCGTATTATAGGTCCTTTTTCTTTACCTCTTTCTATTTATCTCGTAATATAAGCCATTTTAAATAACAAATACAACATTTATTACATTTTTCAATCTTACCCTTAATTTAGTATCAGTTCAAGCACTTTTCATTACCAATCAAAGGGTATTTTGGACATTTTGATTCAAAATCTATGGCATTCATCTCTAACAGTATAAAAAAAAATCATTCTAAAGAGATTTATAAACAGTAGAGAAGACCTATTTTGGCCTCTTTTTATTCGCCTGAGTTTCATATTATAGGTCGCTTTAAAAATACCAAGAGAACATTTATTACATTTTTCATCATATTACCATTAACATATTATCAATATAGTCATGTTTCATTACTTTACGACTATATATTAATATTTATATTAGTCAAAAGGTATTTTAAACATTTTGATTCAAAATGTATGGCATTTATCTGTAACAGTCAACAATGACAGTAAAAAAAACATTCTAAAATGACTTATATTACAAAAGGGAGGTAGTGTGTGTGTGTGTATTATCCTTTCAAACTCACATTCTAAAAACAATTAGAATTACAGTAAAAGCAACAACAAACATTAAAAATAACAGTTTATCATAACGGAAAGAACAAATACCTTAAATTTGGAGAAGAAAAAAAACAAAATTTTATTGATATTTATCAAGAATTTTACCTGAGAAACAACAACATGCCTCTTGCCACCTTCTTCTTCATTACCTCCACTGACACCATGACTGTGTGAATGACCAGCACAAGCTCCAAGTTCTTGAGAATGGCTATGCCGATGATGAGCCGCGTGTGCATGCATCCCGACAATATGCATAGCACCCCCTTCTTCTTCACCAAACACCTTCACATTTCGAGCCTTTGGTTCTACCGGAACGATACCCGACTCGGATGCGAATTCAACCGAATCATCAACCTGCACTTCTTCATTCTGTTTCCCCTGTTTACGTTCGTAGTACTGTGTCCCAATAAATTCAACAAGAAGTGTACCTAATGAAGCCATCATTGCAATGAAACCCGAAAAGGGGAATTTCAACCATGGATTTTTGGGAAGGCATGGATTAGTTAAGGCTTTTGAAGCATCTGGTAACATGTGGACAAAGCCAGTAGCAAGAATTACACCACCTGCAAATGACTTGGCTGCTACGAAAAGGTTGGAATCGGTTTTAAGGAAGTTTCGGTGTTTTCCAACCAATGGAATCGCGATACCGCATACCCCAGCAAGGAGGATTGCAGCCATGGCGGCGAATTTTAGGATCAGGGCAGTTGATTCGTCTCGGCAGTTTGGTATGTCGTCGTCGCTGCCACAGTCGGTGTTAGTTATGGAATGCATGACCATTTTGGTAACTGAGTCTGTGTAAGACCAAAAAGGAAAGAAAATCGATTGTCAAGAACATACCGTAACAAGAAAAGGGAACACGTAAGACAAACACTTTTAAGATAAATTATCTACAAAAACCTAAAAAGGTCAAATTTTTACACTGTTTGCATCAGTTGCTTTTAACAGATTCCCTATTTTACCGACTCAAGCGTATCTCTAAACTCCATTTTACAGGGTCTCTATTCAGAACGAAATGCATTTGTATCACAACGATGCTTAGTTTGAAAAGAGAATCTGTGTTTTCCATAATACATGTAGCGCAGAATTTATCACTAAAGTTTGTACCTAATGAACATAAAAAATGTAGATGGTTTTAAAATATCACATGAAATAAAGATTTTCTATTAATGCAAATAAAATATCCCAAGGAAACAACAGGCAATGGCTGGATAAAAGGATAAGGTAGGTACTGAGGATAATTACACATGCATAGATTCAAAGGCATTTATAGTATAAGTCATTTTAGAGTTTTCACACAGTTCAAGAAAGTGGAAGAATGTCGTTAATTTTAAGAACAAAAGTCTAAAAATAATTGTGAAGTAACAAGAAGTTGTTCAATTGATAACATATTAGGGGTAAGATGAAGAAAATAATTATATATATGCTTCATTGGCATTCTAAAAGGACTAATACTATGAGGAAACCCAAAAAACTAAGAAGACTTGTATTCTGGGACGGGGTGTAGTGGTGTACTGATGAAAATGCAGGGGAAAAGGAAAAAAAATAATATCAGAAATAGTCTACAGGGACCTCATTTTATCTAACATTGATCTTAAATTAAGCTTAGTTGTCTTATTTATAACCGATTTCAACCTTGTTTTGCATAAATTAACATGAACATAGCATCAAAATTGCAATTCAAAATAATAGCAATATCTCAACCACCATTACTAAAACTAAACAAAAGGATTCCATCTAGTTCAGAATCACCATATTGTTAGAAGGGACTTCAGTTTTTCAATCATTGAGCTTAAATTAAGCTTAGTTGCATAAATTCAATCTTTTTTTGCATCAAGTAATCTGAGCATAGCATCAAAATTGCATCTTTCGAAATCGCAATTCAAGATAATTGCAATATCACATTCACCATTACTAAAACAAAACAAAAGGATTTCATCTAGTTCAGAATCACCATTTGGTTATAAGGGACTTCAGTTTTTCAATCAATGAGGTTAAATTAACTTAATTTTTTCATATTTTTAACATTATTCAATCTTGTTTGGCATTAATTAACATGAACATAGCATCAAAATTGCATCTTTCGAAATCAAAACTCAAGATAAACTAAACCATCACTTGAAAAAAACAAAAAGATTCCATCTAGTTCCTCAGCATCACAATTTGGCAATACAGAATAACCCAAAAGATATAAAATTCCAATACCAAAATGCCATTTGAATACAAAGAATAAGAACACAGAATTCATTGAAATAACACAAAAATTAAGGCCATCTTCATCGTACCTGTAAGAACTCCAGTCATCGTTCTAACACCCCTGAAGTCAAGAAAAGGCAACATATCCTGAAAATAAAAAGACCAAATAAAAATAAAAATCGAGTCTATATACATCCCCTTATGATGAATAAATAAAATTCAACACCCCATTAAAGAAGTAAACAAATTATATCTAACCTCAATCAATGACATGGATATATTATCGAGTATAGTTCAAGTTCTTCCGGAAAATTCCTTCATGTACTAAAAAAAACAGTCGAAAATTCAAGAAATCCCAAGACTATTTCACAAGAAAAAACCCCTGGAAAAAGAAAATGAGATCCGAAAAGAAACCCGACTGGTAAAGGGTCTAATAGATAAATACGATATATAAACACCGAAAAAAAACAATTTTTTGAAGATGGGTTGTGTTGGATTGACGTCGTTGAGAACGATTCGGAGTAGTTTTCTTTGAAATGTCGACATAGTGGTAGAAATAGCCAAAGGGAGAAGATGGCTGAGTGATGCGTTTAGTAGAAGAAATGAGGAGATTATGTCGACATTGTTGATTCATATACTCTGGTAGTACTTGCTATATTTTATATTATTTATTTAAGACAAAAAGCTTACGTGTGTTGTGTGATTCATGTACTTGTTGTCTATGTCTCATAATTATAATAGTATTTTGATCCTAGGAGTATGAAAATGTCAACCAACCGGACATAGAAATAAAACTGAATTTAGAAAATATCTATCGGTCCCGTAATATAAGTCATTTTGATTATTTCACACGGTTTAAAAAAATCTAATAAATGAGTTAATTTTTAATATTTCAATGCAAAATATTGTATTGTTTTCTGAGATTGACTAATAATATTATATTGTTTTATGAGAAAGACTTATATTTTAGGACACCACTAAAAAATTTAAAACATCTATACTACGGCAGGAGAAGTACTATAGTTCTTTTTTTTTTTTTTTTTAAGGGAAAAGATATATTAATTAAGAAGAAAGGTCGGCCATTAATGCTGAGAATACAGATGGTGGGGTCAGTAGACCTGGCCACATGAAACCAGGACCATCTGGTTGGAACAATCGCCGGCGGTTTATGAGCCATTTGTTTAACCACCCATGGTTGAGAGAGCCGCCGGTTGGCGGTTTGTGTCGGTTTGACATATGTGGAACCGAAACTGAACCGAATCGCCGGTTGGAACGGACCGGCCGGAACCGGCCCAACGGCTATTTTCTGGCAACGGCTATTTTTTTTTTCTTCCAAACTCCTCCAAAATTTTTCTATAAATACTACCCATTTCATTCAAAAATTCCTACACCAATCTCTACATCTCAATTCTTAAATCTTCTACTCAATTCTTTGATTATCAAGTTTGTTTAGTTGTTAGAAATAACAATCAAATTTACTTTACGATACCGATTTTTGAAGTTGTTCTGATTTAATCGTTACTTCAATACGGTTTTAGTTATAAGTAAATTTGGTTTTGTATTTTATTCAACTAATTTTTTTACAAGTGTAAAAAAAAAATCAATTTTATAATCAAATTTACTTTACTAGACCGAAATTTGAAGTTGTTCTGATTTAATCGTTATTTCAATTCGGTTTTAGTTATAAGTAAAATTGGTTAGTTAAATTAAAAAAAATTTATAACCATTATATATATGTAATTTAGATTTAAATCAAATTTACTTTACTTAATTTTTTTTATAACCGTTATATATAATTTTGATTTTTTACAATGTCAAGAAGAGGTGCATCAACACAAGGCAATCGAAATGTTACTTTCCGTGATGACACGGTAGTGCCGGAATCGGATGATCTTTCTGGTGGCTATAGACCCCAATATTATACGACACCTCGCCACCGTAATCACATTTCGATTCCTCGCTTTGACACCTTCAGGTTACAATCAAGATGATTTTGATAGTCATTCGACGATATAATGTCTCAACCCGGAAATTTTAATATCAACCTTAATGAAGGTGAAGATAATGATGAAGACGACGTTGATGATGATCATGATGTATTTCCGAATGCTTCCCGTCCCAAGACAAGGGCGGGGTGAGAGTCGGTCGGTCTTAGTGCATGATCCTACTCCTACTCCCGAGTCGGTCGATTTAGATGGTGGTGAAAGTACCCTATCCAAAGCACAAGAAAAAGGTTAAAATCAAGAATTTTTACGGAATTTTTCACAAAGGTTGCTCGGACTGATGAAATAGCATTAGCTAACCCCGGAAAGTATTTCTTCGGGGTGTGCAATTTCTGTGGCCAAAAATACCAATTTAAACATGCCGGTGGTTACGGAACGATGCGGAGTCACATTTTAACTAAACACCTGGAAAAATTGGAAGACAGCACGTCTCAAGCCCATCTAAACATGCCGAGCTCCAGCGGAGGTAACACTAATCCACTCTTTATTTACAGTCGTGATAACTGTAGAGATCTAACCACGAATTTATTGCAGGGATGGGTCTTCCTTTTAGCTTTCCTGAGAATCCTATTTTCGAAAGCTACGTACAAGGGGCTTTGCAGCCGGCTTTTACTCGTATCCCTCGTGCAACGGTTACTAGGGATTTCAAAAATAAATTTATTAAACGACAAAATATTATTATAGAAAGTTTGAAGAAAAATAAATTCTGAATATGTGTATGTGCCGATATTTGGGAGGATAGGAGGACGAACAATTATTATTTGGCCGTGTCGGGTCACTGGATTGACAACACTTGGATTGTCCAAAAAAGGTTACTTGCTTTTCGTTTATTTAACGATAATCATACTGTTTCTAACATTGCATCTTTATTAGTTGATATTTTGAGGAATACGATTTAAAAGGTAAAGTTTTTTCTATTGCGCTTGACAATGCTTCAAACAACACTGCTTCTATTCCCGACTTATCCCGATATTGTGAACCTCTTTATAACGGTCAATTTTTTCATGTTAGATGTTTATGCCATATTTTTAATTTATGTGTAAAGGATGGTCTAAAAGTTTTTGACCATAATATTAATGCAATAAAAAGTGCGATTTAACATATTTTAGGTAGAAATATTCTGGTTAGTAAGTGGTATAAATTTCTTAAAGAGAAAGGTCATCGCCAAGTCAAATCGCCGCAAGATGTATGATGGACCTAAACCTAACCACCTGAAAACAATGCGGAGAAATCGGCAGACGTTTCTGGTTTAAACGATCCTAACCGCGGTGTGCACCGGTCAAATTGTGGTGCTAGTATGGTGAGTCGAGTATCGTATCCACAGGGAACTTGGTAATTTCTTTTACGTGTGGTTAAACACCAAAGAGTTTATTATTAACTCGATCTAAACCGCAATTTTATAACACGTATCACTACTATTCTAGTCAACATAAAATAAATACGTAATTTAAAAGTTATTCTAATATAATATATATAGATATATAAATATATATAGATGTACATAAATTGCAAAGTATATATATATATATATAAATATATAGGTACCAATATATTAAATGTATAATTTTAGAAAGCGGCCAAAACTTATATAATTGGTTTATACGATCTTTTCGATTAAATGAAATGTGTTCGATCTCTCCTTTTTATTTTAGGTCCAATTGAGTAAATGAAACGGTGCACTCACGAGGTAAACAATTCCTCCTCACACGGCGTATGAAATTGTCATATGTCCATTGCATCACCCAAGGTCCACAATCATTCATGTTTTTAAAATAGGTCCCGAGTACAAATCTAACTTTAGATAAAAGGAGTCATTCCGTTCACAAACGGTCAATTTTATTTTAAAGGCTCCGGTTGTCAAAGCCGGACGATTTAACTTTCCGGTTTAAGTTTCAATTAAACTGATGATTTAACATTATTACGATCTCGAGTACAAATTATAATAAAATTCATTTCTCCCAAAACAAATTTACCCCGGGTAGAAATCGGATTCCGTTATCACGTTATTCACACGGCCAATTTTACCCTCTCCGGTTTTCTATTTTTTATCTCATATCCTCGACTACGAGGCGTCAATTCATAATTAGATTATGAATTCCTCGGATCAATTAAATATGTCAATACGAATATACGATTAAAATAGAAAAGATTCAATTAACTCAATTTTAGTCATTTTAACTTAACAACATTTCTTTAACGAAAAGATCGAAATAAAACCGATTACATAGTTTTGGCCATATTATATTTAGCCTAAAAACATTATAACAACGAAAAATATAAAAAAACATAAATACTTAAGAAAAGTTACCCGAATACGGCAATGATTCGAAATCGTATTTTCCGGACATTACAACTTCTTTAGCAAAACCGACTTCCGAGATTTTCCCGAGCATTACAACGATACTAAAACTACATTATTACAGCGTAAGGCGCTTTATTTACAAACTACAAAATAAAAAAGAAAAGAAAAGAAGAGAGAGAGAATATATATATGAGATGTATATATATATTTGGTACCCTCCGAATCTTTCTCGATCATCTCCTTTATATAGGCAAAGGTTTCAAGGCCGGACCGTCCGAGATTAAGCCGGATCGGTCCGGTATAATGATTACCCCACTAACTTGATCACTCCAAAGATGTGCGGTGATTATATATATTTATATATATAATTATTAAACTTAAAATTCATATCTCGAGTTACGGCCTCCAAAAATTGCAAACGAAATGCCAAAATTAAGGTCTCGAGAAACTCTACAACTTTCATGAAGGACTCTTTTCCAGATAACGCCTTCTTGATAACCTCGTGTTACTCCAAGCTTTTACGGATTTTTATTAACCCAAATCGATTAGCCACTTGATCATCTGTTTAAGTTGTAGACCTCCGATCTTCATAATTTAAATTGCATCGAAAGCTTTCGGTAAAATCTACAACTTTCGTGAAGAACACTCTTTGAGATAATGTCATTTTGATGAGCCATTCGTTTGTTGAAGACATTTCTCGATTTTTACTTAACTTGGTTGGTTGGCCATCATTCACTTGCTTAATTATTCATTCGACCATTTAAGCTCATGGCACTCTCTAAATCATTCCAGAGATATGATTATACTTTAATATGTCGATTCTCGGGGTCTTGGTTTATAAATCTGCAATAAGATACCACAAATACCCACGTAAATCGACACGATATTAATTCGATTTACTAAAATCGGTACAAAATTACAACTTTTACTATTTTTACTACTAACTACTCTAAAGTATAAAGATTAACATTTCATACTATTTATATCATAATTTCATATATTTTATATAGAATTCGTTAATAAAACATAATAATATAACGTATTTTTAATCATATAAAAATAATACATCAAATTACTCCCCACTTAAAACTTGATCGTCATAAGCAAAAATAAGCGATAATAAAACATAGTATAATTTTTCAGATTATAATTTTTAATGTAATAGTGTCAATATTATAAATATATTATTTATCTTAATTTAAAATCTTAAGAAGACAGAGAAAAAGATATAACTAAAATAACTAAACATTAAATATTATTTAGATGAAATTGTACATGTAACACTTAATAAGTATAAATAAAATATCAGAATTATTTTTAATCGCAACTATTATGAAATTTTGGAATCGGAAACTTCGGTTAGGTAGTCGACAAAAATGGCTTATAGAGTTTAGGTTCAAGATGTTGGTTAATCGGAAAAAAGGGAAATCAAAAAAAGAAAGAAGCGAGTAAATGCGTCACATCTTCATATTATTCTTGAAAAAACGTAATCTCGATTAATAGCATCTCTTTTTCTTTTTCTTTTTCTTTTTTTTTTCTTTTTTTTTTTAAGATTAAGAACTAAAAGCGTGAGTGTGTGTAGAAAATCAAACTTACAGGCATTGCTTCATCAAGATTGATCGGAGTACTACTCTTTCGATCGAAAATTACAAGTCCGATTTCCTTAAACTTGTAATAATTCCTGAGATCTTATGATTCAACTTTTTCTTTTTCATTTTATCTTGTGCCTTCATTCCCAAATGATAGGACATTTCGAGATAATACCCTAGTTTTGACTACTATCATTAGGCAATCGGAGCTTAATTACCTCATAGTGATATAGGACATTTCGTGATAATACCCTACTCACTCCAATCATTGGTAGCTACAACCGATTATTTCTTTTTATTTTAAAGTTGTTAATCACGGAAGATACCTGATATTCGATTAATTCTGTGTAAATATGGTGCTTCGTTCTTAATTCTTTTATATTAATATATCCGAGCTTATTACCAAAATCGACTATCTTGCAAGTGTCATGAGGTAAGATCGAATATACTACTACTTATCTAATCTTTCCAATCTCAAGATATACCAAAACTTAGCTTTTATGTCTCCATTTCTTTTATAAGATTTGCATAAAAACTTGCGGTATTTCAAGGAAATGTAGACCAAAATAAGCTAAAGCTTGGTTATTTAATCACAATTGACAATTTGGTGAGGTCTTGATCACTCTAATCAAGCTGAGGTAGGTTATTTGGCTATAGTTATATTTTTGTGGTGCCAAAATCAACAAACTTAGTCCAATTCCAAACTCATAATTCATATTGAAAAGAAAATGATTCTAAAATTTTACTTATAAATATCAACATACTTATATAATTTCATAAAAGCGATATCTAATATTAATTACTCAATTATATAAACTTAAAATCTTATTAAAATCTAAATTAGACATATAATATAATTATTTTTGACTATTTTTCGAAAATTTTAATGAATTTTCTAACCTAACTCTACTCCCCACTTACGAAGTGGCATCGTCCCGATGTTCAATGAGTAGTAAAAGTAGTAGTTCAAAATAAAATTAAAATTATCTATTAACGTTATTTTTCCTGATTTTATTTTAGCGTATACTAATTATATCATTAAATAAAAACAAACAACTTAAAAAACTAAAACATATATATTAAACAAGATACAAACTTAAAAGAAAAACATAAACTTAACTAAAGAAACTTCAAACTTAACTTAAATTAACTTATTAATACTTAAACAAACTACTAACAATTCTCTAGATGGTAGATTTAACAACCCGGTGTATCAACCGTAGCAATCCAAACCGACTATCTCTGACGGAAAAATTTCATCCGTCTCAAATTTCTTCTACTCCATTCGGAAGAATACACAAACGTGATATCATCCATGAATTAGGCATAGGCTTTCCCTACTACCTCTCGTGATCGCAAACTCCAACACATCCTTTGAATCAATATACCCCAATCAACAAATACACCGAATGCCAAAGCAAAAAGTAGAAGCATTTCATTCTCAGCCAAACTTCCAAAATCCCAGGTGGGATAAACTCGAGAATTTATAAAATGCTTTCATGCCTTTAGATGTGGAAGTAGAGCTCGTGTTGACATATCGTGATTTGTATCAAAAAGCGGGAACAGACATTGGAAAGACTCGTGTACTTTATTCAAATGATTAGAGGGATTTTGTAGTCCCCATTGCATTTCAAAATGTGGCATCGTATGGCGGTGGAATTTCAAAGATTTGATTGATAACAGATGAAGAGAGAGCAGTCACTCCTCTCTTACTAGAACAATCTGGAGTGATATCGATCATAGATGTCGCCATAAGCGCGAATAAAAAATTCTCGCACTATCGAGACATTTACCCGTCCTCTCGGTGTCTTGACAAATTTTTTCCAACCAAAACTTCAATGATAGTTTTCCCCATTGATCAAGCTTATCTAAATTTAAACCTTTCTCCAATAGGATTGAGAATTTGCAAAAAACGATTGTGTAAAATGATATTCTCATTAGAAGCTTGAGATTCCGGATGATCCGGTGTATGAGGCTCGTAAGAATTAACCGATGGTGAAGAGTGGTTCGACATTTTTAAAACTTGATAAAAAGTGAAAGAAATACGATTTAAGTTAGATAGACGGTGAAAGAATGAGCATTTGTTGCTCCAAATTCTTACTTCTATAAATAGATGGTAAAATTATACATACGTGGTTGCATTAGACGGACTCTAAAATGACTCGGCCTTACATTCTTCACGGCCCGGTCCGAGAATGTGCGGATCGGTCCGGCCTCATCTTACTTACTTTTTACTTGAGGGGCGAGGGTGAAAGACAACTTGTGTTTTGTTTTTTTACTTCACGTGTAACAAGGCTTCCACTTGCCTTGAAGATATTTTGATAAATGTTGAATTAATTCATCCACCTTGATACGGACGGATAAAATGACACATTAGTTATATTTTGAAAACGACTCAATAATGATACAAAATTATTTTTGTGATTTTTATAGTTTATAAAAACTAAACGATCTAGAATGCAAACCAAATTTTGATAAAAACGATTGTAAAACTAAACGAAAAATGAAAACAAACCAATATTTAAATGACAAATGTCGAATAAAAAGTGCAAGAAAAATTTTTTAATCAAAAATTTTAAATTCAATCTTCATCGTAGTCTTCCTCAGGATCAACTTGAAAACTCGAACTCGAAACGATCGAGAAGTCGGCGGTCGAATCGTAGTCGTGGTCCTGATCAACTATCAAGACCCATCGAACTCATGCCGGTCGTGACATGTGCAAACTCGCTAATCCTCCCCAACTCGACATTGCCGGTCTCTCGAACACTGTCGAAAATACACTGTCCCACTAGATTGGCTTCCAAAAGGATATGACGATGGATGAAAGCTCGAAGGTGGTGGAATAGGTGTTACCCACTCAGTAAGGTATAAGAATCGAGGTGACAAAGGTGGATAGCGGGATCATCAAAAGTAGGATTACGAAGCAATCGCTCGTTCCTCCTTAAACCTCTACGAATATCATCACACCACTGCCTAGTACTCTCAGCAAATAAAGCCACATTGGCTTGACCACGTGTAACGTCTGTCACTAAAGATTGAAACATGTCATAAGTGATAGTGTTGGAGAAAGGAGTTTGTTGAGGTTGACTAGAAAAAGATGGAAAAGAGGAAGATGATGTAAAAACTGGTGGAGCTGGCTGAGTTTGACGTCTTCTAAGCAAAGATCTAATACTACCATCCGGAAGACTAGTCAAACTAGGTCCAATCAGATTTCCATCAGCCAGAGATAACTTGTCATTAGGCAGGAATGGTACTCCCAACCTACGACATAAATCAGAGATAAAACAAGGGAAGTATAGATGACTCCCTGGTCTGGCGATGACAATACTTTCAAAAATTCTTTTAAACATGACCTTTCCAACATCCACTCTAACATCGTTCACCATCGCCCAAGCGATACAAACATCTTCCTTTCCAAAAGCAGTATGTTTACTAGAAGGATAGAGATTATGGCTAATAAATCTTTTAATTGCCCTCAAACCTCTAAAACAGTTCCGTAATTAAACCGATTTTCAACCCACACGGTCGGGTCAAAAATAGTCTGGCTCTCGGTGTCTCTGCTCAAAGCTAGCGGGATCATCTAAATTATAAACTACCACCGTAATCCTCCTCATCGGAAAAACCTCAACTCCTAAAATTGCATTTATGACGGCAGGGGTTAAAGGAATATTTACGTTCGTAAAGTGCACGTTTTCGATTGAGTAAGTCGTTCTTCCGACAATGTAGATAAAACCGAATAAAACTCGGCTACTATAGTCGTGTTAATCTCCCTTCCTTACATTTCGCTAAATCTAACCACCGACGCTTTGAAAGATATCCTTAACTTCATCACCTAAGTCATCCAAGTCTAATCCTTTTCAACCAAAACATCACATTTACTATAAATTTTCTTATACGCTTTCTTAGCCTCGGGTGATGCGGTTTTCAAAGCTTACGGCTTCTTCCTCGGATGATAAAATTATCGTGCCTCTGACGGGGAGTTGATATAGGAATTTTGATTTTCTCTTTTAGAGACTACAGTGCTTGACTCAATGAATTCTACGATATTGGTAATGTCAATCAACAACAAAAACAACAACAAAACAACAAAAAATAAAAATGTCACAACACACTCAAAAATCAAAACAGTTGAAATTAATCTAAAAAATTATGAAAAATACGAAATTGACAACTAAATAAACTAAATTATACCTTAATGTGTAGAAAACGTTGAAAAGTAGGCCGGAAAAGTTCAAAAGTCGCCGGAATGAAATGGAGCTTGTTTTTGACCCTTTTTGAATTTTTCAATTTGTGTTGAAGAGAGGAGATGATAATGAGAAGAAATTAAGTAATGGTGTAGTGTGATATGAATTTTTGTGGAAGAAAAGTAAAAAAATTCGTAATGGTGGGGTTTGGTGTGGGAGTGCAAAAAAAAAAAAAATTAGGGAAGAAGAAGAAGAAAAAAGAAGATTAAAAATCTTTTTTTTATGTTTTTAGACCCGGACCAGATGTCCGATTAAGGCGGGATCGGTCCGTGCCCAACTTTTTCCACTTTTTCGATTTTTGACTTTTATGATTTTTATGAAAACTTATAAAAATTCTAATAAAACTTAATTAAAACCTTAAAAATAATTTTAAAACTTACTAAAAATAAAATTTGAAGGAAATTTTATAATTTTATAACAATTTCTAAAAATTTAATAAAATCTTTATAACACTTTTAATAAAAAGCTTATAAAAATTTAATAAATTTATATCAACCCTTATAAAACATTTAAATTAAAACTAACTAAAAACAAATTTTATAAAACTTTTATAAAACTCCTCAAATTTCATAAAGATCCAATTTTATAAAATTCTCGAAGTTATGTGAAAATTTTATAAAATAAAATAAAATAAAAGACTCAAACTTAAGGGTTCACGATTCTTCGATCTCTAAATCTTCCAAAGTTACGATATAACGCTCGATCAACCTAACTCCTAAAAGCGAAGCATTGAATTATCTCTCGAATTCCATCGGGATTTTCGGATAACCACCTAATCGTTCCTTCCTAACAATATTCAAACACTCATCCCAGGATTTGGTTGTGTTTTCCCACAGTCGTCCAACATGTTCACTTTTTCCACAGATTCTGCATCTCATTAGAAACTTTGCCCTTCTTTTTATCGCACTTCTTGATGTTCCATTACATACTTCTCTCAATCTGATCTTTCTCAACAATTTCTTGTTTTGTTCAAAAACTAAAGCTTCTATAGAAAACGCGACATCTTTATCAAGGCCTAATTTCAAAAGTAAAATAAAAACTCCTATTCTATCTAAAAAAGACATCCAGTTCTTTTACGTCTATCCGGTAAAAGACGAAAAGAGTTTAAACATAATTAAAAATACAGAAAAGTAAGGATAGATAGAACCTGGTATTCGGCTAATTACAGTTTCTCTGCTTTTCAGTTTTTCATTTTTCCTCTGCTTTTTCAATTTGTAGGGGGATCAATCAGTAGCATTATTTCTTCTTTCAGTGTGATTCCTTCTCCCTCTACAAATAACTTTACTCTGTGGCCATTGGCTATAAAAGTTGTATTTCCATCGATTAGTTCAACAAACACTCAGGTTTGTAAACCCTTGTTACTTTAAATGGTCCTGCCCATCTTGATTTAAGCTTACACGAAACAACTTTAAACGTGAATTGTACAAAAGCACTCGATCACCTACATGGAACTCACGCTTAAAGATTTTCTTATCATGGAAAGATTTAGTGCGTTCCTTGTAGATTCGAAGCGTTTTCATAAGAATCAGTCGAAATTCTTCTAGTTCTGTCAATTGAAGCAATCTATGATCACCGGCGACCTTAGGATCGAAATTTAGAAATCTAATAGCCCGTAAGGCTCGGTGTTCTAACTCAACCCAGGAGATGACATGACTTTCCAAAGACTAGCTTATAGGAGAACAACCAATTGGTGTTTTAAAAGTCGTTACTCAGATGCCCATAATGCATCATCTAATTTAATCGCCTTGATTTTACGATTTGAATCAACTGTTTTTCCACGATTCTTTTAATCTCTCTATTCGACACCTCTGCACGACCACTAGTTTGCGGATGATAGGGCGTTCTGGTTTATGCGTTACACCATATTTTTCAACTATTTTAGTAAATGGTCTATTACAAAAGTGTGAACCTCTATCGCTAATGATCGCCTCGGAATGCCATATCTAGTGAATATGTTCTTTTAAGGAATCGTATGACAACCTTGGTATCATTAGTGGGAAGAGCTTGACTTTTCTACCCATTTTGAAACATAATCTACCATTACAAGAATAAATCTTTTCCAAAAGATATAGGGAAAGGTCCCATGAAATCTATGCCCCAAACATCAAATAACTCACATTCTAAAATAGGTTGCATAGGCATTTCATGTTTTTTCGATACATTTCCCCATTTTGACAAGATTCACAAGATTTAACATACTTATAAGCATCTTTATATAGCGTAGGCCAATAAAAACCACATTGTAAAACTTTAAAGCGCGTTTTCCATCCTCCATGATGACCTCCTGCGCCTCACGATCATGACAAAGCGATAAAATACTTAAAATTTCATTATCAGGCACACATTTTCGATTATCCCATCCGAACATTTACGGAAAAGTGTCAGGTTCCTCCCAAGTAATAAAATTTTAAGTCGTAAAAGAATTTCTTTTTACATTTGCCAAGTCCAATGAGGCGGAATATAATCACAAGTTAAGTAATTAATGATATCTCCAAACCAAGGTGACATTTCCTTAGAAGGAATTCTATTTTTAATAACTGCATGGTTGAAGGAGTATCTATTCTAAATAGTTGTTCATCAGGAAACTATGAAGCACCGACACTTCAATTAGGTCGCCGTGCGCTGTGTCCGACACATTTTCAGCCCGACACGCGCCCGACACGCTCCCGACACGTGTCGGAAACGTGTCGCTCGATTAAAATAATGTTAAATTCAAATTTTGAATTCCGACACGGCCCGACACGCTGGGGACACGGCCCGACACGCTGGGGACACGGCGGGACACGGCCCGACACGTTGGGGACACGCAAGGGACACGGCGGGACACGTTGGGGACACGGCGGGGACACGCAAGGGACACGGGACACGGCGGGGACACGCAAGGGACACGGCGGGACACGTTGGGGACACGTAAGGGACACGCAAGGAATGCAATCCGTCCTGCGAATTGGCATCAACCTACGTCTATGTTTTTTTAATAATATATATATTAATATACATATATATATATATATATTAAAACGTGTCGGCGGCGTGTCGTTCCCTCAAATTCTGAAAGTAACCGTGTCGCCGTGTCCGTGTCGTGTCGTGCGCCGTTCCCGTGTCCGTGTCCGTGCTTCATAGTCAGGAAATGAATCTTTAATTTCATTCCCTATCTCTTCCTTAGTCTCCATTCTACTTAGATGATCTGCTGCTACATTCTCACTTCCTTTTTTATCTTTAATTTCAATATCAAATTCTTGAAGTAGGAGAATCCATATAAGAAGGCGTGGTTTCGCATCCTTTTACTCAAGAAATACTTGAGTGAATGGTGCTGTGTAGATTATTACCTTAGAACCAACAATATATGATCTAAACTTATCTAAGGCAAAAATTACAACCAAGCAGTTCTTTTACAGAGTTGCATAATTAAGGTGAAATGCGTTTAATGTGTGGGATGCATAGTAAATAGCTTTGAGAATTTTGTTATACCTTTGACCTAAAACAGCTCCGACAGCTAAATCGCTAGCATCACACATAATCTCAAAAGGAAAATCCCAGTCTAGTGCTACCAACACTGGTGTAGTAATCAACTTCGCTTTCAAGGTCTGAAAAGCTTCCATACAATTACTATCAAAGTTAAAAGGTACTTCTTTTTCAAGCAAATGACTTAGAGGCTTTGCTATCTTCGAAAAATCTGCAATAAATCTCCTATAAAATCCTGCATGTCCAAGAAATCCTCTTAGAGTCCTTAGATTCACTGGTGGTGGCAATTTTTCAATCACCTCGACTTTAGCTTTATCAACTTCAATTCTATTTCGAGATTCTATGACTAGAACAATTCCTTACGATACCATTAAATGACATTTTTCCCGAGTTTAGAACTAAATTGGTATCCTCACAAATATTGTAACACCCTCTCTAAGTGCGACAAACATTTACCAAAAGAATCTCCGTAAACACTAAAGTCGTCCATAAAAATTTCTAAGAATTTCTCAACCATATCGTAAAATATAGACATCATACATCTTTAAAAGCGTAGCGAGGGCATTACATAAACCAAACGGCATTCTTTTATACGCAAAAGTTCCATAAGGACAAGTGAAAGTAGTCTTTTCCTATCTCCTGCACTGCAATGAAAATCAGTAAATATCCCGAATAACCATCTAAGAAACAGATAATACTTATGTCCACTTAAACGTTCCAACATCCGAACTATGAATGGAAGCGGATGATGATCTTTCTTAGTATGATCATTTAGTTTTCTAAAATCAATGCACATTCGATAACCTGTAATTTCCTTGTTGGAATCCATTCATTCTTATCATTCTCTTTCACTTCAGTGAAACCTCCTTTCTTTGGTACAACTTGAGTTGGACTTACCCATTCACTATCGATATAGGAAAGATTATCCCCATTTCTAATAGCTTAATCACCTCTTTCTTAACGATTAGCTGTAAATTCGGGTTGAGGCGGCGTTGCGGTTGAATACAAGGTTTAGCATCTTCTTTCGAAATTATCTTATGAACACAAATCTCGGGGCTAATACCTCGAATATCGGCAATCGTCCATCCAAAAGCTTTCTTATGCTTTCTTAACATTCTAAGTAATTGATCTTCTTGTTGCTCGATTAAAGTTGATGAAATAATAATCGGTAATAGATTATCGATTTCAAGAAAAGCATATTTGATTTAAAGGTAACGGTTTCAATTCCAGATTCTTCGGCGGATCTTCTATTGATGATTTAAGAACTGGTCCTTCTAGTTCTAACTCCAAATACTTATGCCATGGTGGCTTAAAAGTAAAGCTTCATTTATCTAGAGAAAGGATTATCTCTTTCATTTCAATGTCTTTCTCATCTTCTTTATAGATAGACAGAGTTAAGCATTCTTCTAATCTGTCTTCAAAAGTTGGTAACTGATTATCATAGACAGAATGAATATCTTCTATAAAAGAACATGATTCTGGTGATGTATATGGATGGTTCATAGCTTTGAAAATATTGAAAGCAACTTCATCTTCATTGACTCTCAAAATTAATTCTCCTTTCTGAACATCGATTAAAGTTCTTCCTGTAGCTAGAAATGGACGACCTAGAATAAGAGGCGCTGAATATCCTCTTCCATTTCCATAACTACAAAATCTACTGGAAAATAGAATTTGTCTACTTTAACCAATACGTCCTTAATCATTCCTTTAGGATACTTAATCGATCTATCTGCCATTTGTAGAGTCATTTCAGTCTTAGTAAGCTTTCCTATGCCTAGCTTTTTATAATCCTCATAAGACATGAGATTTATACTAGCTCCTAGATCACATAAGACATTCTTAAACAGAAATCCTCCAATTTCACATGGAATCGTAAAACTTCCGAGGATCTTTCGAGTTTAGGTGGTAACTTATCTTTAAAAGCTGCAGAACATTCTTCATTCAGGCATATATTCTCATAGTCCTCTAATTTTTCTTATTTGATAGTATATCTTTCGAAACTTTCCATAAGGTGTATATTAATCGAGCTTCGATAACAGGGATATTAACATGAATATGACGAAAAGTGTCAAGGAAACGAGCATACTTCTTATCGATTTTTGCCTTTTTGATTTGATCTTTAGGAGGGTAAGGTAAAGATTCTAAATCTATAACCTTTGGCTCCCTAGTCAATTTCTCTTTTCCTTTTTCCTTAAACCTTTGAGTATTACTTAGTCGCCATGTTTCAGGTTCTTGAATTTTTTCTTTTAAATTGTTCCCTGAATCAATCTCTTCTTCAGATTCTTTCAGTTCTTCCTGTTTCTCATCCTTATTACTAGTTTCATCTATTCTAACATGTTCCTTGAATAAATTCCTTAAATCTTTATCCATAGGGTCTTTCAAAATCCTAGGGATTTTTACCCAATTTTCACCTTCATTCTCAGATTCCAAACTTCTATTCCTTTTCAAGAAATTCTCTATAATTTCTTCTTCCTCATCAGTGAATTCAATTTCATCTTTAGTTTCATCATTCTTTCCATCTAAATCATCTTCTACTTCATTATTCCCAAAGTTTTCAACCCCATTGCTTCCACTCGAGCTTCCTACTTCTAAATAACTACAACATTTACCTCTCTTGGGTTTCTTTCGGTGTTGCTTGGTAATCCTCCTGAGGGTCTCTTTTGTTATTCGTTCACCTTCCCTACTCAAATGATCTTCCATATTCCTCAATGAAGCTTCTATCGTTCTCATTCTCGGTATCATGTCCACTCATAGATGTTTTTATTGTACTCATATCTTTAGTGGACTGTACCAATAGAAGTCATCATTGTTTCCATATTCTTAGCTTGAGTAGATACTACACCCATCATATTTTCCATTAGTTTTTCCCATTTTTCAACTCCTTCTGCAGTTGAGTTGAACTCGAGAGTCTTGGTATACTTTGAGTGGTATGTTGAGGATAGGATCTAGGTAATGACCGTAAATTCTCGATTAGATGTATTTTCTTGATAAACTTGATTATTATTATTCTATATGGGATTTGGATATGGCGGTTGTCACGGCTTACTAGGGTTTTCGGACCATCGATAAGTAGGATGATCTCTTCTAATAGCATTAAACGAGTTTGAATATGCATTGTTCAAATTCCTATGCTGCTGAAGAAAACTCACCTCCTCCCTTGAATATCCTGTTGGTTCTTCAATCCCTAATGACACATTATCATGACTTGAGTATTCATTTGGTGTACTATTTTCTGAATTTAGGTTCTTATTCTGTTGTAGACCATCAAATTTCCTACTCAAAAAATTTTCTAAATGTGCTAGAACTTCCGTATTAGACGTACATTCTCCTGCAAAAGCTACTTTTCTGGTGCTAGAACCGGTTTCCCACATTCTGTTATTTTTGGAAATCTTTTCTATAGCATCGTAAACTGTTTGAGCTTCACTCATCATTAACGAACCACCACATGCATGATCTACATCCGCACGTGAATCTTTTCTCAATTTACGACAGAAGAGTTGAATTTGCATATCTAAGGAATAACCATGATCGGGACACGCTCTTAACAATTTTTTAAACCTTTCCCACGCATTCCCAAGAGTTTCCTCAGATCCTTGTCTAAAGTTAGCAACCTCGACTTTTAATTCCAAATTTCGTCCAGGAGTGAAATATTGTTTGAAATTCATTTTGAATCTCCTCCCAACTTGTAAGTGAATGATGTGGAAGAGACATAAACCAATCTCGGCTCTCGTCCTTTTTAGAGAAAAAGGAAACATAGTCATCCTCGTTAATTCCTTATGAGCACCTTGACTTTTGGTGTATTGCCACAGATTCTTCAAAAGATAGAGATGATGATGTGGATCTTCATCATCCTCTCCTAGGAATTGGGCTCTTGCGTCAATTAAACCAAAAAGATGAGATTTAATCTCGAAATTATTCGCTCCTTCATTAGGTAAAAGTATGGGATTATTAGTCTGGTTTCTTCTTACGGTTTGATCACAGATTGGTCTCGGGTTTGGCGGATTATTACGATTATTCTGGTTCCGATTCTGATTATTTCTATTATTATTATTATTATTATTATTATTAGGGTTAACAGGGTTTTGTCCATGCCCTAGAGCATGTTCCAGCCCTTGTTCAGGTGTTTCATCATTGATTTCAGCCATTCTCGTATTTTTGTTTGAAGATGATTCTTGATCAGGATTTCCCTGACTAGTATGACCGCGTTTACTCTCTACTCTTAACTGCCTTTCGTAAGTGTTTATGTCAGGCTTATAAGGAGTGAGCGGGGCCTTACCACTTCTGGTCATCAACTAACGAAAATAGAAAATAACACGAAATAGATAGTAGTAAAAATTGATAATTTACCTATAAGGTAACAACCAACGAAAAATAAAATAGAAATGAGATAAGAAAAGTGTTGACTTATTCTCGAGAATTTTAAGCTAATACAAGTAGTAACCATAGACACAAAAAAAAAAAAAAAATAGCGATGTTCCCCGGCAACGGCGCCAAAAAGCTGACAGACCCTAAACCTAAACCCTCAAAAGCGATTGCGGAAATCGGCGAGGCGTTTCTGGTTTAAACGATCCTAACCGGCAGTGTACCGGGTCAAATTGTGGTGCTAGTATGGTGAGTCAGAGTATCGTATCCACAGGAACTTGGTAATTTCTTTTACGTGTGGTTAAACACCAAAGAGTCATTTATTAACTCGATCTAAACCGCAATTTTATAACACGTATCACTACTATTCTAGTCAACATAAAATAAATACGTAATTTAAAAGTTATTCTAATATAATATATATAGATATATAAATATATATAGATGTACATAAATTGCAAAGTATATATATATATATAAATATATAGGTACCAATATATTAAATGTATAATTTTAGAAAACTCACCAAAACTTATATAATTGGTTTATACGATCTTTTCGATTAAATGAAATGTGTTCGATCTCTCCTTTTATTTTAGGTCCAATTGAGTAAATGAAACGGTGCACTCTGAGGTAAACAATTCCTCCTCACACGAGCGTATGAAATTGTCATATGTCCATTGCATCACCCAAGGTCCACAATCATACGGTTTTTACGAGCAGGTCCCGAGTACAAATCTACCTTTAGATAAAAGGAGTCATTCCGTTCACAAAGCGGTCAATTTTATTTTAAAGGCTCCGGTTGTCAAAGCCGGACGATTTAACTTTCCGGTTTAAGTTTCAATTAAATCGATGATTTAACATTATTACGATCTCGAGTACAAATTATAATAAAATTCATTTCTCCCAAAACAAATTTACCCCTGGTAGGAAATCGGATTCCGTTATCACGTTATTCACACGGCCAATTTTACCCTCCGGTTTTCTATTTTTATCTCATATCCTCGACTACGGCGTCAATTCATAATTAGATTATGAATTCCTCGATCAATTAAATATGTCAATACGAATACGATTAAAATAGAAAAAGATTCAATTAACTCAATTTTAGTCATTTTAACTTAACAACATTTCTTTAACGAAAAGATCGAAATAAAACCGATTACATAGTTTTGGCCAGTATTATATTTAGCCTAAAAACATTATAACAACTAAAAATATAAAAACAAACATAAATACTTAAGAAAAGTTACCCGAATACGGCAGTTGATTCAGAAATCGTATTTTCCGGACATTACAACTTCTTTAGCAAAACCGACTTCCGAGATTTTCCCGAGCATTACAACGATACTAAAACTACATTATTACGGCGTAAGGCCTTATTTACAAACTACAAAATAAAAAAGAAAAGAAAAGAAGAGGAGAGAATATATATATGAGATGTATATATATATTTGGTACCCTCCGAATGCTCTCTGATCATCTCCTTTATATAGGCAAAGGTTTCAAGGCCGGACCGGTCCAAGATTAAGCCGGATCGGTCCGGTATAATGATTACCCCCACTAACTTGATCACTCCAGCATGTGCGGTGATTATATATATTTATATATATAATTATTAAACTTCTAAAATTCATATCTCGAGTTCTGGCCCTCCAAAAATTGCAAACGAAATGCCAAAATTAAGGTCTCGAGAAACTCTACAACTTTCATGAAGGACTCTTTTCCAGATAACGCCTTCTTGATAACCTCGTGTTACTCCGAAGCTTTTACGGGATTTTTATTAACCCAAATCGATTAGCCACTTGATCACTGTTTAAGTTGTAGACCTCCGATCTTCATAATTTAAATTGCATCGGAAAGCTTTCGGTAAAATCTACAACTTTCGTGAAGAACACTTTTTCAGATAATGTCATTTTGATGAGCCATTCGTTTGTTGAAGACATTTCTCGATTTTTACTTAACAGTTGATTGGCTGTGCCATCATTCACTTGCTATTCAATTGACCATTTAAGCTCGTGGCACTCTCTAAATCATTCCAGAGATATGATTATACTTTAATATGTCGATTCTCGGGGTCTTGGTTTATAAATCTGCAATAAGATACCACAAATACCCACGTAAATCTGACACGACACTCCGATTTACTAAAATCGGTACAAAATTACAACTTTTTACTATTTTTACTACTAACTACTCTAAAGTATAAAGATTAACATTTCATACTATTTATATCATAATTTCATATATTTTATATAGAATTCGTTAATAAAACATAATAATATAACGTATTTTTAATCATATAAAAATAATACATCAATGTACCGCATAGGTGGAACACAACTCATGATCTTTGGAAAATAACAAACAAAATTAAAAATACATTTTGTGAATTTTTAAGTGAACATTGTCCGAGCGAATATCGTTTGTATCCCTCTATTTAGACTTCATGCAAGAAACTGATGGATGTTTTTGAAATATTCAAAAAATTTACAGTATTGTTTTCAAAATGTTATTAACCCACAGCACATTTAGTCTTGCCTGCTTGTATAGAAATAACTGCCGAGTTTGAAACCATGGAACACGATGCAGAATTATTTCAATGTTTAGTGCCGATGAAGGAGAAATGGAATAAATACATGTTGTATATTCCTGACACTTATCTCATTTCTTCTATGCTCGACCCTCGTATAAGACTAGTAGGTTTGTCTAACATGTTAGGTGCTTACTATGATGCTTTGTCTGTTACTCATAATGTGCCTCCGGTAGATTTTATAGTTGAGTAGTTAGACTAGAAAATTTATTAAACGCTTTGTATGTTGAATATGAGCGTATGTATGGATTGAGAAAAGAAGCGGTTCCCAATCCATCCACAAGTGCTTCTACTAACTTTACAGGTGTCGTACGGGGACTTCAAAAAGTTCTGGATAAAATGAATTATAAACGACAGAAGGGAGCGACATCGTCATCCGATCAACATATAGAGATATCCAAATTTCTAAACACAACATTTGAAGGCTGTGAAATCGATACCTATGATTTCGAGTTCGACTTATTGAAGTGGTGGAAGAGACATGTTAAAGAATATCCAGTTCTAGCAATGATGGCGGTTGAGTTTTTAAATTGCCATGTTTCGACCGTCATTGTTGAACGATGTTTCAGCTTGGCAGGATATGTCCTTACCAATAAAAGATGTTCGCTTCATCCCACAACTTTAGAGAAGCAAATGCTTTGTCAAGATTGGATATGAGCCGAGAAGAGGGTGCAACACATTGAGTCAGAATATGAGGAGTCACAGTTTGAAGGCGGTGACACTGAAACTTCAGGAGGAACAAGCACTCGAAATACCGACATCGATTAAAGGTACACAAGTTATATCTTACTTATATATTTGTTACAATTCATATAACAACTATAACGATTAAAAAAACCTATTAAAAATAACTATAAAAAACCTGCTACTAAAAACAAAAAAAATAAACTATAGAAAACTATTAAAAAAACCATTAAAAAAAACCCGATAGAAACTATAAAAACCTATTAAAAATAACTAAAAAATACCTACTACTTTAAACTTAAAAAAAAGTATAGAAATCTATAAAATAAAAAAATAAAAAACCATAAAAACCATATACAAACCTAAATTATATGAAACTATATAATACAAACACATAAAAATACTATAAAAGACTACAATAAAACAAACATTTAAAAAAATACTATAAAGAATATAAAAAACAATAAGAACCTATAACAAACCATAACAACACTATACAAAACTAAAAACAACTATAAGAAACTATAAAAACAACCAAAAAAAACCATATACAAACCTAAAAAATTGTATAAAATACAAACACATTACACATATATATACTATAAAAGACTACAATAAAACAAACATTTCAAAAACCTTTAAATAGTATAAAAACATATAAGAAGACTAAAAAATAAACAATAAGAACTATGTTCGCTTTGATTTTTTTATATGTGTTGTGCCTCCGACACGATTACATATAAAAAATACGTAGACAACCGAATTACCGGTACAAAAGTTGAAAAAATACCACAATTTACATATAAAAAAACAACACAATATATCTCACCTAATATTTAATAAAACAACATTAATAATCAACGTATACTTAAAACCGACTCAAAAAATTTATAACAAAAACTATAAAAGACTTTTAATAAAACAATAATAAAAATTACTATAAAAACTTTTACAACAAACTATAAAAACTAAAAATTAACAATAAAACTACGTTCATTTGATTTTTTATATGTGTTAATCATAAACACGATTACATATAAAAAATAAGTAAACAAATCGAATTACAAGTCTGATGTTGAAAAAAAACACAATTTACATATAAAAAAAACAACACAATATATCTCACCTAATATTTAATAAAACAACATTAATAATCAACGTATACTTAAAACCGACTCAAAAAAATTATAACAAAAACTATAAAAGTCTTTAAAAAAAACAATAATAATAATTACTATAAAAACTTTTACAACAAACTATAAAAAAACTAAAAAATTAACAATAAGAACTACGTTCGCTTTGATTTTTTATATGTTATTACTTTTACACGATTACATATAAAAATACGTATGCAACCGAATTACGGTATGTTGTTGAAAAAATAACACAATTTACATATAAAAAAACACAATATATCTCACATAATATTTAATAAAACAACATTAATAATCAACGTATACTTAAAACCGACTAAAAAAATTTATAACAAAAACTATAAAAGACTTTTAAAAAAACAATAATAAAAATTACTATAAAAACTTTTACAACAAACTATAAAAAAACTAAAAAATTAATAATAAGAAATACGTTCGCTTTGATTTTTTTTATATGTGTTGTGCGGCACGATTACATATAAAAAATACGTAGGCAACCGAATTACCGGTACAAGAGTTGAAAAAATAACAAACTTTTTAAAATAACATTATTTACATTAAATAAAATAACACAATATTAATCTTATTTTTAACACCGAATAGAAAACTATTTAAAAAATATATATATATTACTATCGTTTTAGTAATTATAGTGAAAAAAATAATAATTTGTTATTGTAGTGAAAATAATAAGTATTATGTGAAAATGAAAAAAGAAATTATGAAATTTTAAAACCGTGGCCGGAACCGTGATCTGAACCGTGAGTAAACCGGGTAAACCGTGAACCGGCCCAAACCGGCAACCGCCGGTTTTGAACAGAAAACCGCCGGTTCCGGTTCCGGTTCCGGTTCGGTCCGGTTCCTCCATTTGGACGGGTCTAGGGGTCAGGGCCCAATTACAACGACCAGATAACTTTTGGGGTAAATAAAACCCTAATTTTGCTAATTCGTCTGCAACAGAATTACAAGAACGCCGAATGTGGCAAAATCTACAACCGGCAAAGAATCTTCCAGTTGCTTTAATTCTCTTCACTAGCATACCACATGCAGTAAGATCTTCATCCTCTCCATTGATTCGAGCTATAGAGCTTAATGAATCCGATTCAGTAGTGATTCTTCCATTCCATAAACGCGATGCTTCCTGGACTCCAAGTAGGATGGCAGTCATCTCTGCAAATTCAATGGATGATGTCGGGCCGAGGTTGTAAGAGAGGGCAGTGATTAGTTCTCCCTTGTGATCTCGAATTACAATTCCAGCGGTACCGGTTCCGTCTTTGAATCCTGCATCTACATTGGCTTTTAAAGATTGGTTGCTTGAAGGGATCCACGAGCTTGAATAAGGAGGGGGAAAATTAACTGTCTCATCCAAACCAGAAGCTTTATGGTACGCATCTAGCAAGGAGTGAACTTGATGAGAAATTCTGCTGGCCGACGGTTGGTCTCCTTCAAAAATTTTTTGTTTCTAGCCATCCAAATGAACCACAAGACTGTACTGAAAAGTTTCACGTCCTCCCTTGGTTTAAGTCGAAGGAGGTTCACTAGATCTAAAAAGTTTGTGTGTTTGTAATCAAGGATGGAGGTTAAGGTAGGAAATGAGGACCAGACATCAGTGTGCCAATCACAGTCAAAGAAACAATGACTCAAAGTTTCTTCAATATCAGAGCAGATAGCGCAAACTCCAGGTGAGATTCTACGTTTTTTTCAGTAAAGTGCCTATAGGTAGAGAGGAAGTTGCGATCCTCCATAGGAAGGATCTGATTTTTGGGGGAACCTTCACCTCCCAAAGATAATTCCAAACTTTTTGATTTGTTGCATTGTTTGAAGTTTCCCCATCTTCCTTACCCATCATTTGATTTTTTAGTGCTAAGGCATATCCAGATTTCACAGTGTAGGTTCCAGTTTTTGAATAATGCCATATTAGGTGGTCTTCTGCTGGGGATCGACTGATAGGTATCGAAAGGATTACCTCCACCTCATAGGGCAAGAACCATTTCTCCAACAACCTCTCATCCCAACTAAAATTAGTAATCAATTGATCCATGGTTTGAATCTCAGGGGTGGGGGATCTTTGGGTAATTCTAAAGCTTGGTTCCAAGGGAATCCAGGCTTGGTTCCAAACATTTATCTTCCTTCCCTCTCCAACTGACCAATGAAGCCCATGATAAAGGAGGGACTTCCCAGCTGTGATGCTCCTCCAAACAAAAGAGGGTCTTGAACCTGTCTTGGCCCGCTCTAAATCCCCATTTTTAAAATACTTGAACTTTAGGACAGAAGCCACAATGGATTGGGGTCTTCTGATTAATCTCCAGGATTGCTTTGCAAGTAGTTCCAAATTGAAGAGATGCAAATCCTTGAAACCTAGACCTCCCTGGTTTTTAGGCAGACATATTCTTTTCCAAGAGATCCAAGCCATAGAGGATGAGTCAGGGTTATTCTTCCACCAAAAATTTCTTACCATCTTTAAGATCTCATCCAACAGTTTCTTAGGGATCAAGAAGCATTGCATAACATATGTAGGAATGGCTTGAATGACAGCCTTGATAAGAATCTCCTTGCCAGCACTAGATAAGTACATTGTTTTCCAGCCATTCAACTTCCTCCAAATTCTATCCTTAATAAATTTGAATATCTCATACCTTGATCGTCCAACCATAAAAGGAAGTCCTAGGTACTTACCATTAGGAGAGCCTATTGGGATAGAAAGGGTGTTAAGGATCTGAGTTTGCTGATTCAAGTCAAAGTGTTTTCCAAAGAAAATGCTTGATTTACTTAAGTTCACCTTCTGCCCTGATAAACCCTCGTAGCATAGAAGAATCCTATTTATTTCCTCTTCATTTCCTAAGCTTGCTTGTGTAAACAAGATACTATCATCAACAAAAAATAGGTGAGACAAACAAGGTCCATTCCTCCCAAATCTGAAGGGAACTAGTCTTTCAGAGAGGATG
Source organism: Gentiana macrophylla (assembly GCA_026214975.1). NCBI lineage: Eukaryota > Viridiplantae > Streptophyta > Magnoliopsida > Gentianales > Gentianaceae > Gentiana > Gentiana macrophylla. Next base: position 10,462,054 of record CM047809.1, on the reverse strand, counting down.
GCCTTATTAATGATAGCTGATAAACCTTCTGAACAGATGATAAATAAGAAGGGGGATAGTGGATCTCCCTGCCTTATTCCTCTGGTGGGGTAGAAAACCTCAGATTGATGCCCATTGACAATGACCTGAAAACTGCAAGAAGTTACGCAATTCATAACAAGTTTGACAAAATCATATGGAAAGGCCATTCTTGTTAGAATCCCTTCAAGATAATTCCATTCTAATCTATCAAAAGCTTTCACCATGTCCAACTTGATGGCCATCTGCTCTCCCCAAACCATCCTATTATCAATGAGAGTGTGGAAAGCCTCAAACGCTGTGATCGCATTATCAGTTATTGACCTTCCTTTCATAAATGCAGATTGTGCTTCTCCAATGACAGTATCCAGAGTCTTCTTTAGTCTATTAGCAAGTGTTTTTGAAATCACCTTATAGATGGTGTTACTGAGTGAGATAGGCCTGAAATCCTTTAGGGCTGCTGCTTGTGGAATTTTAGGAACCAGAGTAATGAGAGTGTCATTGATGGCTGCAAAATCAGCCCTATTATTTAATACATCCAAAAGAAAAGGCATATGATCAGCTTGATAAATCTCCTAATGCTTTTTGAGGAAAATCGCCTGCATCCCATCAGGGCCGGGGCTTTTCCTACCAGGAAGTTGCTTAACAGCCCTGGTAATTTCTTCAAAAGTACTATAGTTCTAAATAAGCATATAATGAATCATTTGAGTATCGTTCTAATTTTAACGGATGTCTTTAAATAACATATATATAATGAATGATGTTAGTAGATTTATATAATAATATGAGGATGTTTTGTTATCGCGGAGAATATGGTATGAATTACCTGCAAAAAAAAAATATCGACCTGAAGACATTGTGATTGTTCTTCATAAAAACTCATTGAATTATCATAACACTAAGATAACGATTATGTATAATGTATGTTGAATAATTGTAGCAAAGTATTAACAACGTATATGACATAGTTAAGTTTAGGCTGTTCATATAGGTTGTAGTCTGCTTTGAACATAGGGAGGAACGTGCGTATGATTTAAGTGGTCGTTTAATTATGTTGTAGTATGATTTGAACATGGAAAGGATTGTGCGTAGGATTGAAAAAGCCGTTAGACATGCTGGCCAAGTCATTGATGAAACGAACATGTGAAGAAATACCAAGGATCGTCGCTCCGTAAAGTGTAAATGTTGTGAGTTCAAAAAACTGAATGTCAACAAATCTGAAAAAGTGTAAATGTAGTGATAAAAAGTGTAAATGCAGTGATTTAGTACACCGATTCTTTCCTATCGAGTGGTTATCGTGTTTGTTGTTTAGTTATTACTTTGTAAATCTCCTAGCAATATCGTTTTCAAAGCATTTTTTATACACCTAATACGATACGTTTATCGTGTTGTAAAATATCTACTTAAAACATTTCCCACCAAAGCCATTTCCAACTATAAAATATCCACCCCCAACGTCACTAATACTTTCTACGTTCTCTTTGTTGCTATTGTAAATATTGGGCTACAAGCCCATTTCACGAGAAAGCCTAATTTTGAGTTTAATATGATACGATTCGATTATGATTTAAGGCAAAGTGATATAAGCGTATATAAAGTTAGAATTTCAAATCACTCAAAATAAATATCCACTAAATAAGAAATTAATCCTTAAAATGAGTGTCACAAAATCGGTTTTATGGTTAAATCATAAATGTCAAGACCTCTAAGTGTGGTGATCACACATTGCTTACGTTGGAAAGTAATGCAACCTTCCTCGTATCAGATAATAGTAGATAGAAACAACGCTTCTCCCGTGTTATTGGTTTCTAGAGAACATGAGACTTTAAAAGAAACCCCTCCACACCCCCCTAAATTGAAAATCCATAAACTCAACTGCTTGCGAGCCGTCGTCCTTTTGTTTGGTCCAGGTCCTGGGCTCTAGGTTTCTTTTTGGAAAAATTCTATGCAATTTTGGCTTGTATATGCCTTAAAAAAAGCTCGTGTGTAGGTTTGATTTAATAATTTTCAGTTCAATTTTGGCTTAAATCAAAACTCCTCGATTTGAAACTATCTAAACATGTATTAACCCGTTTTGAAAATTCCGAATGTTCCAAAGTTAAAAATTCATACGATTGAATAATATAGAGGAAGCGCCGATTATCTACCATGCTATTATTTTATCTATCACTTGGGGCTATTTCAGTGTAATCTTTAAATGAGACTTGCTCACTGTTTTCCAGAAGTTCTCTTCAGAAGCTCAAGATATATCGGCTTTAGGAAACATGATTGAGGGCAATCGTAATATGCTTCAATCTTTTCTTCTTTTCAATTTTATTTTATCAAACAAATGGGTAACTACCCTACACATCTTTTTGTTAAAAAAATATCTTATGTTAGTAGGGGGTGTTTATTGGGGATCTTCCCCTCCTGTGGAATTAATTCTGGGTTGTCCGATTGACAAAGAATAATAAAACAAATGGATAACTACCCTGCACGTCTTTTTGTTAAAGAATATCTTATGTTAGTAGGGGGTGTGTATTCGAGATCTTCCCCTCCTATAGAAGTAATTCTGGCTTGTCCGATCGACAAAGATTGACAACGAATAATAATAATGTTTTTCTCCTTAAGTTTTTTTATTTTTTGAAATTTTAAAAAATCGATTAGTTTTAATGGTTCAATTGTACTGGTTCATAATTAAATCACCGCTGAACCAGATTCAACGGACAAGGCCCAAAACCGGAACTTTTTTTTTCTCGGAAACGAAAGATTTCTAAACATTTAAAGATTCAAAGCCATGTACAATTACAAAGCCAAAGTGAGAAATCCTTCACACAAAAAATAAAAAATAAAAAAATCATGAAGTAACTATTCCCAAAACTTGCAAAAGCATGAGCTACCTTGTTGAGATTTCTACCAATATAGACCAAAAAAAAAAAAAAAAAAAAAAGAACAACTACAAAAACTAGTTTTCATGGCTATAATATATCTTCTACCAAAATCCTGCAATCACACGAAACCGATAATCTTCCATTAGCGTATCCACGAGGTTGATAGCCAAACAAAACCTTCTTCCGTCCGTTTTTGTATGCAAACTTGCATTGCATAGCCCATCTGAGAGCAGCGGCTTTAGCAGAAGCAATGGCGGACCTACATACAACCAGGGGGACAACTGCCATTTCCTTGATCCGAAAAAAATATATGAATATTTGTGCTATGCATACAGTTTGTCCCCCCCTTAAATTTTTTTATTTTCCTTTAAAAATTTTACTGCCCCCCTTACCCGATACTTCGTTCGCCCCTGAGCAGAAGAAATCCATTCCCTAATAAGAGTAATCCATTTAGAAGACAAACTCATTTTCCTCTGTAATGAAAGCTAAAAAGACCATTCTGCTCTATCAAAAGCTTTAGAAATATCCAATTTTAAGGGCATATAAGACTATTTGCCTTTCCGCTTATCAATCATACTCCCTCCGTTCCAATTTATTTGAGACAGTTGTCAAAATCACACATATTAAGGACGTAAGTTAATGCATTAACTTTTACAATGAAATTACTAGAATATCCTTGGATATAATTAATGTGACCTTGTTTTTTATATCTCCTAGTGTAATAAATAAGGGTAACTCAAGTAAAAACTCAATAAATGTTGCATTGGAAATTGTACTGCCCCACATAAAATGGAACAAAATATTTTGACAACTGCCTCAGTTATTATGGAATAAGCAGAGGGAGTATAATATAAGGATTCACGAGCAATAACATAACTATCCAAAATTTATATGCGGAACAAAAACGTTTTGATTTTCACTAATACAAACTAGGGAGAACCTTTTTAAACCTATTAACAAAAATGCTTGCTTTATCTATGTTTCATTAACTTCCCATTTAATTTTGTTCCTCAATCAAGCATCTTTTGGGACAATCACTTTACCTTTGTAAAAAGATTACTTTCCCTCAAAGAAAAAACCATTGCAGTATAGCTTTATTTCCTCACATTAAACAAAGAATCATTCCATTCTTTTCATCCCCCTCACCCTCCCATGTGTTTTACTCATAAAACCCATCACAAATCATCCAAAAACAAGAGTGAATGCAATAATATAGCATCAAAGATGAACACCTCATTAACATATCAAGGCCTACTCGAAAACGACGACGACGACGAAAGCTATTACCTAGCCGTTGATGAAGATGACGTGGCGGATTCCAATTTCATCTACATTGTCAATACAATCCTAAGTGGTACAGCTAGGCTCAATGTACTTTTACCTACAGCCACCATTCTTTCCTTCACCATTTTCTCCCCGTTTTTAACCAACGACGGCAAATGCAACACCGCCTTCGAAAAATACCTTATGGGCTGTTTCTTGATTCTTTCTGCTGCATCATGTGTGTTCTTTTCATTCACTGATAGCTTTAAAACAGCCAAAGGAAGGTTGCATTACGGTGTTGCAACTTTACGGGGCATACGTACATTCAACGGAAGAATCAAACCGTTGGTGCCGTCGGATTATCGGCTTAAATGGGGTGATTTTTTTCATGCATTGCTGTCTTTGATCGCGTTTCTGACGTTTGCGGCGTCGCATTACGATGTTCTTGATTGTTATCATATACATCTACCAAGAAAGGCTACTAATGCATTGCCTTTGGTGATTGGATTTGGAGTTAGTGTGTTGTTTGTTATGTTTCCTTCTAAGAGAAAAGGGATTGGGTATCCTTTCTTGTTGCAAAGTGATGCTTTATATCACAAGTAGTCAAACCAAACCCGGATTTTCTATTTTACAGACTCAAAAAACACCCCTTTTTTTTTTTTTTTTTTTTTTTTTTTTTTTTCTGTTTTACAGAGTTTCTATTCAGAATCTATAGATAATAAAGACGAAATATTTCATGTCCAAACAGAATGTTCTGTTGTATATAAAAATTGATAAGTACAATGAAAATGATAACTTGATAAAAACTTTGAGGAACCAAGAAAAAACACAAGGGAAAGTATACCCCACATACAAAGAATGAATACAAGGTAACACACGAAATATCACTGATCATGGTGGGACCCACTGACAGTATCGTTTTCCGTATTAAAAAAAAAAACGAAGTTCAAGTACAATGGCAACGAAGCGGAACAGACACACCAGGAGGCTTTCGTCTATCACGAATGACAGCTTCTTTAATCATAGGCACTTTCTGTTGAACTTTTCTCCAGATATGATTCACAACACCGTTCGAAACTACAGGGCCAATGCCCCCTCGACCGCCATTATCATACTCGAAAACACTCTGAACCTCCGCCATGTTTCTCCGGAAACTATCCTTCTGTTTAACAGAATAGCTTCCAAGGTGTTTAACAAGCCAATTAGGTGTTAATGCATCATTAACAGCAACAAAAACCGAGAATTCCGCATAATCAACAATCCCTTCAAATGGTAGCTCAATATTGTCACTCACAATGACTGGAATACATAGACTTTGTATCGCATCAAAAAGTCTACAAGATGTCGGTGTGTCCCCTGCTGGATGTAAGCAAAACTCCGATGTCCTCATTCCGCGTATGGATTGTTCTTTTCCCGTGGCATTTGGAAACCCTTCTTCCATTATTACCCCTGGTTCATTCACGAGTAGATCCCATAGTTTCTCTCGAACTAAACCACCCTGCAGATCAATCACATACATATCCTTATGTTACAACATTTGCAGTAGATACCGTAAAACAAGTAAATAATAGCTTATTTCATACGTATAACTAACCCGATGTCTATGTTTAGCTCCTTTGAAGTAAAGCAGAGTATCCCGTTTCTGGTTTTCTGACAACCGCAACCTAGGTAGTAAATGAGTGTAGGGTACAATGACGTCTTTCAGCAACGAAACTTGTGTGTGATGAACAACCTCTGATGAGTTACCATCGGTCTCTTTCGAGTCGATCTTGTACCATCCACCAAAGTCCACTACGAGGAGAACAGCCGGGGCTATTTCTGCTCGGAAATGCCACATGGATACAGGGTCTGCCAAAGAATGCTTCAATGTTTAAGATAACCTGACACAATTCAGACACTGAATCATAAGCTGTTTAAACATGCAAGTTAACGGTTTATCTCGTTGTTAACTTTTCACAGTAAGATGAGAACAAAGAACGCTTATGTTTTTGTCTGGTAGCGTGTCTTGTATCTATATCCGACACGGATACACACCAGATATTTAGGATACACGTCCGAAGCAATTTTGCAATTTCTTTAAAGTTGGATACGCGATATGAATAAGCACAACCATAACTCAGATAAATAAATTGAAGAACCTTGTTGGAAATAAAGACAAAACACTAGGAAAGTAAAGAAAAGCTACCCAAAATGAAGAAAAACTACCAAAAATTGAAGAAAAAACGCTATTTTTTATATTTATAATTTGACTCTTATATTATTATATATATATAATTTGGTTCCTATACTCTTAATATTTAAACATATCCCATTTGTAAGTGTATCCTATATTTTTCAAAAATCTCACACCCATGTATCCCGTATCCACGTATCTGTGCTCGTGCAACCTAGCCGGTGTCTACTTCTCAACAAAATAATAACATAAAGCAGTCATTAACTACAACATACATCTTGAAAATCATCTGAGCTTTTAGCACACAAATTCTTTTGGACTACTTTTAGAACGATAGAATTTCGATATACACGTTCAACCGATACTGAAAGTTTCTTGAGAGCATTCTAAATCACGGCATACTGTATTAACACGAGAATCCAACTTTTGAGGAAACTTACAACAGGAACTATGATACAAAATGATTTGAGAATATTAGAGTTGGTACACCAGAGAAAATATAACTAACCTTTTCTTTTCCCGTTTCTCATTTTTCAAGCTATCAAAGACGCCACGAAATATTACGAAAAGAAGGAAAAAAAAAAAAGGATCGATGATAAGGAATGATCACCAATCACGAGATCACGGGTTCATTCACACAACTGGCTTACATATCACAAAACTTAGGGGAGAAATGGTGTCAATATCTTGAAGACATGCAGTGATATCGAGACACAAGGCGGGCCCACAATTAATCAACCACTTTAAATCCAATTGTCTTAGCGTCATGTAATCCTAATTCAAATACAAGTGCATAGTTCAACCTCAAAAGGCAATGTCAGAAACGATAAACTGAATTAGGAAATAATCAACATTTGTCCTTGTTCTTCAACTAAACGAGCAAAAACCTAGTCCCATTTTCGCACTTCAATTTTCTTGAACCACTTTCATCAAACTTATTACACATCCTACCATTTTTTAATGCTTATGTGCGTCTACGTTTATCATTATTACGCAAGTACACCGAATTGTAACTATTGAATGTACAGCAAAAAACAAATCTTTAGCCTGCATGAAGTTTTGGAAATTGCAAATAGTTGTCCCAATTTCTTGAAAGAGCTCCAAATCAATAGATAGAAGAACAAATGATTAGCCCCAATCTCCAAATGCTATCACAAATAGTCAACAAACACTGCAATTTCAAATTCTAAACTGAAACAAATGCTAGAAGTAACACAAAAAAAAGATAGGACTAATGATTTTAGATTTACCGGTAAGAACAAAGACATGATCTCGACCACCAGACCGTTGCCAAGCAGCTGATTTCCTCACAAGATCCATCACCATTTTCTGCCTCTGATAATCTTCATTATCCACACTCTTCTTCCTGAACACTCCTTTATTCAATCCCAACTGCATCTCAGCACTCAAAGTAGCAAAAAACGGGACTAAAATCACATCAGCTTCCTCAACGCGTGAAACCCTTTTAGCTACAGACTCAATCTTCGATTCAAAAGGAGTCAACAAATCCCCCAATATCCAATACTCCGCACTGTACTGCTTAATCAACGGGTTTTCAGGATATGGAGGAAATTCCTGAGATGTTTTGAGATACTGGGTCTTTCGGATTTCGTTGTCTACTTCACTACCAAGCCTGGAATCGGAGGTTAAAGACCAGTATTGTTGTAGGAGTCCATAATTGAGGGATCTGGGCAAAGGGAATATGTAGACATTGATTGAATTTGAGGGGAATTGGGGGATGAGCTGGAGATTTTTAGTTTGGGTTGAGTGGAGAAAGAAGAGAGAGAGGGCGAAAATGCAGAGCAAAGAGATGATGAGGAAGATGGATGGGATCGAGCGGAGGACGGCGGCGAAAGTGGTGGCGGAAAAACTCTTTGGGCGCATCATCTATTCTGAAATTTCTGCAAAACAAAACGAGAAGAGTTATGATAGAGGAGTTATTTTAGGGGGTATTGGTAAAAGAGGGATGCTTCACAAATTTATTGGTTGGGATAACTCTGTGTCCGAATGTTTTGGCAAAAATAACTCATATTTCCTTAAAGCTTTTGAATTCCCAATTTACCCTTACACACCCAATACCGGCGGTGACTTCTTCTCCTCTTGAAACCTTACCACCGGCCACCCCAACCTAATCTTACAATTTTCCCGCCCAAATCGGCCCCAATTTACCTCCCGACCCGTATTTCCCCATTTTCCCCCAACAGCTCAATTGGCAACCACAGCTCCTCCATTATCATCGTTAGAACCTCCTTTTCACAATGACTCAATTGAAGATGAGTTCGTCCCTATAAGAAGTCAAGTTGAAGCACCATTGTCGATTGCATAAGAAGCTGAAATTGAAGCTGAGTTCGTGTATCCATTGAAGAGGTGAACGAATCCAGAATCGAATCCCTCCAAAATCCGTCACGGGTATGTCTTCTTTTTATTAGTTTTTTTAGGATTATTGAAGTAGATGAATTGTATGTAATGAAGAGGGAAGAAGATGCATTGAAAGTAAATGAGAAGCTAAAATTAGGATGTTGGCTTGTACAAATTCCCACTTTGACTAACTTTGATTCTCATCTTGTTGTTTCCCATATTGCTATTCTTCAAGCACACCAGGTCCTCTGCTATTCTCGCTTTTACACCCTTTGTAGTTGGTTTATACAAAAACAAGTTTGAAGTTGTTATCCTCTGTTGTTTGTTTTTGCCCGTAATGATTGTATTGAATGGATTTTTACAGACATTTTTGATTCGTCATGGTTAGGATACGCAAAGTTTCGATATTTCTATGTTATCCTGTTGCGTTTGAGAAGAATGTCGATGGTGATTGGTTTTGGAAGTATGTAGGAGATGAAAAGGAACAAGTGACCAAGCTTGTAAACTTGAAAATAACAGTTCCATATAACGAATTGTATGAGATGGTGAAAGTAGCTTTGAAAATTGATATAGGGTTGAATGATTTTGAAATGAAAGTAATGGCTCTATTAGTAAAGTCTGCACCAATGGTAATTGATTGTGATAAGGTTGTGTCATCGTTCTTAAGTGGTTGTGAACCAAAGAAAGATGTGATATTGGTAAGTTTGAAAGCAAAGGAAAACGGAACACAATTTGAGGAGAAACAAGTGCTCAAATGGAGGAACTGATTTTGGAACCCAAGAAACAAGCTGCTCAAATGGATGTTGGTGTAAACGATGCGGTAAATGAGAGATGTGATGATGGAATCGGGATCGATGAATATTTTGAGTGTAGTGAAACTGTTCATGATCATCACTATGAAGATAGTTTCCTGTTGTCCTTGGGTGCGGATGCGATTTTAGTACCTCAAGCCCCCCCGAACGATGCCCAAAATGTTGATTTATTGAATGGTGGCCCCCAAAATGTTGATTTGTTGAATGGTGGTGTCTTGAATGCACCGGAACCCGAAAGAGGTTTAGAAGTCATTGGTTTCATCATGGAAGGTTTAGATATTGTGAGCATTCCAGAAGAGGTAGACATAGAAGTCAACGAATTGTTCAAATCAAAAAAGTTTTTGGTGTATAAGGTTGAGTGGTTGGCTGTGAAGCATCATTTTTATTTTAAACTGGCAAAGTCCACCAAAAGCCTTTATGTAGTGTTATGTGAAGCGGAGGGATGCAAATGGCGGTTGCGAGCAACCAAACCTCCTAATAGTAGACGGTTTAAAGTTACACAGTATAAATTTAAGCATAGTTGCCAACCTATTATTGGTAGAAAAGAGCACAGGCATGCTACATACAAGCTAGTTGGCAGATATTTCTGTTCGAGGTTTAAAGATGGCTACCGTACCAATGCACCGAGGATATAAGGGCAGACTTTTTCGAAGAATTTGGGTATGAGATAACTTATGACAAGGCTCACGATGCCAGGGCATATCTTGATTCAATCATCCGGGACAACAAAAAAAAAGTTATGGAAAATTACCTAAGTATTGTCATCGGTTGGAGTTGGCAAACCCGGGGACTTTCACGGATATTAAAACTAAACCAAACGATGAGTTCTTATATTTTTTTATGGCACTCGGTCCAAGCATTGAGGGTTTAATGTGATGCGTAAGGTCGTTTTACGTGGACGGGGCGATTTGAAAACGGGTTACAAAGGTGTTCTACTTGTGGCGGCGTGTCAAGATGGAAATAGAAATATATTTCCAATAGCATGGGGTGTTGTTGATGTTGAGGATACGAGAATCGTGGCAATGGTTCTTCGAAAAGGTGAAAATGATTACAGTGACACCGATGATGTAGCAATACTTTCGATCGCCCATGATGCTATAAAAGCGAGGATTTGAGAATGTGTACATGAATGCGCATCAAGGGTATTATACCTATCACATGCAAAAGAATTTGAGGACTCGTTATCCAAAATTGAAAATCTCAAGGCCTTTTAGGGATCTTACGGCTTTTCTTGAAGGAGAGTTCAAGATTTGCTACGAAAAACTATGCGGATTGGATTCGGATATAAAGAAATACTTGAATGAATCGACGTTCCTTACTTGGACTAGATGTCACTCTAAGGCTTGTCGGTACAATATAATGACAACAAATCATGCCGAGTCTTTGAACAATAAGTTAAAGCGTGCTCGGAATTTTCGGTAGTTGGGCTAATTGAACATATCCGGGGTGAAATGCAAAAGTGGTTTCTTTGCAAGAAATACAACTTCTACAAAATAGGGTGCCCTGTCACTCCCGAAGTGGAGAAGATAATAAAAGGACACTACAAGAAGGTAACTCGGTATAGTGTTTTTCCTATTGTTGACAATAGCAAGTGCGAGGTGTTTGATACGACAACCCAAGTGAGTTACGTTGTTCGGTTGTATGCACGGAATCGTGATTGTAAGTATTTCGATGTACACAAGTATCCATGTGTGCATGCCGTTCTTGTGGCAAAGCACATTGGGAAGCATGCGTCACGCAGTATACATCTCCTTATTATAGCACCGAGTATTGGAGGAAAGCTTATGCTCAATGTGTGAATCCACTTGCCGAACTCAAATGGATTGTGAATATCCGAAGACGTCTTTGAGCAATGTGGTTTTGCCACCGACACGCGATAGGGGACAAGGTGGGGCGTCCATCAAAAAAGAGAAAAGCCTCTGCCGAGACGCGCTGTAGGTCGGCGAAAAGAGAAAAGCACTGCAGGAGACGGGCCTAAGGATTGTGCACAATGTAGTAAATGCAAGGGATATAGCCATAACATTACTACTTGTTCGCGTGTGACTGCGGAGTCTACCCCCCAAAATGAGGATGAATGGAGTTAATTGTAACAACAGGTATTGTATTCTCCTTTTTTCGTGTTTTAACTTGTTTGAGTATGATGTGTGAGCTTTTTTCTTTGTAATATTTTGTAACATGAAGAGGCTGTATTTGTTGTTGATTTAAGTTATATTTTTTTATTCGCACCGACATTATAACAAGTTCAAACTTTTTTTTGTTGATTATTGAGATGTTCACATGATGCTGCAAAGAAGGAAGGGTTTTGGAGAATGAAGATTTTGATGTATCTGATGAGCAGAAGATTAGAGGAGTTTTCTGATAACGAAACAAGTGATTGATTAATAGGTTGTTTGGAGGCTTGTGTATGATTACATGTATCAATTAAATGAAAAACGAAACAAGCCCAAGCCCAAGCCCAAGCATATATTCGAACCAACCCAATAAGATTAAAACTAATATTGTATGACTCCAAGCCCAAGCTCAAGCCCAAACTCAAGCATATATTAGAACCAACCCGGACCAATGGGTTTTTTATTGATGATATGGCACAATTTTAAATAATTTTATTGTTAAAAGGGACCAATTGAAAATTTTTATTGGATAAAAATGACAAATGTTTATTCCACTATATATTTTAATTTCTCTCGTACTTAATGATAAATAAAAATGTCTGATCAAACTCGGATCAGAGTAATCGCCTTGATCGAACCTCGATCTATCGTGACATTATGTCTGATCAACCTGGATCAGAGTAATCGCCTTGATCGAACCTCGATCTATCATGACATTATGTCTGATCAAACTCGGATCACAGTAATCGCTTTGATCGAACCTCGATCTATCGTGACATTATGTCTGATCAAACTCGGATCACAGTAATCGCCTTGATCGAACCACGATCTATCGTGACATTATGTCTGATCAAACTCGGATCAGAGTAATCGCCTTGATCGAACCTCGATCTATCATGACATTATGTCTGATCAACCTGGATCATAGTAATCGCTTTGATCGAACCTCGATCTATCGTGACATTATGTCTGATCAAACTCGGATCAGAGTAATCGCCTTGATCGAACCTCGATCTATCGTGACATTATGTCTGATCAACCTGGATCAGAGTAATCGCCTTGATCGAACCTCGATCTATCGTGACATTATGTCTGATCAAACTCGGATCACAGTAATCGCCTTGATCGAACCTCGATCTATCGTGACATTATGTCTGATCAACTCGGATCACAGTAATCGCCTTGATCGAACCTCGATCTATCGTGACATTATGTCCGATCAACTCGGATCACGATGTCGCGCTTGATCGAACCTCGATCTATCCGATCGTGACATTATCACGAATCGATCAACTCGGATCACGATACATCGCCTTGATCGAACCGCCGATCTATCTCGATCTATCGTGACATTATGTCCGATCAAACTCGGATCACGATGTCGCTTTGATCGAACCTCGATCTATCGGGACATTATGTCCGATCAAACTCGGATCACGATGTCGCCTTGATCGAACCTCGATCTATCGTGACATTATGTCGATCAAACGATCAAACTCGGATCACGATGTCGCCTTGATCGAACCTCGATCTATCGTGACATTATATATCCGATCAAACTCGGATCACGATGTCGCGCTTTGATCGAACCTCGATCTATCGTGACATTATGTCCGATCAAACTCGGATCACGATGTCGCCTTGATCGAACCTCGATCTATCGTGACATTATGTCCGATCAAACTCGGATCCACGATGAATCGCCTTGATCGAACCTCGATCTATCGTGACATTATGTCGACAAACTGGATCGAGTAATCGCCGCCAAACCTCGATCAACTCGGATCAAACTCGGATCGATGTCGCCTTGATCGAACATCGATCTATCGTGACATTATGTCCGATCAACTCGGATCCCGATGTCGCCGCTTTGATCGAACCTCGATCTATCGTGACATTATGTCCGATCAAACTCGGATCGAGTAATCGCCTTGATCGAACCTCGATATATCGTGACATTATGTCCGATCAACTCGGATCACATGAATCGCTTGGAACCTCGATCTATCGTGACATTATATCGATCAACTCGGATCACGATGATCGCTTGATCGAACCTCGATCTATCGTGACATTATGTCCGATCAAACTCGGATCACGATAATCGCCTTGATCGAACCTCGATCTATCGTGACATTATGTCCGATCAACTTTCGGATCGACGATAATCGCCTTGATCGAACCTCGATCTATCGTGACATTATGTCGATCGATCAAACTCGGATCACATCGATGTCGCCTTGATCGAACCTCGATCTATCGTGACATTATATTATGTCTGATCAACTCGGATCACAGTAATCGCCTTGATCGAACCTCGATCTATCGTGACATTATGTCTGATCAACTCGGATCACAGTAATCGCCTTGATCGAACCTCGATCTATCGTGACATTATGTCTGATCAACTCGGATCACGATGTCGCCTTGATCGAACCCTCGATCTATCGTGACATTATGTCCGATCAACTCGGATCACGCCTTGATGAACCTCGCGCTTTGATCGAACCTCGATCTATCGTGACATTATGTCCGATCAAACTCGGATCACGATGTCGCCTTGATCGAACCTCGATCTATCGTGACATTATGTCCGATCAAACTCGGATCACACGATGTCGCTTTGATCGAACCTCGATCTATCGTGACATTATGTCCGATCAAACTCGGATCACGATGAATCGCCTTGATCGAACCTCGATCTATCGTGACATTATGTCTGATCAAACTCGGATCACAGTAATCGCCTTGATCGAACCTCGATCTATCGTGACATTATGTCCGATCAACTCGGATCACGATGAATCGCTTTGATCGAACCTCGATCTATCGTGACATTATGTCCGATCAACTCGGATCACGATGAATCGCCTTGATCGAACCTCGATCGAACCTCGATCTATCGTCACATTATGTCCGATCAAACTCGGATCACATTATGTGCGATCAAACTCGCCACGATGTGCCTTGATCGAACCTCGATCTATCGTGACATTATGTCCGATCAACTCGGATCACGATGAATCGCCTTGATCGAACCTCGATCTATCGTGACATTATGTCCGATCAACTCGGATCACGATGTCGCCTTGATCGAACCTCGATCTATCGTGACATCGCCATTGATCGAACCTCGACCTCGATCTATCGTGCGATCGAACATTATGTCCGATCAACTCGGATCACAACATGTCGCCTTGATCGAACCCTCGATCTATCGTGTGACATTATGTCCGATCAACTCGGATCACGATGTCGCCTTGATCGAACCTCGATCTATCGTGACATTATGTCTGATCAACTCGGATCACAGTAATCGCCTTGATCGAACCTCGATCTATCGTGACATTATGTCTGATCAACTCGGATCACAGTAATCGCCTTGATCGAACCTCGATCTATCGTGACATTATGTCTGATCAACTCGGATCACAAATGTCGCCTTGATCGAACCTCGATCTATCGTGACATTATATACGATCGATCAACTCGGATCACGATAATCGCTTGATCGAACCTCGATCTATCGTGACATTATGTCCGATCAACTCGGATCACAATAATCGCCTTGATCGAACCTCGATCTATCGTGACATTATGTCGATCATCAACTCGCATCACAAGAATCGCTTTGATCGAACCAAAATTGAGCTCGAACCAAAATTGCACCATATATATATATATATAAACAACAACCAACACCCACACCCTAACAACCCTAACTCAAATAAAATACCTGTGGTCGCTCGTCTCTCTCCTCTTACATTCCCTCCCAGCGCCGCCGGAGCACACACAGAGACACAATCGGACTGGTCCAACCTCCGCCCATCTATCCATTAGCGTCTTAAAGGTACTTTCCTCCGCCCATCCATCCATTACTTTTTTACCCGCCCGATTCTAGTCTTCTTCTTCCCCACTTCCCTACCCCACTGTCACTCTACCTCTCTCACTCACAGAGAGCATGGCTTGATTCATCTCCGGCATATCTTGTAATTTTCAATTACATGATGTAATCAATTTTTTTTTTTATTTGCGGTCTTAAAAAAATCCTGTTCATTTGTTTACTTGACATATCATTATAATAACTATGATATGTACTCGTAGACTCGTAGTGGTTTGTTTTAGACGCTAAGGTGTAGAAGTAGCATTTGAATGAACTGATCTGGGATTTGGTTTCAAATTTCCTCTGTACTTCTATTGTTTATACATACATCAGTCATTTGCTCCAGGTTGTCTCTTTAAATCTTTTCGCTTGTGTTGTTGTTTGTGTTGATTTTGGATTAATTAGTGTTTTTGAGTAGAGGACCATGTCGGATTATGAGGAGGACATAGGTTTGATGGTGGATTTATTTGATCGAGTCATTGATTGGGAGGCAATGGAAAAGGAATTAAGGTTGATCGAACTGGAGTACGAGCTTAATGTTAAGAGATGGAATCCGTGGGGTGTAGATGAAGCATTGATTGATCCCGAAGAATTTGCAGAGATAAGGGAATACATGGACATGCTTGATGATTTTGCAAATGGACCTTCGACATGCCTTTTATGACTCGAGGGGCGAAGAAAAGGGCTACACATTTGATTGTGAGGATTTATGGGAGGAGATTAATGAAAGGTGTGTGTGATAACTTTTTAATGTGTTTTGGTTGTATCAGTATGTATATTATTTTGTTTTCATGTTGTATATTATTTTGTTTTCATGTTGATACTTTAATGTGAATGCTTCTCTTGTTCAATTGTGGCAATGACTTTATTATAATGTTTCAGATGCATAAAACCAACCAATTACTATCATTTAGTTATTTTCATGTCTTCTTAGTTAAATGAAAAGTGATTTCATCAATGTAACATTAGATTGTCCATCCCATTGCAAAAACATACTTAAATCATGTTATCATGAGCATTTAAAACAACATAAGCATTTAATTAATTAAACAACAAACACAAGCAACTTTCCAAAAAAAAAAAAAACACAAACACAAGTACACTTAAGACATAAAACATCATATGGCGTAATAAATCAATCAACCCATCCAATCCGGTATCTCAAAGAACGGGAAGATCATGTACGATTCTTTGTATACACTTTGTTCACCAGTTTGACGATTTCATTGATCTTATCCAAGTAGAACTTGAACCTCGATCTCGGGATCACTATATCGAGACTCTTTGTTTCAACATCATTAGTTAGTTGTAATATCTTCATGTCCTGTTCCTTCAACTCAAAATTCAAGTAGTCGATTCTCTTCTTCATATCTTCCATTTGCGTCTTCATAACATCGAACTCCTTCTTCAAATCTGCAATGCTTACATCAACTTCTTTGATTTCTGCAGCCATTTTTCGCTTTTATTTTCTTTCTTTCTAAAAAAAGTCTCAATTGAAAATCATTAGCATACAATAGGGTGGTGTTGTTTAAATAGGGTGTTATTGACATGCCTTTTCGTTTAACACAACTACTTAAAAACCTCTTCGTTAAACATGCCTCTTCGTTCTACACATGCCTCTTCGTTAAACATGCCTCTTCATAATGACATATAACTAACCACCAACCGTTGGTTTTTTTTTTTTAAATTTAAATTATCATCTTAAATGCCTTTTATTTAATAACAAGCTTAAAATTATTTTTAGATAACCGAATCCATAACAAAAAACATCAACATTGTTCCAAGAAACTCATCCACCAGTTAATTCAACAACCACCAACATTTGTTTCATACATCATAACTGAATCAATAACCGAATCCATAACAAACATCATATAATAACAAGCTTAAACTTGTTTTTACAAGCCAACTAATTAATTCAACAACTACCCTGAACATTGTTTCATACATCATAAATGATTCCATAACCGAATCCTTAACAAAACATCCACATTGTTCCAAATTTCTCATCCACCAGTTAATTGATCAACCACCATAAGGTATCAAGCTTTCTTCACCATAAGGCTGAACCAAGAAACTCATTGTCACAAGAAACTCATCAAGATTGTTCCAAGAAACATCAATTAGTAAATTCAACAACCAACAACATTGTTCAAAAGTGAAACTCATCAATCAATTTCTATGGAGCGAATTGCGATGCCGGCAACTCACGACCACCAACTTTCTCCGCCACATCCTCATATGCCTTCCTATCAATCGCGTCCACATTCATATTTGCAAGCAAGTACTCCAAGAATTTTATTGTGAACATCCCACAATCGACCTATACATTATACAAGTATTCCAACACATCAAACAACTTCACAATCTATATTAAAAGGACTAATATGTACTAAGCTAAATAGTAAGAAACATACCCGTTTTCTGCGGGGCACTTCACTCTCTCGAAACTAAATTTATTTAGCGGATAATTTTGAAAACCATCAACATGCTTCCTCACTAAAAAGGTATAACACATTGAAGAGGCATAAGCCGTGATTGAAGAATTTTCATTCTAATATGGTTTTTCAAACTATCATAAACATAAATCATCCGGTTTTATAGATCAACTTTCAACAGAAACCAGTGATCAAGCTCAGACACCGGTATGTATAGATATCTACAACCGACCAGGGTTGGCCTCCCACCGGATTTTCACCTCTCACATAATTCAACAACTTTGAATCAAAACTTAAATTCCCAACTTCACTTCCTTATTCATTCCTTCATGAAACTGTATCATAAATATGGCAAAATACGTGTCTAGCACGCGAGCATCTTGTTGAAACAACTCCGGATATGCTTTTTGTCGGAGGCTAATCTCACAAAAGCGACATTCATAATCTAAATTGTATCGTAAAAATTATATATTAGTTAAACAAAATATCACCATATATTCCTCGCTAATATAAAACATCAACGGGCTTACCGGGTTGTCACCCATCCCCATCCACAACTACTTTCAAATCAAGCTTGGACATCTCCATCAACCACCTCACATTTTTACTATATTCATTCAAAGGTTAAAAAAATTTAAATAAGATACAACAACAAATGACTACAATCGTGCCAATTTCATACATCCTCTTCAAATTGCATAAAGGTCTCAAGCAATTCCATCGTCTGAGCTTCTACTTCTCGGTGCGGATCAAAAAGCTGAACGGTATCAAGCTTCCTTCTCTTCAAGTTTTGAAAATAAGGATATGCTAGCTCAAAATGAGCTTTCTGTTTCCCAAACACCTTTTCTCCTAACATGTTAAATATCCAATTTACAACTTAAAACTCATAAAAATATTTTTTTTTAGGGAAAACTCATGGGGTTTTAACTCATAATACAAGTGCAACTGTTTTACCTTTCATGACCGAGATTGCTCCCCAACCTCACCTACAAGCCCTCACCTTCATGCCTCTCTTCATCTTGATTAACATCTCCTTCACCTTCACCTTCACCTTCCTTTCTCTCTTCACCTCCTCCAACCTTTTCAAATAAAACTTTCTTCACAATAGCTTCCAATGATTCAACCTTTCTCCTAACATCCTCCAACTCGGATCGCAACAATTTGTTTTCCTCTTTCACAACTCTTAAAATCTCGCCTTTCGCCTTCTCCGTTTCGAGGGTTGGGAACGACGGTTGATCCAGATTCACCCCACCTCCTTCTTGCTCACCTTCTTCTTGCTCACCTTCTTCTTGCTCACCTCCTTCTTCTTCCTCACTAACATCACTATCATGGAAATCGAGTAAAGCAAGATAATATGGCTTTGATTTTTCAGAATTACGTACAACAAGAGTTGGCAAAACATCCTCCTCCTGCAATGATTTCATAATATATAAATTAATAAGATATTTAATTCGGGCATCAAACATTTAAGAAATGACTACCTAACAAGATACACATTCAAACCTGTGCTTTTTGTAAAAGAGCATCAACACTCGAAGAGGTCACCCTCTTTGGCATTGTCCACTTGCGCATTCTTGGCAAGGCTTCCATATCAACACTCTCCGCCAACGAACGTAAACAAGGTATGGATTCAAGTGCCCATACCTACACAAACATTCATAAGACAATACTACAAAAACAACTTCCAAAATTTGAAGACTAATGAATTAAAACAATACTACATATCATAAGACATACCATCAGAGCATGTGGGAATCCATAAATTGTATACAACACCTTCTTCTCTTTGAACTTCTTACTCAGTCCCGATTAAACAATCGAACCGTATTCATAACACAAGCTCCCCAAGGAAACTTGTTGAATGCTTCCAAATCATCAACCAAGACAAACCACCACCATTCCAAACACACATTTTCCTCCATGACCAACAAAACATAAGACAAAATAATCAACAAACCCAACTTATACTTATCTTCTTCATCCGCAACCCTAGAAACACTTCCAACACTTCTTTTCTAGTAATCGACTTTTTTCCTTAAAATACCTTTTCACAATCGACAACCTTTAGCTTTGTTCTCACTCACTTGACCACTCAAAGTTCCTAACATTTAAACCGTAATCAATGTAAATTCCATCAAACAAAACCTGCAGGGACTTGTTTCCAATCTTAAACTGAAAATTTCTTTTGAATCGCCCGACACCGACTCATCAACATATTATGCAAGATTTGAATACCATTAAACTTAGGAAGCCTAATTAAACTTCCAAAACAACTGTTTTTAGTGTTCTCTTGTGTTGTCTGTCTAATTTAGAATACACATAATCAACTTTATCAATATGACATCTGTTAACGATCGTACTTGGCTTCGCCCTCTCCACCCTTGTCAATTGGTATTTAAACTCCATTTCTTTTCTACAAAATAAACAAAAAAGATAACACGGTTTAATTTCAAATTCAACACATATTACATTTCTTGTCAGGCAATATGGCGTAAATTCAACAAAGATTACATTTCTTGTCAATTACTACATGCATGACGCAGTTACAAAGTATGTGCAAAACACATTTTACAAATGTGCTTAACTCGATTAAAGATATCCACAGTCCTGTTTAATTTCAAATTCACAATATCCAATGGTTTCTAAATCACATACTACAACCGATTAAACCTAATATTACACCCCTTAATTTCACCAATCACCCCCCAATTTCAGTTTGTACAATATAAGGTACATGCTTCAGCAATACCTGATTCCTTCTTGAGTTCGTCTGCTTGTAATCCAATTTAGGGTTCTTCAACGAGAGGAGAGATCGAGATCGATATGACAGAGATGAGAGATGAGTTCAAAACAAACTACTTTGAGGTTGTTATAGCCGAACAGTTGTGAAGGTCTGTCGCTTTTTCACCGCTAATCGCAAATTTTGGATTTGGGAAGGCAGAGGGAAAACTATGAAAAGGGTCGTCGAAATTTGGGGATTGGAACTCACGGGAAATTAAATGAATGAAGGGCAGTTTTGTAAGTTCAACACTTTTTATTTGTTTTGGCATTTTTCCTTTTTTTTAATTGCCCCCAATACTCATGAGTTATTTTTGCCAAATACTTACTGAAATGAGTTATTTACGCCATTCCGCCTTATTTTAGAGGTACTATAAATGGATGTATGTAATTAATCCATGCATATTTAGAATGCGTGAGATTTAATCACACCCCTTCACTTGATATACCTCAAACAAAACACTGAATCGATGCGGGGCAAAGGCTGTTACTTTTCGGCTTCACAAGACCAACTAATGGCCGGGAGGGAGGTCCGTGTTCTAAGTCTCACTTGAAACAAAAATTGTATGTAAATAAATGTACCGGTGGTTTTATGGTGGTCCATGATCATTATGTTACATTTGGTTCACTAATAAAAATTCTTATAAGAAGGGTAAAAATGTAAAAACATGGCATTTATATTTTACACGGTGGACCCTTGTGTGTTTTGTTGTTTTTCTATTGGTCTTGGATCACCAAGTCATACTTGGTCCAGGACCATAATAAAATTTCCGATAAATGTATTGATTTTAGGGGTATCGGGTTAAGTAGATCATATTTAAAAATATTGTCTCAACAAATTCTTGGTTATTAAGGTTTTATATCAAAAATACCTCATCTTCCTCAACCCCTTAAAATCCATGAACATGAATCTTGCCGGAACACTGAACCCTAAACCGGAATCCTACCGAAAACCCTACATGAACCCTCTTGAACCCTCCCTGAACCCATGAATCCTTTAATCCTTGAACCTTTGAACCCTTGAGTCCTCCCCGAACACTCGAATCCCTGATGCCCCGAACCCCTGAACCCCAAACTGTGATTTTTCGGCAAGCTCGTTTTCTTTATTCGTGAATGGGGGAAGGAAGAAAGAAGAAGAAGATGGACTAAATCGGGTGGAAGAGGTGGTGTTAATAGAGGTATTCAGAGGTGCGTTAATGGAGATTGGAAGAAGGAAGAAGGAAGAAGGAAGAAGGAAGAAGGAGAAGAAAAAGATGAAGACTAGTTTGTCTTTTACATGTTTTAAATAGAGGGAGTCTATTTAGCCAAAATTTTGTTGAAATAAGGCAGTCCAACCCATTCCCCCTTGATTTTAATACAATTAAAAAAAACCCATAAAATCAACTATGAAAATCCGCCAACAAGGCTTGACCTGGTGGGCAAAACTGAAGCCCCAAGACCAAGATGTCTTGGGTGACCAAGATGTCTTGGGTTTGAATCACCTACAGGAGATGTGTTTGAGTTATATAATTGTGATCAAGAGATATAACACACCGAATTTATCATATAATACTCTACATGTGCACAACACTAAAATCGACATCTTGGTGGATTTTATGTGCGTTATGTTGGTGTGAAATTGATCTTTTGGTTGATTCTGTGTGCTTTTTGATGATGTGGATAACTGGTAGAATCATTGAGGTGTAAAAATAAATGATCCCTTGCGATTTTGTCACCATAAAAAGGAGCATGTTTTAAAATATCAGATTATACCGACTTAATTTGAGTCAAAAATTGATGATTATTCTAACTCGATTCGAGTTTTATGTTAAGTGTTTTCCATATCTAACATAAATCATAAAGTATATTCAATAATTTATGATAAAAATTAAGTCTGGAAAACCTCCAACAATCTGCCTAAAATTCTGTCAGAATCAATGAGTGTGGAAAACAAATAAATTTGAAGGACAAAAAAAAGGATTAAGTATCTTAAAAAAGATTAAGATGTTAGTACAAATTCGGTCAGAATCAACAAGTGCGGAAACATGTCTTTTATCGAATCATATCGACATCCGAGTACATGGTTTCCAACATGCTCTTCCTCGGAATAAACGACTTAATTAATCCAATTTCAGCAAGGTGCAATCCATCGAATATCCGGTTTCAGTTTTGGCGCAAAGTGCACCATACAATGTAAGACTGTATTCCTAATTAACTCGCGGGATATATAAAACATAGGGGAATGAGGAGAACACCTTCATCAATTGGAGAGATTCGTAATTTTACAAAAAAGTCTTGAATATTTATTCTTCAAATTATTTTTGACATCATGATGAATTC
This sequence comes from Gentiana macrophylla, assembly GCA_026214975.1. NCBI lineage: Eukaryota > Viridiplantae > Streptophyta > Magnoliopsida > Gentianales > Gentianaceae > Gentiana > Gentiana macrophylla. Next base: position 10,439,031 of record CM047809.1, on the reverse strand, counting down.
AATTGAGGATGTTCAGGTACATTCACTATTTTTCAAAATTCATCGAAAAATATTGATTCAGAAAGTGATTCCATGTGTCTCATAATTTCTGCAGCCGCCTCTCTATACGCCTTTATAAAGTAGCGGCAAGCGAAATGGACGCAGCCTAAACCGTGAAAATGAGGTTGTGGGAGAGCAATAAAAGCGTTGTACTGCAAGGCGAAGCAGTCCGAATGGTCTTTTCAGGTTGTCAAAGAGTTAAACTATGTTTTTTCGTGTTGTCAAAGATTTGAACAATGAAAATAGATGGCGAGTGCTTGATCGAATTGATCAGGTCATGTAGGAACAAGCTCCTAGCTGGAATCTTATTAAAAATGGATGTGTATGGGTTGATTCTTAACGATATGGAATTATTTTCTCACACTTATTATCGTACCAAAGAGTAATTAGGACCAATTTAGTCACGTTTTCATGTTCCAATTGAAAACTATCCCTTTTGGATTATTATCTTTTTTCGGAAATTCAGTTTCCGATAATTGAATACCATTATATGTACATTGCGGTTCTCTGAACGGTCGCGGCACCCATACTAACACAAACATTTTTGTAGGTTAGGATCTTGAGGGTATATATAGGTCTGTAAACGAGCCGAACCCTACCGAACCCTGGCAGGGTTCGGCTCGGCTCGGTGTGTTCGAACCTTAGGCTCGGTTCGGCTCGAAATGGCCGAGCCTTATATTTTCATTATTCAGCTCGGGTTCGGTCTGGTATTTGGGGAAAAAGCTCGGCTCGGTTCGGCTCGAACATGTCGAACCGTTCGAACATGTTCGGCTCGAATCGGGTTTAAAAAAAATCGAGAACATGTTCGCTCGGTTTTAAAAAACATGTTCGCCTCGAATCGTATATGAATTTATGATATCCGGGCGAACATGTTCGAACATGTTCGGCTCGACCACCGAATATCTAATTTGTAAGGTTCGCTCGAAGTTCGAACCCACGAAACGAGCCCGAATCGAGCTTTTTCGAGCCGAATATTCCGGATCGAATCGAATACTTAGGTTCATTTACAGCCCTAGGTATATATATATCACAAATTTTAGCTTGGTAAATATCCAATATATATATACATGTAAGGGCACTCCCAACAGAAACCCTATACGGTGTCCTATCCTTAAAATGAAGATAAAAAATAGAGTTTTGCCTCAAATAGCTCCTACAGCAGATGCTCTATCCCTATTTATTTTTAGGGATATGAGCAGTCATGTCCCTACTTGTGAGGATACACTATTCATTCGCTTAAAACATATTTAATTGTTAAAAATTATAGGGATAGAGATAGGGATGCTGCTGGAGTGAAATAATAAATATTTAATGTGTATAAATAGGGTTGTGAGGTAAAATATGTATTATTTAATATTATTTGAAATGTTATAGGGATAAGGATAAGGATGCTGTTGTAGAGGTTTTGAATTGAGATGTTGTAAAATAGGAATATGTATTATTTTATATTATTTTAGAGATAAAATTTGGGGATTCTGCTGGGAGTGCCATAAGTTTCCAAACACTGCATTTTGAGATATACTTCCCCTTACAGAATCTCAGCCAATAAGACTTGCATTATTTGCTTATATTATAAGGGAAAATGATATAGTTAAGTCACAAAGTATACTCTAGTATGCAAAGCGATTCAAAGCAAAGTTTAACTATTGTGCAACAATTCTCCAAGTCCTAATGATATCAAATTCAGATTCAAGGCAATTCGCACCACAAGTCAAAAAACTAAACAGCCCACTCTTATTGTTGGAAGTTGATGATCGTCGCGTAAAACAAGCAATCCAATAATGCCAGGGAGGTTGGAACAATTAAGTTCACCGAACTTTATATATTTGTATTCTGTACTCGCAAACCACTCTACTTACAGCAGAACCGACTTTGTAAAAGTCGGTTTTTGAGTATAGAACCGACTTTCCGTACGTAGGTGCATTAATTGATGAAATCGGTTCTCGTTCCTTCATCTACGGAAAGTCGGTTCTGCTGTGGTACACAGATAGATAAAATAGTGGACGAATAGATGTGTGGTGCGAATAAAGACCCAAACAATAGGAATGAGAAAATTTTATAATACAATCGTTGTATAAAAGTTGAATCAAATGACATGCATTACAACCATTCATTTGTAATCCCTCACACACGATAAAAGTATATGTTATGTGAAAGAGAGCAAAATGGAGAGACTCTTATACCTCTTGGTACAACCTTCCTACAATCTACAACCGTTGCACCATAAAAGATCTCATACGAACGACGCAATTTAAGGATTTTTGAGTTGGGATTCAGGGTTTTTTAAGTTTTTTTTTTCCTTTATATTTTTTTTAAAGAAATATAAAAATCAGCTTTCTATAATCGGACTGGCAACGAAGTAAAACACACAGGATACGGTCTGACAACACCGTCGTGGCTTTTAACATTAAATAACAACTTCACCCACACCACCCAATACTACTGTCGTCCGCCGTGCGGTCAGTATATCAACTGGTTTTATCGAGAAAAGATGTACAGATCATATACAATATTGCTTCAATGTTTTAATTGGTGTACAACACAAGCACATGTCTACGACAGTAGGGCCCGGTTCCTACCTATATATATAATGAAATCTCAATAATAATGACAAGGAGAAGTTCATGTTATATGAAAATGAATGGAATGGCTATATTTGGTGGTAGAGCGGGCGGCGGTAGTGAGCGGTACGATGGTGATAAGTGGGGTGGTTGGGTAGCTAATAGGTGACAAGATGATTACCGGTGGGTGCGTGGTGGTGGGATGGCAGCAATGAGTGGTGGTGAAAAGTGGGGTGGTGGGGTAGCTAATCGGTGACTAGATGATTACTAGTGGATGGGTGGTGGTGGGATAGTGGATAGTCGTGAAAGAAGGTGGTGGGAGGTGAATATGGAAGTTTATGAGATGGTGGTGGCCAATTACGGATGTATACAGGGCCGGTTCTAACATTTTTTGGATCTAACGCCGAGTCGTCGAATTAGGCTTTTCAAGTCGAAATTACATACTTATCGATTCGAATTAGGCCGAAGAAATTTTTTTGAGCCTTTATCGATTCGAGTAAAAAAAGATTGAGCCTTTATATAGGTTGGATTGAATTGAATCTGCACGATTTTTTTTTTTTTTTAGCATAAATGTTGAAATTTCTTGCACGTTGTTAGGCGCAAGCACCACCGCCTCATCCGCTTTCAATATGGGCCGGCCCTAGATGTATATATATGTTCCCAAACGGGGTGCACAAACAACGTTGAAATGATAATTTTTCTTTTACGCTTAACAAAAATTATGGACTACGAGCGGTGGCATTGGGTCGTGGGAGGGGTGATGATGTGATCCGGGTGATGAAGCGACTGATGTGTGGTAGGGAAGTTATTGTGTGATGTCTCCACACGGAGCATTTCGACTAAATTCTTAATAATCTGATGAATTACACCTCCTATATCTTTGTAAAGTATATATAGGAGTGTAACCAGCTACAATATACATTTATAAACGCTATTAACTACTATAACAACTTAATAACCAGCTATTAACTAACTTCTAGGAAAGGTGTTTGATAAAAGATCCACAAGAGCACTTTGTAGAAGCTGTGTGTAGACTCCGATAGTTGGAGAGGATATGACAGCTGTTGTTGTTGTTCTTTTTATAATTTTTTTTATAAGGTGTTGGAGAGGATATGACTGTGGTTGCTGTTGTTTTTTTTTTTTTTTTTTTTTAATAATTATTTTAGACCATCCGAGCATTTCCATCTATTCCATGCTTCTTTGAATGAAATAAAAAGTATCAATTTTTATTCCGTTGAAATGTAACAACTTTATATTTAGCACATTGAATGTAATATCCCAATTTTTGGATAAAGGGCGTTTACTTTGATAAATCGAATATTATGTTCTCTTTTTTAAAGGTTTTATAAAAGAAAAGAGGATAATTAAGAATTTTAAGTAATTAGGAAAATTGGGATTTATAAAAGGAAACAAATCCTAATTAACCTAATCACTTTTGTCAAAAAAAAAAAAGAAGAGCCGCATATTTTGAGAGGGGGCACGCAAGTTTAGAAAAAAAAGAGGAAGAACTTTCGATCCCCAGGCTTAATCCGTTGATCTTTTGGACCAGACATCTCAAGGGAAAAAGAATCACCGCGACAAGAGGATCGCTTTGGATATCAACCATCCTTAGAGCCGTTAACGTAAGTTCTCATCATCGTTCTTGTTTAGTGGTTCGCTTCGCTCAACTGCGTTTTTCGTGTTTAAGCATCGTAGTAATCCCGTGGTTCAATCGCTTTAGGCTCGGTGTTAAAAAGGTTTATCTTTTTCAAGTGTGGTTGCTTGGATCGTAGTAGCTCGCAAGAATCGAGGTAACGTGGTTTTCTTATCGTATGGCTAAGTTCTCGTAAGGTTGTAGGCAATTCTTTTGTTTTGTTTTCTCGCTTTTTTATCCGTAAAAAAATCGAGTTTTGGGGTGCATGTGCGATGGAAATCGCAGAGATTAAGTTGCGAAATGCAGGAAATTCCCAGTGGACGGGCGTCCAGGGATTCGGACGGGCGTCCGGTTCCTCGCAAAGTGGACGAGCGCCCGGTTCCTTGACGAGCGTTCAGGTGAAATTTTGATACGAGATGTGATGGTTTGAAGGTGGGCGGGCGTTTGGTTTTGGGCGGGCGTTCACCTTCTATGGACGAGCGTCCATGTTCAGACGGGCGTCTGCATAGGAGTGGACGAGCGTTTGGGCCTGGTGGTTCTAGTTTTTCATTGTTTTTTTGTCATGTCAGCTTGAGTTCAGGCTTTATTGTACTGTTCTAATACATAACCTTACGTGACAAAGCTCTGAACTAGCTTCTGGTGCGTTTAGTTCCGGCACCACATGGATTCCCTAAAAAGATGAAGTGTGGGACCACCGAAAGCTTCGGATTTGCCTTGTGCTTCGATAAGCTAGGGTTTATCGATGTCTGTGTAATTGCTAGGGCTTGTCCGTGTCTAGAGGTCTAAGTACGAGGGTAGGAAGTGTGAGGGAGCTTACCTGAAAACACTTAAGTGGCTAGTTAAACATCTAATCAAACGTATGTGCTAGATTAAAATCTTAAACATCATGCAATGCTTGGTAAGGCATAGTACAATATCGCGATGTGTCCTCTGACCAGACAAAGTAGATCGTACTCCACGCCGCCAATCGATTGGCGATAAAGCGTCCTGGTGCACTCGCCCGGTCATCACACTATCGGGACTCGATATTCCCGGGGCTACTAGAGCGAGTCTCTAAGTAGGTTGCACCCAGTTGTCCTAGTACATCCTATTACTAGGCGTAGTGCCCTTGTTATTCATGATGTAACAAACTTGAGCTAAGATAGATACCCTTGGAACCTCATGCTATGCAATGAACATAATATGATAGTTAGCTAGGGCTAATAACGGAAATGAATTAATAAAAGACGGTATTGCTTTTATTTCTTTATGAGGGCATGGTTGTATCGATCTTCTACACGTTACTAAGTACTTTTGTACTTACCCCACACGTTATCTTTGTCTTTCCCTTTCCCCAAAGAAGATGAACAGTAGTTACCACTGATGAGTTCTTTGGTGACGAGGACGCTTGAGTTGGAGTTTGAAGACTTAGATCTTTTAGTTTGGTTCTTTTAAAACAGCTTGTTTCAAGTTTTGAATAATGTTGTTCTTCCTTTTGGATTAGTTACCTTTGAGACCCTTTTGGATTGAATTCTCGATGTTTAGATCTTTTATTGGATTTAGTTTTTCTTCACAAAGATTGATTACCGTATGTTTCGATCGCTTGGTTTTCCCGAGTTGTTGAGTTGTTTTATCATCCGCGTCGCTTGATTCTTGATGGATGACGTAAGGCTTGCATGTATTATTGAGTTTTTATTTGATAATATATGTGCCGAGCGCTTTTCCGGATAAGGACTCGTATCCGAAATGGGCGCATAGCTTGGTATCGTAGAGAAAGGTTTTCCTTGCTGTGTAGGACTTGATTTTTCTTTAAGATAAGGTTAGAGCTTTAGTAACCCCTCTTTCTCTTGGCTACAGGATGGTGCTTACTAGAGGAGGAGCTAGTTCGTATAACGCCGAGGCAGATAATACCCAGACAAGTAACGCAGAGACGGATTTTACTGAGGTTGTGGTTCCGAGAAGGAGGAGAAGTGGACCAGCTACTCAGGTTCCTCCGGTCACTCAAGTGAACAACCCCAGTCATGGTGGAAATCAAGGACCAAGTAATTCTGTTAGAGGTCGAGTGGAACAAGCGGGTCCTTCAAGGTTTAGCACTCGCGTACCAGTTTCTACATCAGCCCCAAGGACCACCACTTGGACCGGATTGGGACTTTCTAACCCACCGCCGCCGGTTCTTCATTATCCACAGTATCCATGTTTCCGCTCACACCGTTGAGTTTCACTCCTCAGCCGACAGTTCGACCTCCACCACCACCTAGATCGAGTTCTTTCGTAGCACCTGGCTACACCCAGCCGCAGCAGAGTTATCAGAATGCCCCACCGGTACAGCAGCAGTTTCAGCACCAGCAGTTTGGGGGTTACGATAGACCAATAGACTGGTATGAGAAGGTGAAGAAGCACAGGGTACCAGAGTTTTTCGGTAATGTTGAGCCAGCAGCAGCAGACTTGTGGCTTCGTCGTTTTGAAAAGGCATGCGTAAAACATGAGGGCCCCGAGAATCTGAATGGGCTCGGGCTGGCGTGATCCTTGTTGGCAGGTAATGCAGAGAGTTGGATGGAGTCTTATGAGCAAGCTAATCCTAGAATCACAGATTGGGCGGTATTCAAGAATTTGTTCTATCAGGAATACTTCCCTAGAACGGCACAAAATGCAAAGGCCAACGAGTTTCTGAGTTTAAAACAGGGAAGAAATACTACGTTGACACAAGATTTCGCAGAAGTTTCACGAGTCAAGCGTGTTCTACCCCGAGATTATGAAGAGTGAAGAAAAGAAGATAGACAAGTTTATGGAAGGGTTGTCACATGAGGTGGCAAAAGGTATGCTTGAGATAGACCGACGAGTATGGCAAGCGTCATGGATAGAGCATTGATAATGAAAGGTTTGCCAACAGGCCGACAGTTGTAGTTGGGGACAAGAGGCCATTCGCAAATTTTCAAGGAGGTAGTAGAGGGGCGCCACAGCAGAATGTTAAGAAGACAGGGAGTTCAGCAACGAGGAGTTCGACAAGTGGAACACCACCGGTTTGTGCTAAGTGTAACAAGGCACATTCAGGAGATTGCATGGCAGGTAGCACGAGTTGTTTCCACTGTGGGGAAGTGGGACATTACTCGAGGGCGTGTCCTAAGAAGATCTCTCAAGGGAATCAGACAGAGGATTTGAGGTAACCAAAGCAGGCAATCGCCTACGCAGTAGCACTCTTCGTGTTTTTGCAACTGATGCGGAGCCAGAGGAGTTAGATGACTTTGTGGTGACAGTACTTTTCAGTGTTTGTGTTTCTTATAAATATTTAATATGATATAGCGCATATATGATATTACATATTTGTATGTAAATTGATTCACTTGTTAGGTACCATAATCATAGATAATCTAGCGCTTTCAAATTGCTTGATACCGGAGCTTCAGAACTTTTGTTTCTCCAAGGATAGTTAAGAAGTTAAACCTACCCCTTAAGGAGTTGGAGAGACCTTTGAGTATAACCACCCGCTGGGCCGAGTTACTAGATGTGCTCAAGTCACACCTCAATCGACATTAGAGTTGGGACTTACCAAAGGCCAAGATGCTTTGACGGTGTTGGATTTCTCAGACTTTGATGTTATCCTAGGCATGGACTGGTTATCTAAGAACCATGTCTATTTGGATTGCAAAGGCAAGAGAGTAATCTTTAAAGTTCCAGGAAAATCAGCTAAGACTTTCCAGGGTATCGTATACAAGCCTAGCAAGAAACAGCATCCGATCATCTCAGCAGTTAAAGCTTTAAAAGCCTTGAGGCAGGGTTGCCAAGGTTTTGTGGTGTACGCGCTAGATAAGGAAAAGCTCAAACCCGAGTTAGGAGAGACTCGTGTGGTTAGAGAATTTCCTGAAGTCTTCCCAGAAGATTTGCCAGGACATATGCCTGATAGGGCCATAGAGTTTGAGATCGAGTTGATCGCAGAGCTTCACCAAGAGCTAAAGCGCCATACAGATGGCGCCAAATGAGTTGAAAGAGTTGAAGATTCAAATTTTAAGGACATGTTAGAGAAAACATCATCCAACCAAGTACATCACCGTGGGAGAGCACCGGTCTTGTTTGTGAAGAAGAAAGATGGGAGTATGCGTTTGTGCATCGACTACAGAGAGTTAAATAAACCGACGATCAAGAATAAGTATCCTTTACCAAGGATTGACGATCTGCTCACCCGCTTGCAAGGTAAGAAGGTGTTCTCTAAGATTGATCTTAGGTCCGGTTACCATCGCTTGAAAATCAAGGTGTCGATATACCTAAGACAAATTTCATGATTTAGGTATGGACATTATGAGTTTTTGGTCATGCCGCTTGACTCACTAATGCTCCATCAAAGTTCATGGACCTAATGCAAAGAGTTTTCATGCCTTATCTCGACAAGTTTGTGATAGTCTTCATAGATTTATATTTTGGTATACTCTAAAGACGAGAAAGAGCATGAAGAACATCTAAGGATAGTACTACAGACCTTAAAAGAGAACAAATTGTATGCCAAGTTTTCCAAGTGTGAATTTTGGTTAGACCAAGTCGCTTTCTTGGACATATAGTTTCCGGAGAAGGCATTAAAGTGGATCCAAAGAAAGATAGAGGCGGTTTCTAAGTGGCCTGCACCGACATCGCAATGTAGATAAGAAGTTTCTTGGGTCTAGCAGGTATTACCGAAGTTTGTAAAGGATTTCTCAAGATAGCTACACCTCTTACGAGACTTACTCGTAAGAACGCCAAGTATGAGTGGATCTGATGAATGTGAGGAAGCTTTTCGACTTTGAAAGAAAAGTTGACCACAAATTCTGTGTTGGCGTTACGGAGGTTTTTGATAATTATGACGTTTATACAGATGCATCGGGTCAAGGTTTGGGTTGTGTTTTGATGCAATGAAAGGTGATTGCTTATGCATCTAGGCAAACTAAAGGTGCATGAGAAGAATTACCCTACACACACGACTTGGAGTTGGCAAAGCAGTGGTGTTTGCTCAAGCTTTGGAGACACTATTTGTATGGTGTCAAGACAAGGATCTTCACGGATCATAAGAGCCTTAAGTTCTTCTTTACTCAGAGAATCAACACGAGACAAAGAAGATGGTTAGAATTTGTGAAAGACTACGACTTGGACATTCAATACCACCCGGTAAGGCGAATGTCGTGGCTGATGCACTTAGCCGAGAGCGGTTAATGCTATCACCACCTTACAAGAAGTTGTGGATCAGCTTGGATAGAATGCGATTGAAGTGGTTGAGCGTATGGATGAAGACTAGCTTATGGCGCCATTGATGGCGAGGTCAAATCGCTAGATGAAATACGGTTTAAACAAGATAAGGACCCAGTGATGGTTAATTTGAAGCGTGTGGCCCGAGAAAACCTACAAGTGGGCTATCGCTTGGACAAGAGTGGTTATCTTTGGTATGGAGACCGCTTGTGTGTACCAGATGTGGATGGTCTAAGAGAGAAGGTTATGGATGAGGCTCACAAGATTGCTTTTGCGGTTCACCCCGGAGCCACTAAGATGTATAGAGATCTCAAGGAAAAATACCGGTGGCCTGGTATGAAGTTAGGGATCGCAGAGTTCGTGGCGAGATGCGCGATACATGTCGAGGGTGAAAGCAGAACATAAGAGGCCAGGAGGTTTGTCAAACCTTTGGAGTAACCGAATGGAAATGGAGAATATCACGATGGATTTCATCACCGGTTTGCCTAAGACGGCGGGCGGTCATGACATGATTTGGGTGATTGTGGATAGACTTACCAAATCAGCCCATTTCTTGCCGTGTAAGGTAGACATGCCTATAAAGAAGTTCGCTACTATGTACATCGACAATATAGTGAAGCTTCATGGCGTGCCTTTATCTATTGTATCCGATGTGATAGTAGATTCATCGCCGCTTTTGGGTCTCAGTAAAGCTTTTGGAACGAAGACTCGATTTGAGCACGCTGCTTCATCCTCGGGGACGGATGGGCAAATCGAGAGAACGATTCTTGCACTCTTGAGGATATGCTTAGAGCTTGTGTTTTGGATGCCGGAGGTTCATGGATAGATTACCTCAACTTAGCGGAGTTTGCTTACAATAACAGCTTACCACGCAAGTTTGGGAATGCCACCTTTTGAGGCCTTGTATGGTAGGAAGTGCAGACTCCACTTTATTGGGATGAAGTAGAGAGAAACACATCACAGGGCCGGAGATGGTTCAAAGAAGCCAAGGAGAAGATCGAGATGATAAGGAAGAATCTGAAGCCGCACAAGATCGCCAAAAGAGTTGGGCCGATGTTAGAAGGAGACCGCTAGAGTTCGATGTTGGGGATGAGTTTACCTTCGAGCGCCTCCAATGAAGGGTGTCAAGAGGTTTGGTCGAAAGGAAAGCTAAGTCCAAGATACGTAGGACCTTTGATATCATCGAAAGAGTTGGAAAGTTGGCTTATAAACTACAGCTTGCCGGAATCGATGTCTCAGAGTCCACAATGTCTTCCACGATCGATGCTTAAGAAGTGTTTATCAAAAGTGGATGTGGAATCAAATTGATCCGCAGGTGTTACAAGACAACCTATCATACGTGGAAAAGCCGATCAAGATTCGGATAGAAAGGAAAGGATGATCAAGAGGCTTAATGATTCCGTTAGTGTTAGTGCAATGGAGCAACCATGCACCGACGGAAGCCACCGGGAAGTGGAAGCAGATATGTTGGACGAGTTCCCGTGAGTTCCCCATCTTCCAGTATGTTCTAGTTTCGAGGACTAAACTCCTCTTAAGGGGGAGGAATGTAATATCCCGATTTTTGGATAAAGGGCATTTCGGCCTTTGATAAATCGGAATATTATGTTCTCTTGTTTTAAAGGTTTTATAAAAGAAAAGAGGATAATTATGAATTTTAAGTAATTAGGAAAATTGGGATTTATAAAAGGAAAACAAATCCTAATTAACCTAATCACTTTTGTCAAAAAAAGAAGAGAAGAGCCGCATATTTTGAGAGGGGCACGCAAGTTTAGAAAAAAGAGAGAGGAAGAACTTTCGATCCTCAAAGCTTAATCCGTTGATCTTTTGGACAGATATCTCAAGGGAAAAAGAATCACCGCGACAAGAGGATCGCTTGATATCAACCATCCTTAGAGCCGTTAACGTAAGTTCTCATCATCGCTCTTGTTTAGTGTTCGCTTCATGCTCAACCTCGCGCTTTTCGTGTTTAAGCATCGTAGTAATCCCGTGGTTCAATCGCTTTAGGCTCGGTGTTAAAAGGTTTATCTTTTCAAGTGTGGTTGCTTGGATCGTAGTAGCTCGCAAGAATCGAGGTAACGTGGTTTTCTTATCGTATGGCTAAGTTCTCGTAAGGTTGTAGGCAATTCTTTTGTTTTGTTTTCTCATTGCTTTATCCGTAAAAAAATCGAAGTTTTTGGGTGCATATGGCGATGGAAATCGCAGGATTAAGTTGCGCACTCGAAATTCCCAAGTGGACGGGCGCCCAGGATTCGGACGGGCGTCCGGTTCCTTCGCAAAGTGGACGAAGCGCCCGCCTCTTGACGAGCGCTCAGTGTGAAATTTTGATACAGATGTGATGGTTTGAAGGTGGACGGGCGTTTGGTTTTGACGGCGTTCACTTTCTATGAACGAAGGCCCATGTTCGCACGGGCGCCTGCGTGATAGAGTGACGAGCGCTTGGGCCTGGTGGTTCTAGTTTTTCATTGTTTTTTTGTCATGTGTCACTTGAGTTCAGCTTTATTGTACTGTTTCTAATACATAACCTTACGTGACAAAGCTCAACTAGCTTCGTGCGCTTAGTTCCGCACCACATGGATTCCCTAAAAGATGAAGTGTGGGACCACCGAAAGCTTCGGATTTGCCTTGTGCTTCGATAAGCTAGGGTTTATCGATGTCCGTGTAATTGCTAGGGCTTGTCCGTGTTCAGAGGTCTAAGTACGAGGGTAGGAAGTGTGAGGGAGCTTACCTGAAAACACTTAAGTGGCTAGTTAAACATCTAATCAAACGTATGTGCTAGATTAAAATCTTAAACATCATGCAATGCTTGGTAAGGCATAGTACAATATCGCGATGTGTCCTCCGACTGCACAAAGTAGATCAGACTCCACGCCGCCAATCGATTGGCCGATAAAGCGCCTGGTGCACTCGCCGGTCATCACACTATCGGGACTCGATATTCCCGGGCTACTGAGCGAGTCTCTAAGTAGGTTGCACCCAGCTGTCCTAGTACATCCTATTACTAGGCGTAGTGCCCTTGTTATTCATGATGTAACAAACTTGAGCTAAGATAGATACCCTTGGAACCTCATGCTATGCAATGAACATAATATGATAGTTAGCTAGTATTAATAACGGAAATGAATTAATAAAAGACGGTATTGCTTTTATTTCTTTACGAGGGCATGGTTGTACGATCTTCTACACGTTACTAAGTACTTTTGTACTTACCCCGTTACGTTATCTTTGTCTTTCCCTTTCCCCAAAGAAGATGAACAGGTAGTTACCCCTGATTAGTTCTTTGGTGACGAGGACGCTTGAGTTGGAGTTTGAAGACTTAGATCTTTTAGTTTGGTTCTTTTAAAACAGCTTGTTTCAAGTTTTGAATAATGTTGTTCTTCCTTTTGGATTAGTTACCTTTGAGACCCTTTTGGATTGAATTCGATGTTTAGATCTTTTATTGATTTAGTTTTTCTTCACAAAGATTGATTACCGTATGTTTCGATCGCTTGGTTTTCCCGAGTTGTTGAGTTGTTTTATCATCCGCGCGCTTGATTCTTGATGGATGACGTAAGGCTTGCATGTATTATTGAGTTTTTATTTGATAATATATGTGCCGAGCGCTTCTTTCCGGATAAGGACTCGTATCCGGAAATAGGGCGTTACAGCTTGGTATCGAGAGAAAGGTTTTCCTTGTCGTGGTAGACTTGATTTTTCTTTAAGATAAGGTTAGAGCTTTAGTAACCCCTCTTTCTCTTGGCTACAGATGGTGCTTACTAGAGGAGGAGCTAGTTCGTATAACGCCGAGGCGTATAATACCTGCACAAGTAACGCAGAGACGGATTTTACCGAGGTTGTGGTTCCGAGAAGGAGGAGAAGTGGACCAAATACTCAGTGTTCCTCCGGTCACTCAAGTGAACAACCCTACCATGGTGGAAATCAAGGACCAAGTAATTGCTAGAGGTCGAGTGGAACAAGCGGTCCTTCAAGGTTTAGCACTGCGTACTCGCTTTACATCACCCCAAGGACCACCACTTGGACCGGATTGGGACTTTCTAACCCACCGCCGCCGCTTCTTCGCTTATCCACAGTATCCATGTTTCCGCTCACACCGCTGAGTTTCACTCTCTCACCGACAGCTTCGACCTCCACCACCACCTAGATCGAGTTCTTTCAGAGCACTGCTACACCCACCCAGCAGAGTTATCGAAATGCCCCACCGATACAAAGCAGTTAGCTTTTGGGGTTTACGATAGACCAATAGACTGGTATGAGAAGGTGAAGAAGCACAGGTACCGTAGTTTTTTCGGTAATGTTGAGCCAAAGCAGCAGCAGACTTGTGGCTTCGCTGCTTTGAAAAGGCATGCGTAAACACGAGGGCCCCTGTAATCTGAATGGGCCTGGCTGGCGTGATCCTTGTTGGCGTGTAATGCAGAGAGTTGGATGGAGTCTTATGAGCAAGCTAATCCTAGAATCACAGATTGGCGGTATTCAAGGATTTGTTCTATCAGAATACTTCCTAGAACGGCACAAAATGCAAAGGCCAACGAAGCTTCGAGTTTAAAACAGTGGAAGAAATACTACAAAGGACACAAGACTCGCAGAAGTTTCACGAGTCAAGGTGTTCTACCCCGAGATTATGAAGAGTGAAGAAAAGAAGATAGACAAGTTTATGGAAGGGTTGTCACACGAGGTGGCAAAAGGTATGCTTGGAGATAGACCGACGAGTATGGCAAGCGCCATGGATAGAGCATTGACAATGAAAGGTTTGCCAACAGCCGATAGCTTGTAGTTGGGGACAAGAGGCCATTCGCAAATTTTCAAGGAGGTAGTAGAGGGGCGCCACAAAGAGAATGTTAAGAAGACAGGAGTTCAAAGAACGAGGAGTTCGACAAGTGGAACACCACCGGTTTGTGCTAAGTGTAACAAGGCACATTCAGAGATTGCATGGCGGTGTAGCACGAGTTGTTTCCATCAAGGGGAAGTGGGACATTACTCGAGGGCGTGTCCTAAGAAGATCTCTCAAGGGAATCGACACAGAGGATTGAGGTAACCAAAGAGGCAATCGCCTCACAAGTAGCGCAACTGGGCCTGTGTTTTTGCAACCGATGCGAGCCGAGGAGTTAGATGACTTTGTGGTGACAGTACTTTTCAAAGTGTTTGTGTTTCTTATAAATATTTAATATGATATAGCGCGATATGATATTACATATTTGTATGTAAATTGATTCACTTGTTAGGTACCATAATCATAGATAATCTAGCGCTTTCAAAGCTGCTTGATACCGAGCTTCAGAACTTTTGTTTCTCCAAGGATAGTTAAGAAGTTAAACCTACCCCTTAAGGAGTTGGAGAGACCTTTGAGTATAACCACCCCGTTGGGCCGAAGTTACTAGATGTGCTCAAGTCACACCTCAATGACATTGTGAGTTGGGACTTACCAAAGGCAAATGATGCTTTGACGGTGTTGGATTTCTCGACTTTGATGTTATCCTAGGCATGGACTCAAGTTATCTAAGAACCATGTCTATTTGGATTGCAAAGGCAAGAGAGTAATCTTTAAAGTTCCAGAAAATCACCTAAGACTTTCCAGTATCGTGATACAAGCCTCAGCAAGAAACAAAGATCCGATCATCTCAAAGAAGCTTAAAGCTTTAAAAGCCTCGAGGCGTGGCTGCCAAGGTTTTGTGGTGTACGCGCTAGATAAGGAAAAGCTCAAACCCGAAAGTTAGGAGAGACTCGTGTGGTTAGAGAATTTCCTGAAAGTCTTCCTAAAGATTTGCCAGACATATGCCTGATAGGGCCATGAGTTTGAGATCGAGTTGATCGCAGAGCTTCACCAAGAGCTAAAGCGCCATATACAGATGGCGCCAAATGAGTTGAAAGAGTTGAAGATTCAAATTTAAGGACATGTTAGAGAAAAACATCATCCAACCAAGTACATCACCGTGGGGAGCACCGGTCTTGTTTGTGAAGAAGAAAGATGGGAGTATGCGTTTGTGCATCGACTACAGAGAGTTAAATAAACTGACGATCAAGAATAAGTATCCTTTACCAAGGATTGACGATCTGTTCAGCCAGTTGCAAGGTAAGAAGGTGTTCTCTAAGATTGATCTTAGGTCCGGTTACCATCAGTTGAAAATCAAGGTGTCGATATATACCTAAGACAAATTTTCAAGATTTGAGGTATGGACATTATGAGTTTTTGGTCATGCCGCTTGACTCACTAATGCTCCATCAAAGTTCATGGACCTAATGCAAAGAGTTTTCATGCCTTATCTCGACAAGTTTGTGATAGTCTTCATAGACGATATTTTGGTATACTCTAAAGACGAGAAAGAGCATGAAGAACATCTAAGGATAGTACTACAGACCTTAAAGGAGAACAAATTGTATGCCAAGTTTTCGAAGTGTGAATTTTGGTTAGACCAAGTCGCTTTTCTTGGACATATAGTTTCGGAGAAGGCATTAAAGTGGATCCAAAGAAAGATAGAGGCGGTTTCTAAGTGGCCTAGACCGACATCGCAATGTAGAGATAAGAAGTTTCTTGGGTCTAGCAGGTATTACCGAAGTTTGTAAAGGATTTCTCGAAGATAGCTACACCTCTTACGAGACTTACTCGTAAGAACGCCAAGTATGAGTGGACTCGACGAATGTGAGGAAGCTTTTCGGACTTTGAAAGAAAAGTTGACCACAGCCTCTGTGTTACGTTATCGGAGGTTTTGATAATTATGACGTTTATACAGATGCATCGGGTCAAGGTTTGGGTTGTGTTTTGATGCATCCAGAAAGGTGATTGCTTATGCATCTAGGCAAATGCTAAAGGTGCATGAGAAGAATTACCCTACACACGACTTGGAGTTGGCAAAGCAGTGGTGTTTGCTCAAGCTTTGGAGACACTATTTGTATGGTGTCAAGACAAGGATCTTCACGGATCATAAGAGCCTTAAGTTCTTCTTTACTCAGAGAATCAACACGAGACAAAGAAGATGGTTAGAATTTGTGAAAGACTACGACTTGGACATTCAATACCACCCGGTAAGGCGAATGTCGTAGTCGATGCACTTAGCCGGAGAGCGGTTAATGCTATCACCACCTTACAAGAAGTTGTGGATCAGCTGGATAGAATGCATTGAAGTGGTTGAGCGGTATGATGAAGACCAGCTTTATGGCGCCATTGATGGCGCAGGTCAAATCACTAGATGAAATACGGTTTAAACAAGATAAGGACCCAAAGATGGTTAATTTGAAGCGTGGGGCCGAGAAAAACCTACAAAGTGGGCTATCATCGCTGGACAAGAGTGGTTATCTTTGGTATGGAGACCGCTTTGTGTGTACCGATGATGGATGGTCTAAGAGAGAAGGTTATGGATGAGGCTCACAAGATTGCTTTTGCGGTTCACCCCGGAGCCACTAAGATGTATAGAGATCTCAAGGAAAAATACTGTGGCCTGGTATGAAGTTAGGGATCGCAGAGTTCGTGGCGAGATGCGATACATGTCAGAGGGTGAAAGCAGAACATAAGAGGCCAGGAGGTTTGCTGAAACCTTTGGAGTTACCGGAATGGAAATGGGAGAATATCACGATGGATTTCATCACCGGTTTGCCTAAGACGGCGGGCGGTCATGACATGATTTGGGTGATTGTGGATAGACTTACCAAATCAGCCCATTTCTTGCCGTGTAAGGTAGACATGCCTATAAAGAAGTTCGCTACTATGTACATCGACAATATAGTGAAGCTTCATGGCGTGCCTTTATCTATTGTATCCGACAGGGATAGTAGATTCATCACCGCTTTTGGAAAGGTCTCAGCAAAGCTTTTGGAACGAAGACCGATTTGAGCACGCTGTTTCATCCTCGTGACGGACGGGCAAATCCGAGAGAACGATTCGCACTCTCGAGGATATGCTTAGAGCTTGTGTTTTGGATGCCGGAGGTTCATGGATAGATTACCTCAACTTAGCGGAGTTTGCTTACAATAACAGCTACCACGCAAGTTTGGGAATGCCACCTTTGAGGCCTTGTATGGTAGGAAGTGCAGGACTCCACTTTATTGGGATGAAGTAGAGAGAAACACATCACAGGGGCGGAGATGGTTCAAAGAAGCCAAGGAGAAGATCGAGATGATAAGGAAGAATCTGAAAGCCGCACAAGATCGCCAAAAGAGTTGGGCCGATGTTAGAAGGAGACCGCTAGAGTTCGATGTCGGGGACAGAGTTTACCTTCGAGCGCCTCCAATGAAGGGTGTCAAGAGGTTTGGTCGAAGGAAAGCTAAGTCCAAGATACGTAGGACCTTTGATATCATCGAAAGAGTTGGAAAGTTGGCTTATAAACTACGCTTGCCGGAATCGATGTTCAGAGTCCACAATGTCTTCCACGATCGATGCTTAAGAAGTGTTTATCAAAAGTGGATGTGGAATCAAATTGATCCAGAGGTGTTACAAGACAACCTATCATACGTGGAAAAGCCGATCAAGATTCTCGGATAGAAAGGAAAGGATGATCAAGAGGCTTAATGATTCCGTTAGTGTTAGTGCAATGGAGCAACCATGCACCGACGGAAGCCACCTGGAAGTGGAAGCAGATATGTTGGACGAGTTCCCGTAGTTCCCCATCTTCCAGTATGTTCTAGTTTCGAGGACGAAACTCCTCTTAAGGGGAGGAATGTAATATCCCGATTTTTGGATAAAGGGCATTTCGGCCTTTGATAAATCGGAATATTATGTTCTCTTGTTTTTTAAGGTTTTATAAAAGAAAAGAGGATAATTAAGAATTTTAAGTAATTAGGAAAATTGGGATTTATAAAAAGGAAACAAATCCTAATTAACCTAATCACTTTTGTCAAAAAAAGAAGGGAGCCGATATTTTGAGAGGGGGGCACGCAAGTTTAGAAAAAAAGAGAGGAAGAACTTTCGATCCTCAGGCTTAATCCGTTGATCTTTTGGACAGACATCTCAAGGGAAAAAGAATCACCGCGACAAGAGGATCGCTTTGGATATCAACCATCCTTAGAGCCGTTAACGTAAGTTCTCATCATCGTTCTTGTTTAGGTTTCGCTTTGGCTTCAACCTGCGCTTTTCCGTGTTTAAGCATCGTAGTAATCCTGTGGTTCAATCGCTTTAGGCCCGGTGTTAAAAAGGTTTATCTTTTTCAAGTGTGGTTGCTTGGATCGTAGTAGCTCGCAAGAATCGAGGTAACGTGGTTTTCTTATCGTATGGCTAAGTTCTCGTAAGGTTGTAGGCAATTCTTTTGTTTTGTTTTCTTGCTTTTTATCCGTAAAAGAAATCGAGTTTTTGGGGTGCATGTGCGATGGAAATCGCAGGATTAAGTTGCGCACTCGAAAATTCCCAAGTGGACGGCGCCCAGGATTCGGACGGGCGTCCGGTTCCTCTCAAAGTGGACGAGCGCCCGCCCTCCCTTGGACGAGCGCTCAGGTGGTGAAATTTTGATACAGATGTGATGGTTTGAAGGTGGACGGGCGCTTGGTTTTGGACGGGCGTTCACTTTCTCTATGGACGAAGGCGTCCATGTTCAGACGGGCGCCTGCGTAAGACAGAGTGGACGAGCGTTTTGGGCCTGGTGGTTCTAGTTTTTCATTGTTTTTTTGTCATGTCACGCCTGAGTTCAGCTTTATTGTACTTGTTTCTAATACATAACCTTACGTGACAAAGCTCAACTAGCTTCTGGTGCGCGTTAGTTCCGCACCACATGGATTCCTAAAAAAGATGAAGTGTGGGACCACCGAAAGCTTCGATTTGCCTTGTGCTTCGATAAGCTAGGGTTTATCGATGTCTCGTAATTGCTAGGGCTTGTCCGTGTCTAGAGGTCTCAAGTACGAGGGTAGGAAGTGTGAGGAGCTTACCCGAAAACACTTAAGTGGCTAGTTAAACATCTAATCAAACGATGTGCTAGATTAAAATCTTAAACATCATGCAATGCTTGGTAAGGCATAGTACAATATCGCGATGTGTCCTCCGACTGCACAAAGTAGATCAGACTCCACGCCGGCCAATCGATTGGCGATAAAGCGCCTGGTGCACTCTGCCGGTCATCACACTATCGGGACTCGAGATATTCCCGGGCTACTAGAGCGAGTCTCTAAGTAGGTTGCACCCAGCTTGTCCTAGTACATCCTATTACTAGGCGTAGTGCCCTTGTTATTCATG
Source organism: Gentiana macrophylla (assembly GCA_026214975.1). NCBI lineage: Eukaryota > Viridiplantae > Streptophyta > Magnoliopsida > Gentianales > Gentianaceae > Gentiana > Gentiana macrophylla. The sequence continues at coordinate 10,419,467 of CM047809.1, read as the reverse complement.
ATGTAACAAACTTGAGCTAAGATAGATACCCTTGGAACCTCATGCTATGCAATGAACATAATATGATAGTTAGCTAGTATTAATAACGGAAATGAATTAATAAAAGACGGTATTGCTTTTATTTCTTTATGAGGGCATGGTTGTATGATCTTCTACACGTTACTAAGTACTTTTGTACTTACCCCACTACGTTATCTTTGTCTTTCCCTTTCCCAAAGAAGATGAACAGTAGTTACCACTGATGAGTTCTTTGGTGACGAGGACGCTTGAGTTGGAGTTTGAAGACTTAGATCTTTTAGTTTGGTTCTTTTAAAATAGTTGTTTCAAGTTTTGAATAATGTTGTTCTTCCTTTTGGATTAGTTACCTTTGAGACCCTTTTGGATTGAATTGATGTTTAGATCTTTTATTGGATTTAGTTTTTCTTCACAAAGATTGATTACCGTATGTTTCGATCGCTTGGTTTTCCCGAGTTGTTGAGTTGTTTTATCATCCGCGCTGCTTGATTCTTGATGGATGACGTAAGGCTTGCATGTATTATTGAGTTTTTATTTGATAATATATGTGCCGAGCGCTTCTTTCGGATAAGGACTCGTATCCGAAACGGGCGCTATAGCTTGGTATCAGAGAGAAAGGTTTTCCTTGCTGTGTAGGACTTGATTTTTCTTTAAGATAAGGTTAGAGCTTTAGTAACCCCTCTTTCTCTTGGCTACAGGATGGTGCTTACTAGAGGAGGAGCTAGTTCGTATAACGCCGAGGCAGATAATACCCAGACAAGTAACGCAGAGACGGATTTTACTGAGGTTGTGGTTCCGAGAAGGAGAAGAAGTGGACCAGCTACTCAGGTTCCTCCGGTCACTCAAGTGAACAACCCCAGTCATGGTGGAAATCAAGGACCAAGTAATTCTGTTAGAGGTCGAGTGGAACAAGCGGGTCCTTCAAGGTTTAGCACTCAAGCACTCAGCTTCTACATCACCCCCAGGACCACCACTTGGACCGGATTGGGACTTTCTAACCCACCGCCGCCGGGCTTCTTGATTATCCACAGTGTATCCATGTTTCCGTCTAGACCGCTGAGTTTCACTCCTCACCGACAATTCGACCTCCACCACCACCTAGATCGAGTTCTTTCAGCACTGCTACACCCACCAGCAGCAGAGAGTTATCGAAATGCCCCACCGATACAAAGCAGTTAGCTTGGGGGTTACGATAGACCAATAGATCTGGTATGAGAAGGTGAAGAAGCACAGGGTACCGTGAGTTTTTCGGTAATGTTGAGCCAAAGAAGAGCAGATTTGTGGCTTCGCTGCTTTGAAAAGGCATGCAGAAACACGAGGGCCCGTAATCTGAATGGGCTCGGTTGGCGATCCTTGTTGGCGGTGTAATGCAGAGAGTTGATGGAGTCTTATGAGCAAGCTAATCCTAGAATCACAGATTAGGCGGTATTCAAGGATTTGTTCTATCAGAATACTTCCTAGAACGGCACAAAATGCAAAGGCCAACGAAGTTTCGAGTTTAAAATGCAGGAAGAAATACTACAGTTGACACAAGACTGCGCGAAGTTTCACGAGTCAAGTGTGTTCTACCCCGAGATTATGAAGAGTGAAGAAAAGAAGATAGACAAGTTTATGGAAGGGTTGTCACATGAGGTGGCAAAAGGTATGCTTGGAGATAGACCGACGAGTATGGCAAGCGTCATGGATAGAGCATTGACAGCGGAAAGGTTTGCCAACAGGCCGACAGTTGTAGTTGGGGACAAGAGGCCATTCGCAAATTTTCAAGGAGGTAGTAGAGGGGCGCCACAGCAGAATGTTAAGAAGACAGGGAGTTCAGCAACGAGGAGTTCGACAAGTGGAACACCACCGGTTTGTGCTAAGTGTAACAAGGCACATTCAGGAGATTGCATGGCAGGTAGCACGAGTTGTTTCCATCATCGAGGGGAAGTGGGACATTACTCGAGGGCGTGTCCTAAGAAGATCTCTCAAGGGAATCGACAGAGGATCGAGGTAACCAAAGAGGCAATCGCCCTACAGTAGCGAACTCGCCTCGTGTTTTTGCAACTGATGCGGAGCCAGAGGAGTTAGATGACTTTGTGGTGACAGGTACTTTTCAGTGTTTGTGTTTCTTATAAATATTTAATATGATATAGCGCATATGATATTACATATTTGTATGTAAATTGATTCACTTGTTAGGTACCATAATCATAGATAATCTAGCGATTTCAAATTGCTTTGATACCGGAGCTTCAGAACTTTTGTTTCTCCAAGGATAGTTAAGAAGTTAAACCTACCCCTTAAGGAGTTGGAGAGACCTTTGAGTATAACCACCCGTTGGGCCGAGTTACTAGATGTGCTCAAGTCACACCTCGATCGACATTGTGAGTTGGGACTTACCAAAGCAAAGATGCTTTGACGGTGTTGGATTTCTCGACTTTGATGTTATCCTAGGCATGGACTCGTTATCTAAGAACCATGTCTATTTGGATTGCAAAGGCAAGAGAGTAATCTTTAAAGTTCCAGAAAATCAGCTAAGACTTTCCAGGTATCGTATACAAGCTCTAGCAAGAAACAAACATCCGATCATCTCAAAGAGCTTAAAGCTTTAAAAGCCTTGAGGGTGGTTGCCAAGGTTTTGTGGTGTACGCGCTAGATAAGGAAAAGCTCAAACCCGAGTTAGGAGAGACTCGTGTGGTTAGAGAATTTCCCAAGTCTTCCTGAAGATTTGCCAGGGACATATGCCTGATAGGGCCATAGAGTTTGAGATCGAGTTGATCGCAGGAGCTTCACCAGTAGCTAAAGCGCCATACAGATGGCGCCAAGTGAGTTGAAAGAGTTGAAGATTCAAGCTTAAGGACATGTTAGAGAAAAACATCATCCAACCAAGTACATCACCGTGGGGAGCACCGGTCTTGTTTGTGAAGAAGAAAGATGGGAGTATGCGTTTGTGCATCGACTACAGAGAGTTAAATAAACTGACGATCAAGAATAAGTATCCTTTACCAAGGATTGACGATCTGTTCAGCCAGTTGCAAGGTAAGAAGGTGTTCTCTAAGATTGATCTTAGGTCCGGTTACCATCAGTTGAAAATCAAGGTGTCGATATACCTAAGACAAATTTTCAAGATGCGAGGTATGGACATTATGAGTTTTTGGTCATGCCGTTTGGACTCACTAATGCTCCATCAAAGTTCATGGACCTAATGCAAAGAGTTTTCATGCCTTATCTCGACAAGTTTGTGATAGTCTTCATAGACGATATTTTGGTATACTCTAAAGACGAGAAAGAGCATGAAGAACATCTAAGGATAGTACTACTGGACCTTAAAGGAGAACAAATTGTATGCCAAGTTTTCAAGTGTGAATTTTGGTTAGACCAAGTCGGTTTTCTTGGACATATAGTTTCCGGAGAAGGCATTAAAGTGGATCCAAAGAAAGATAGAGGCGGTTTCTAAGTGGCCTGACCGACATCGATGAATGAGATAAGAAGTTTCTTGGGTCTAGCAGGTATTACCGGAAGTTTGTAAAGGATTTCTCGAAGATAGCTACACCTCTTACGAGACTTACTCGGAAGAACGTCAAGTATGAGTGGATCGATTTAATGTGAGGAAGCTTTTCGGACTTTGAAAGAAAAGTTGACCACAGCTCTGTGTTGGCGTTACGGAGGTTTTGATAATTATGACGCTTATACAGATGCATCGGGTCAAGGTTTGGGTTGTGTTTTGATGCAATCGAGAAAGGTGATTGCTTATGCATCTAGCAAATAAAGGTGCATGAGAAGAATTACCCTACACACGACTTGGAGTTGGCAGCGCAGGGTGTTTGCTCAAAGCTTTGGAGACACTATTTGTATGGTGTCAAGACAAGGATCTTCACGGATCATAAGAGCCTTAAGTTCTTCTTTACTCAGGAGAATCAACATGAGACAAAGAAGATGGTTAGAATTTGTGAAAGACTACGACTTGGACATTCAATACCACCCGGTAAGGCGAATGTCGAGGCGATGCACTTAGCCGGAGAGCGGTTAATGCTATCACCACCTTACAAGAAGTTGTGGATCAGTTGGATAGAATGCAGATTGAAGTGGTTGAGCGAAGGATGGATGAAGACCAGCTTTATGGCGCCATTGATGGCGAGGTCAAATCGCTAGATGAAATACGGTTTAAACAAGATAAGGACCCAAAGGATGGTTAATTTGAAGCGTGTGGCCCGAGAAAACCTACAATGGGCTATCAGTTGGACAAGAGTGGTTATCTTTGGTATGGAGACCGCTTGTGTGTACCAGATGTGGATGGTCTAAGAGAGAAGGTTATGGATGAGGCTCACAAGATTGCTTTTGCGGTTCACCCCGGAGCCACTAAGATGTATAGAGATCTCAAGGAAAAATACTGGTGGCCTGGTATGAAGTTAGGGATCGCAGAGTTCGTGGCGAGATGCGATACATGTCGAGGGTGAAAGCGAACATAAGAGGCCAGGAGGTTTGTTTGAAACCTTTGGAGTTACCGAATGGAAATGGGAGAATATCACGATGGATTTCATCACCGGTTTGCCTAAGACGAAGGCGGTCATGACATGATTTGGGTGATTGTGGATAGACTTACCAAATCAGCCCATTTCTTGCCGTGTAAGGTAGACATGCCTATAAAGAAGTTCGCTACTATGTACATCGACAATATAGTGAAGCTTCATGGCGTGCCTTTATCTATTGTATCCGACAGGGATAGTAGATTCATCAGTCGCTTTTGGAAAGGTCTGCAGAAAGCTTTTGGAACGAAGACTGATTTGAGCACAGCGTTTCATCCTCAGACGGATGGGCAGTCCGAGAGAACGATTCAGACTCTTGAGGATATGCTTAGAGCTTGTGTTTTGGATGCCGGAGGTTCATGGATAGATTACCTCAACTTAGCGGAGTTTGCTTACAATAACAGCTTACCACGCAAAGTTTGGGAATGCCACCTTTTGAGGCCTTGTATGGTAGGAAGTGCGGACTCCACTTTATTGGGATGAAGTAGGAGAGAAACACATCACAGGGCCGGAGATGGTTCAGCAAGCCAAGGAGAAGATCGAGATGATAAGGAAGAATCTGAAAGCCGCACAAGATCGCCAAAAGAGTTGGGCCGATGTTAGAAGGAGACCGCTAGAGTTCGATGTTGGGGACAGAGTTTACCTTCGAGCGTCTCCAATGAAGGGTGTCAAGAGGTTTGGTCAGAAAGGAAAGCTAAGTCCAAGATACGTAGGACCTTTTGATATCATCGAAAGAGTTGGAAAGTTGGCTTATAAACTACAGTTGCCGGAATCGATGTCTAGAGTCCACAATGTCTTCCACGTATCGATGCTTAAGAAGTGTTTATCAAAAGTGGATGTGGAATCTGAAATTGATCCAGAGGTGTTACAAGACAACCTATCATACGTGGAAAATCCGATCAAGATTCTGGATAGAAAGGAAAGGATGATCAAGAGGCGAATGATTCCGTTAGTGTTAGTGCAATGGAGCAACCATGCACCGACGGAAGCCACCTGGGAAGTGGAAGCAGATATGTTGGACGAGTTCCCAGAGTTCCCCCATCTTCCAGGTATGTTCTAGTTTCGAGGACGAAACTCCTCTTAAGGGGGGAGGAATGTAATATCCCGATTTTTGGATAAAGGGCATTTCGGCCTTTGATAAATCGAATATTATGTTCTCTTGTTTTAAAGGTTTTATAAAAGAAAAGAGGAGAATTAAGAATTTTAAGTAATTAGGAAAATTGGGATTTATAAAAGGAAACAAATCCTAATTAACCTAATCACTTTTGTCAAAAAAAAAGAAGGGAGCCGTATTTTGAGAGAGGGGCACGCAAGTTTAGAAAAAAAAGAGGAAGAACTTTCGATCCCAGGCTTAATCCGTTGATCTTTTGACAGACATCTCAAGGGAAAAAGAATCACCGCGACAAGAGGATCGTTTGGATATCAACCATCCTTAGAGCCGTTAACGTAAGTTCTCATCATCGTTCTTGTTTAGGAGTTCGTTTGGCACGCTCAACTGCGTTTTTACGTGTTTAAGCATCGTAGTAATCCTGTGGTTCAATCGTTTTACGCCGGTGTTAAAAAGGTTTATCTTTTTCAAGTGTGGTTGCTTGGATCGTAGTAGCTCGCAAGAATCGAGGTAACGTGGTTTTCTTATCGTATGGCTAAGTTCTCGTAAGGTTGTAGGCAATTCTTTTGTTTTGTTTTCTCTTTGTTTTATCCGTAAAAAAATCGAGTTTTGGGGTGCATGTGCGATGGAAATCGCAGGATTAAGTTGCGCAGTGCAGGAAATTCCCAAGTGGGCGGGCGTCCAGGGATTCGGACGGGCGTCCGGTTCCTTCGCGCAAAGTGGACGAAGCGTCCAGCCTCCTGGACGAGCGCTCGTTAGGTGAAATTTTGATACTGAGATGTGATGGTTTGAAGGTGGGCGGGCGTTTGGTTTTGGGGCGGGCGTTCAGCCTCTATGGACGAAGTCCCATGTTCGACGACGGGCGTCTGCGTAGGAGTGGACGGCGTTTGGGCACTGGTGGTTCTAGTTTTTCATTGTTTTTTTTTTTGTCATGTCAGCTTGAGTTCAGGCTTTATTGTACTGTTCTAATACATAACCTTACGTGACAAAGCTCTGAACTAGCTTCTGGTGCGTTTAGTTCCGGCACCACATGGATTCCCTAAAAAGATGAAGTGTGGGACCACCGAAAGCTTCGGATTTTGCCTTGTGCTTCGATAAGCTAGGGTTTATCGATGCGTGTAATTGCTAGGGCTTGTGTCTGTCTGCAGAGGTCTAAGTACGAGGGTAGGAAGTGTGAGGGAGCTTACCTGAAAACACTTAAGTGGCTAGTTAAACATCTAATCAAACGTATGTGCTAGATTAAAATCTTAAACATCATGCAATGCTTGGTAAGGCATAGTACAATATCGCGATGTGTCCTCTGACCAGACAAAGTAGACTGTACCCACGCCGGCCAATCGATTGGCCAGATAAAGCGTCTGGTGCACTCTGCCGGTCATCACACTATCGGGACTCAGATATTCCCGGGGCTACTAGAGCGAGTCTCTAAGTAGGTTGCACCCAGTTGTCCTAGTACATCCTATTACTAGGCGTAGTGCCCTTGTTATTCATGATGTAACAAACTTGAGCTAAGATAGATACCCTTGGAACCTCATGCTATGCAATGAACATAATATGATAGTTAGCTAGGGCTAATAACGGAAATGAATTAATAAAAGACGGTATTGCTTTTATTTCTTTATGAGGGCATGGTTGTACGATCTTCTACACGTTACTAAGTACTTTTGTACTTACCCCGTTACGTTATCTTTGTCTTTCCCTTTCCCCAAAGAAGATGAACAGGTAGTTACCGCTGATGAGTTCTTTGGTGACGAGGACGTTTGAGTTGGAGTTTGAAGACTTAGATCTTTTAGTTTGGTTCTTTTAAAACAGTTGTTTCAAGTTTTGAATAATGTTGTTCTTCCTTTTGGATTAGTTACCTTTGAGACCCTTTTGGATTGAATTCTGGATGTTTAGATCTTTTATTGGATTTAGTTTTTCTTCACGGCATTGATTACCGTATGTTTGATCGTTTGGTTTTCCGAGTTGTTGAGTTGTTTTATCATCCGCGTCGTTTGATTCTTGATGGATGACGTAAGGCTTGCATGTATTATTGAGTTTTTATTTGATAATATATGTGCGGCGCTCTTTCGGATAAGGACTCGGTATCCGAAAATGGGCGTTACGATTGGTATCGAGAGAAAGGTTTTCCCTTCTTTGTGTAGGACTTGATTTTTCTTTAAGATAAGGTTAGAGCTTTAGTAACCCCTCTTTCTCTTGGCTCTGAGGATGGTGCTTACTAGAGGAGGAGCTAGTTCAGTATAACGCCGAGGCGCGATAATACCCAGACAAATAACGCAGAGACAGATTTCTTGAGGTTGTGGTTCCGAGAAGGAGGAGAAGTGGACCCGGCTACTCAGTTCCTCCGGTCACTCAAGTGAACAACCCTATCATGGTGGAAATCAAGGACCAAGTAATTTTGTTAGAGGTCGAGTGGAACAAGCGGGTCCTTCAAGGTTTAGCACTCGCGTACCCGTTACATCACATCGCCCCAAGGACCACCACTTGGACCGGATTGGGACTTTCTAACCCACCGGCGGTCAGTTCTTGATTATCCACAGTATCCATGTTTCCGTCTACACCGTTGAGTTTCACTCCTCGGCCCGACATTCGACCTCCACCACCACCTGATCGAGTTCTTTCAGAGCTTTGGCTACACCCAACCCTTGTGAGTTATCGAGAATGCCCCACCGTCTGTGCAGCGAGTTTGGGGGTTACGATAGACCAATAGACCGGTATGAGAAGGTGAAGAAGCCTGAGTACGAGTTTTTCGGTAATGTTGAGCCAAAGCAGCAGAGACTTGTGGCCGTCGTTTTGAAAAGGCATGCGAAACATGAGGGCCCCGTAATCTGAATGGGCTCGGTTAGCGATCCCTTGTTGGCGGTGTCTGCGAGAGAGTTGGATGGAGTCTTATGAGCAAGCTAATCCTAGAATCACAGTTAGGCGGTATTCAAGGATTTGTTCTATCGAGAATACTTCCTTAGAACGGCACAAAATGCAAAGGCCAACGAAGTTTACGAGTTTAAAACAGGAAGAAATACTACGGTGACACAAGACTTTCGCAGAAGTTTCACGAAATGGGCGAGTTCTACCCGAGATTATGAAGAGTGAAGAAAAGAAGATAGACAAGTTTATGGAAGGGTTGTCACACGAGGTGGCAAAAGGTATGCTTGGAGATAGACCGACGAGTATGGCAAGCGTCATGGATAGAGCATTGACAATGAAAGGTTTGCCAACAGGCCGGCGAGTTGTAGTTGGGGACAAGAGGCCATTCGCAAATTTTCAAGGAGGTAGTAGAGGCGCCACAAAGAGAATGTTAAGAAGGCAGGAGTTCGGAACGAGAGTTCGACAAGTGGAACACCACCGGTTTGTGCTAAGTGTAACAAGGCACATTCGAGGAGATTGCATGGCGGTGTAGCACGAGTTGTTTCCCTTGCGGGAAGTGGGACATTACTCGAGGGCGTGTCCTAAGAAGATCTCTCAAGGGAATCGAGACAGAGGGCGAGGTAACCCGGCGGGGCAATCGCCTACAGTATGAACCGATTCGTGTTTTTGCAAGCGATGCGGAGCCAGAGGAGTTAGATGACTTTGTGGTGACAGTACTTTTCGATGTTTGTGTTTCTTATAAATATTTAATATGATATAAGCGCGCATATGATATTACATATTTGTATGTAAATTGATTCACTTGTTAGGTACCATAATCATAGATAATCTAGCGATTTAAATTGTTTGATACCGGAGCTTCAGAACTTTTGTTTCTCCAAGGATAGTTAAGAAGTTAAACCTACCCCTTAAGGAGTTGGAGAGACCTTTGAGTATAACCACCCGTTGGGCCGAGTTACTAGATGTGCTCAAGTCACACCCTCGATCGACATTAGAGTTGGGACTTACGGTGCAAAGATGCTTTGACGGTGTTGGATTTCTCGGACTTTGATGTTATCCTAGGCATGGACTGGTTATCTAAGAACCATGTCTATTTGGATTGCAAAGGCAAGAGAGTAATCTTTAAAGTTCGGGAAAATCAGCTAAGACTTTCCAGGTATCGTATACAAGCCTAGCAAGAAACGACATCCGATCATCTCGTGATTAAAGCTTTAAAAGCCTTGAGGCGGGGTTGCCAAGGTTTTGTGGTGTCTGCGCTAGATAAGGAAAAGCTCAAACCCGAGTTAGGAGAGACTCGTGTGGTTAGAGAATTTCTGAAGTCTTCCCGAAAGATTTGCCAGGACATATGCCTGATAGGGCCATAGAGTTTGAGATCGAGTTGATCGCGGGAGCTTCACCAAGATAGCTAAAGCGCCATACAGGATGGCGCCAGCTGAGTTGAAAGAGTTGAAGATTCAGCTTAAGGACATGTTAGAGAAAAACATCATCCAACCAAGTACATCACCGTGGGGAGCACCGGTCTTGTTTGTGAAGAAGAAAGATGGGAGTATGCGTTTGTGCATCGACTACAGAGAGTTAAATAAACTGACGATCAAGAATAAGTATCCTTTACCAAGGATTGACGATCTGTTCAGCCAGTTGCAAGGTAAGAAGGTGTTCTCTAAGATTGATCTTAGGTCCGGTTACCATCAGTTGAAAATCAAGGTGTCAGATATACCTAAGACAAACCTTGATGCACGTATGGACATTATGAGTTTTTGGTCATGCCGTTTGGACTCACTAATGCTCCATCAAAGTTCATGGACCTAATGCAAAGAGTTTTCATGCCTTATCTCGACAAGTTTGTGATAGTCTTCATAGACGATATTTTGGTATACTCTAAAGGCGAGAAAGAGCATGAAGAACATCTAAGGATAGTACTACAGAGACCTTAAAGGAGAACAAATTGTATGCCAAGTTTTGAAGTGTGAATTTTGGTTAGACCAAGTCAGTTTTCTTGGACATATAGTTTTACGGAGAAGGCATTAAAGTGGATCCGGCAAAGATAGAGGCGGTTTCTAAGTGGCCTGGACCGACATCGATGCGAGAGATAAGAAGTTTCTTGGGTCTAGCGGTATTACCGAAGTTTGTAAAGGATTTCTCGAAGATAGCTACACCTCTTACGAGACTTACTCGGAAGAGCGTCAAGTATGAGTGGGTAGACGAATGTGAGGAAGCTTTTCGGACTTTGAAAGAAAAGTTGACCACGGCTCTGTGTTGGCGTTACGGAGGTTTTGATAATTATGACGTTTATACGGATGCATCGGGTCAAGGTTTGGGTTGTGTTTTGATGCACGATCGGAAAGGTGATTGCTTATGCATCTAAGCGACTAAAGGTGCATGAGAAGAATTACCCTACACACGACTTGGAGTTGGCGGCGGTGGTGTTTGCTCTGAAGCTTTGGAGACACTATTTGTATGGTGTCAAGACAAGGATCTTCACGGATCATAAGAGCCTTAAGTTCTTCTTTACTCGGGAGAATCAAACATGAGACAAAGAAGATGGTTAGAATTTGTGAAAGACTACGACTTGGACATTCAATACCACCCGGTAAGGCGAATGTCGTGGCGATGCACTTAGCCGGAGAGCGGTTAATGCTATCACCACCTTACAAGAAGTTGTGGATCGATTGGATAGAATGCGATTGAAGTGGTTGGCGAGAAGGATGAAGACCGGTTTATGGCGCCATTGATGGCGAGGTCAAATCTGCTAGATGAAATACGGTTTAAACAAGATAAGGACCCAGTGATGGTTAATTTGAAGCGTGTGGCCGAAAAACCTACGATGGGCTATCGGTTGGACAAGAGTGGTTATCTTTGGTATGGAGACCGTTTGTGTGTACCGAGATGTGGATGGTCTAAGAGAGAAGGTTATGGATGAGGCTCACAAGATTGCTTTTGCGGTTCACCCCGGAGCCACTAAGATGTATAGAGATCTCAAGGAAAAATCTTGGTGGCCTGGTATGAAGTTAGGGATCGCGAGTTCGTGGCGAGATCGATACATGTCGAGGGGTGAAAGCGAGAACATAAGAGGCCAGGAGGTTTGCTTTGAAACCTTTGGAGTTACCGGAATGGAAATGGGAGAATATCACGATGGATTTCATCACCGGTTTGCCTAAGACGAAGGCGGTCATGACATGATTTGGGTGATTGTGGATAGACTTACCAAATCAGCCCATTTCTTGCCGTGTAAGGTAGACATGCCTATAAAGAAGTTCGCTACTATGTACATCGACAATATAGTGAAGCTTCATGGCGTGCCTTTATCTATTGTATCCGGCGGGATAGTAGATTCATCGATCGCTTTTGGAAAGGTCTGCAGAAGCTTTTGGAGCGAAGGCGATTTGAGCCTGACGTTTCATCCTCAGAGCGGATGGGCGATCCGAGAGAAACGATTCGGACTCTTGAGGATATGCTTAGAGCTTGTGTTTTGGATGCCGGAGGTTCATGGATAGATTACCTCAACTTAGCGGAGTTTGCTTACAATAACGATTACCACGCAAGTTTGGGAATGCCACCTTTTGAGGCCTTGTATGGTAGGAAGTGCGAGGACTCACTTTATTGGGATGAAGTAGGAGAGAAACACATCACGGGGCCGGAGATGGTTCGACAAGCCAAGGAGAAGATCGAGATGATAAGGAAGAATCTGAAAGCCGCACAAGATCGCCAAAAGAGTTGGGCCGATGTTAGAAGGAGACCGCTAGAGTTCGATGTTGGGGACGAGTTTACCTTCGGCGTCTCCAATGAAGGGTGTCAAGAGGTTTGGTCGAAAAGGAAAGCTAAGTCCAAGATCGTAGGACCTTTTGATATCATCGAAAGAGTTGGAAAGTTGGCTTATAAACTACGATTGCCGGAATCGATGTCTAGAGTCCACAATGTCTTCCACGTATCGATGCTTAAGAAGTGTTTATCAAAAGTGGATGTGGAATCAAATTGATCCGGAGGTGTTACAAGACAACCTATCATACGTGGAAAAGCCGATCAAGATTACGGATAGAAAGGAAAGGATGATCAAGAGCGAATGATTCCGTTAGTGTTAGTGCAATGGAGCAACCATGCACCGGCGAAATCCACACAGGAAGTGGAAGCGAGATATGTTGGGCGAGTTCCCGAGTTCCCCATCTTCGAGTATGTTCTAGTTTCGAGGACGAAACTCCTCTTAAGGGAGGAATGTAATATCGATTTTTGGATAAAGGGCATTTCGGCCTTTGATAAATCGAATATTATGTTCTCTTGTTTTAAAGGTTTTATAAAAGAAAAGAGGATAATTAAGGAATTTTAAGTAATTAGGAAAATTGGGATTTATAAAAGGAAACAAATCCTAATTAACCTAATCACTTTTGTCAAAAAAAAAAAAGAGAGGAGCATATTTTTGAGAGGGGGCACATAAGTTTAGAAAAAAAGAGAGGAAGAACTTTCGATCCTCGGGCTTAATCCGTTGATCTTTTGGACCAGACATCTCAAGGAAAAAGAATCACGCGACAAGAGGATCGTTTGGATATCAACCATCCTTAGAGCCGTTAACGTAAGTTCTCATCATCGTTCTTGTTTAGGAGTTCGTTTGCGTTCAACTGCGTTTTTACGTGTTTAAGCATCGTAGTAATCACGTGGTTCAATCGTTTTAGGCTCGGTGTTAAAAGGTTTATCTTTTTCAAGTGTGGTTGCTTGGATCGTAGTGGCTCGCAAGAATCGAGGTAACGTGGTTTTCTTATCGTATGGCTAAGTTCTCGTAAGGTTGTAGGCAATTCTTTTGTTTTGTTTTACTGCTTGTTTTATCTCGTAAAAAAAAATCGAGTTTTGGGGTGCATGTGCGATGGAAATCGCAGAGGATTAAGTTGCGAAGTGCAGGAAATTCCCAAGTGGGCGGGCGTCGAGGGATTCGGACGGGCGTCGGTTCCTCTGCAAAGTGGACGGCGTCCGATTCCCTTGACGGCGTTCGGTGAAATTTTGATACGAGATGTGATGGTTTGAAGGTGGGCGGGCGTTTGGTTTTGGGCGGGCGTTCGGCCTCTATGAACAGCGTCCATGTTCGAGACGAGCGTCTGCGTAGGAGTGGACGGCGTTTGGGCACTGGTGGTTCTAGTTTTCATTGTTTTTGTCATGTCGGCTTGAGTTCGAGCTTTATTATGCTGTTTCTAATACATAACCTTACGTGACAAAGCTCGAACTAACTTACAGTGCGTTTAGTTCCGGCACCACATGGATTCCCTAAAAGATGAAGTGTGGGACCACGGAAAGCTTGGTTTGCCTTGTGCTTGATAAGCTAGGGTTTATCGATGTACGTATAATTGCTAGGGCTTGTCCGTGTCTAGAGGTCTAAAATGCGAGGTAGGAAGTGTGAGGAGCTTACACGAAAACACTTAAGTGGCTAGTTAAACATCTAATCAAGCGTATGTGCTAGATTAAAATCTTAAACATCATGCAATGCTTGGTAAGGCATAGTACAATATCGCGATGTGTCCTCGACCCGGACAAAGTAGATGTGCCCCACGCCGGTCAATCGATTGGCGGATAAAGCGTCTGGTGCACTCGCGGTCATCACACTATCGGGACTCGAGATATTCCCGGGCTCTTAGAGCGAGTCTCTAAGTAGGTTGCACCCAGTTGTCTAGTACATCCTATTACTAGGCGTAGTGCCCTTGTTATTCATGATGTAACAAACTTGAGCTAAGATAGATACCCTTGGAACCTCATGCTATGCAATGAACATAATATGATAGTTAGCTTTAGGGCTAATAACGGAAATGAATTAATAAAAGGCGGTATTGCTTTTATTTCTTTATGAGGGCATGGTTATGCGATCTTACACACATTACTAAGTACTTTTGTACTTACCCGTTACGTTATCTTTGTCTTTCCCTTTCCCCAAAGAAGATGAACAGTGAGTTACGATGAGTTCTTTGGTGACGAGGACGTTTGAGTTGGAGTTTGAAGACTTAGATCTTTTAGTTTGGTTCTTTTAAAACAGTTGTTTCAAGTTTTGAATAATGTTGTTCTTCCTTTTGGATTAGTTACCTTTGAGACCTTTTGGATTGAATTACGGATGTTTAGATCTTTTATTGGATTTAGTTTTCTTCACGGCATTGATTACCGTATGTTTGATCGTTTGGTTTTCCCGAGTTGTTGAGTTGTTTTATCATCCGCGTCGTTTGATTCTTGATGGATGGCGTAAGGCTTGCATGTATTATTGAGTTTTATTTGATAATATATGTGCGGCGCTCTTTCGGATAAGGACTCGGTATCCGGAAATGGGCGTTACTGATTGGTATCGAGAGAAAGGTTTTCCTTGCTTGTGTAGGACTTGATTTTCTTTAAGATAAGGTTAGAGCTTTAGTAACCCTCTCTTTCTCTTGGCTCTGAGGATGGTGCTTACTAGAGGAGGAGCTAGTTAAATATAACGCCGAGGCGAGATAATACCCGGACAAGTAACTGAGAGCAGATTTTCTGAGGTTGTGGTTCCGAGAAGGAGGAGAAGTGGACCCGGCTACTCGGGGTTCCTCCGGTCACTCAAGTGAACAACCCGAGTCATGGTGGAAATCAAGGACCAAGTAATTACATTGAGGTCGAGTGGAACAAGCGGGTCCTTCAAGGTTTAGCACTTTCGCGTACCGGTTCTACACATCGACCCCAAGGACCACCACTTGGACCGGATTGGGACTTTCTAACCCACCGGCCGATCGGTTCTTGATTATCCACAGGTATCCATGTTTCCGTCTACACCGTTGAGTTTCACTCCTCAGCCGACAGTTCGACCTCCACCACCACCTAGATCGAGTTCTTTCGCCTTTTTGGCTACACCCACCCATGTGAGTTATCGAAATGCCCCACGTCTGTCTGGCCAGCGGCGGTTTGGGGTTCTGATAGACCAATAGGCCCAGGTATGAGAAGGTGAAGAAGCCTGAGTACGAGTTTTTCGGTAATGTTGAGCAGGCCGGCCAGACTTGTGGCCGTCGTTTTTGAAAAGGCATGCGAAAAACATGAGGGCCCCGAAATCTGAATGGGCTCGATTGGCGATATCCTTGTTGGCGGTAATGCGAGAGTTGGATGGAGTCTTATGAGCAAGCTAATCCTAGAATCACAGTTTAGGCGGTATTCAAGGATTTGTTCTATCGAGAATACTTCCTAGAACGGCACAAAATGCAAAGGCCAACGAGTTTACGAGTTTAAAAGCAGGAAGAAATACTACGGTGACACGACTGCTCGCGAAGTTTCACGGTGGCGAGTTCTACCCGAGATTATGAAGAGTGAAGAAAAGAAGATAGACAAGTTTATGGAAGGGTTGTCACATGAGGTGGCAAAGGTATGCTTGGAGATAGACCGGCGAGTATGGCAAGCGTCATGGATAGAGCATTGGCAATGAAAGGTTTGCCAACAGGCGGCAGTTGTAGTTGGGGACAAGAGGCCATTCTCAAATTTTCAAGGAGGTAGTAGAGGCGCCACAGCAGAATGTTAAGAAGGCAGGAGTTCGACAGCGAGGAGTTCGACAAGTGGAACACCACCGGTTTGTGCTAAGTGTAACAAGGCACATTCGAGGAGATTGCATGGCGGTAGCACGAGTTGTTTCCACTTTGTGGGGAGTGGGACATTACTCGGCGTGTCTAAGAAAGATCTCTCAAGGGAATCGAGCAGGAGGAGGGCGAGGTAACCAGCGGGGCAATCGCCTACGTAGTATGAACCGATTCGTGTTTTTTTGCAAGCGATGCGGGGCGGAGGAGTTAGATGACTTTGT
Source organism: Gentiana macrophylla (assembly GCA_026214975.1). Classification (NCBI taxonomy): domain Eukaryota; kingdom Viridiplantae; phylum Streptophyta; class Magnoliopsida; order Gentianales; family Gentianaceae; genus Gentiana; species Gentiana macrophylla. The sequence goes on along the minus strand of CM047809.1, from coordinate 10,403,206 downwards.
GGTAGCGGTACTTTTAGGTGTTTGTGTTTCTTATAAATATTTAATATGATATAAGCGCATATGATATTACATATTTGTATGTAAATTGATTCACTTGTTAGGTACCATAATCATAGATAATCTAGCGATTTATTTCTGTTTGATACGGAGCTTGAGGAACTTTTGTTTCTCAAGGATAGTTAAGTTAAACCTACCCCTTAAGGAGTTGGAGAGACCTTTGAGTATAACCACCCCGTTGGGCGAGTTACTAGATGTGCTCAAGTCACACCCTCGATCGACATTAGAGTTGGGACTTACCGATTGCCGGCATGCTTTGGCGGTGTTGGATTTCTCGGACTTTGATGTTATCTAGGCATGGGTGGTTATCTAAGAACCATGTCTATTTGGATTGCAAAGGCAAGAGAGTAATCTTTAAAGTTCGGAAAATCAGCTAAGACTTTCCAGGTATCGTATACAAGCCTAGCAAAAGCGACATCCGATCATCTCGTGATTAAAGCTTTAAAAGCCTTGAAGCGGGGTTGCCAAGGTTTTGTGGTGTGCAGCGCTAGATAAGAAAAGCTCAAACCCGAGTTAGGAGAGACTCGTGTGGTTAGAGAATTTTCTGAAGTCTTCCCGAAGATTTGCCAGGACATATGCACGATAGGGCCATAGAGTTTGAGATCGAGTTGATCGCGGGAGCTTCACCAGATGGCTAAAGCGCCATACTGGATGGCGCCAATTGAGTTGAAAGAGTTGAAGATTCGACAGGACATGTTAGAAAAACATCATCCAACCAAGTACATCACCGTGGGAGCACGGTCTTGTTTGTGAAGAAGAAAGATGGGAGTATGCGTTTGTGCATCGACTTCTGAAGTTAAATAAACGACGATCAAGAATAAGTATCCTTTCAAGGATTGACGATCTGTTCGACCGGTTGCAAGGTAAGAAGGTGTTCTCTAAGATTGATCTTAGGTCCGGTTACCATCGATTGAAAATCAAGGTGTCGAGATATACCTAAGACGACCTTGATCACGAGTATATGGACATTATGAGTTTTGGTCATGCCGTTTGGACTCACTAATGCTCCATCAAAGTTCATGGACCTAATGCAAAGAGTTTTCATGCCTTATCTCGACAAGTTTGTGATAGTCTTCATAGAGCGATATTTTGGTATACTACAAAGGCGAGAAGAGCATGAAGAACATCTAAGGATAGTACTACTGAGACCTTAAAGGAGAACAAATTGTATGCCAAGTTTTGAAGTGTGAATTTTGGTTAGACCAAGTCGGTTTTCTTGGACATATAGTTTACGGAGAAGGCATTAAAGTGGATCCAGCCAAAGATAGAAGCGGTTTCTCTAAGTGGCCTGACCGACATCGATGTGAGAGATAAGAAGTTTCTTGGAGTCTAGCGAGTATTACGGAAGTTTGTAAAGGATTTCTCGAAGATAGCTACACCTCTTACGAGACTTACTCGGAAGAGCGTCAAGTATGAGTGGGTGATGAATGTGAGGAAGCTTTTCGGACTTTGAAAGAAAAGTTGACCACGGCTCTGTGTTGGCGTTACGGAGGTTTTGATAATTATGATGTTTATCTGAGATGCATCGGGTCAAGGTTTGGGTTGTGTTTTGATGCGATCGGGAAAGGTGATTGCTTATGCATCTAGGCGACTAAAGGTGCATGAGAAGAATTACCACACACGACTTGGAGTTAGCGGCGGTGGTGTTTGCTCTGAAGCTTTGGAGACACTATTTGTATGGTGTCAAGACAAGGATCTTCACGGATCATAAGAGCCTTAAGTTCTTCTTTACTCGGGAGAATCGAACATGAGACAAAGAAGATGGTTAGAATTTGTGAAAGACTACGACTTGGACATTCAATACCACCCGGGTAAGGCGAATGTCGTAGGCGATGCACTTAGCCGGAGAGCGGTTAATGCTATCACCACCTTACAAGAAGTTGTGGATCAGTTGGATAGAATGCATTGAAGTGGTTGAAGCGAAGGATGAAGACCCGGTTTATGGCGCCATTGATGGCGAGTCAAATCTGCTAGATGAAATACGGTTTAAACAAGATAAGGACCCGGTGATGGTTAATTTGAAGCGTGTGGCCGAGAAAAACCTACATGGGCTATCGGTTGGACAAGAGTGGTTATCTTTGGTATGGAGACCGTTTGTGTGTACCAGGATGTGGATGGTCTAAGAGAGAGGTTATGGATGAGGCTCACAAGATTGCTTTTGCGGTTCACCCCGGAGCCACTAAGATGTATAGAGATCTCAAGGAAAATCTTTGGTGGCACTGGTATGAAGTTAGGGATCGCGAGAGTTAAGTGGCGAGATCACGATACATGTCGAGGGTGAAAGCGAGAACATAAGAGGCCAGGAGGTTTCTTTGAAACCTTTGGAGTTACGGAATGGAAATGGGAGAATATCACGATGGATTTCATCACCGGTTTGCCTAAGACGAAGAAGCGGTCATGACATGATTTGGGTGATTGTGGATAGACTTACCAAATCAGCCCATTTCTTGCCGTGTAAGGTAGACATGCCTATAAAGAAGTTCGCTACTATGTACATCGACAATATAGTGAAGCTTCATGGCGTGCCTTTATCTATTGTATCCGGCGAGGGATAGTAGATTCATCGATCGCTTTTGGAAAGGTCTGCGAAAAGCTTTTGGAGCAGGCGATTTGAGCACGGCGTTTCATCCTCGAGGCGGATGGGCGATCCGAGAGAAACGATTCGAGACTCTTGAGGATATGCTTAGAGCTTGTGTTTTGGATGCCGGAGGTTCATGGATAGATTACCTCAACTTAGCGGAGTTTGCTTACAATAACGATTACCACGCAAGTTTGGGAATGCCACCTTTTGAGGCCTTGTATGGTAGGAAGTGCGGGACTCCACTTTATTGGGATGAAGTAGGAGAGAAACACATCACGGGGCGGAGATGGTTCAACAAGCCAAGGAAAGATCGAGATGATAAGGAAGAATCTGAAAGCCGCACAAGATCGCCAAAGAGTTGGGCCGATGTTAGAAGGAGACCGCTAGAGTTCGATGTTGGGGATGAGTTTACCTTGGCGTCTCCAATGAAGGGTGTCAAGAGGTTTGGTCGAAAAGAAAGCTAAGTCCAAGATCGTAGGACCTTTTGATATCATCGAAAGAGTTGGAAAGTTGGCTTATAAACTACGATTTGCCGGAATCGATGTCTAGAGTCCACAATGTCTTCCACGTATCGATGCTTAAAAGTGTTTATCAAAAGTGGATGTGGAATCAAAATTGATCGGAGGTGTTACAAGACAACCTATCATCGTGGAAAAGCCGATCAAGATTACGGATAGAAAGGAAAGGATGATCAAGAGGCGAATGATTCCGTTAGTGTTAGTGCAATGGAGCAACCATGCACCGGCCGAGAAGCACACAGGAAGTGGAAGCGGATATGTTGGGCGAGTTCCCGAGTTCCCCATCTTCCGGTATATGTTCTAGTTTAGAGGACGAAACTCCTCTTAAGGGGAGGAATGTAATATCGATTTTTGGATAAAGGGCATTTCGGCCTTTGATAAATCGAATATATTATGTTCTCTTGTTTTAAAGGTTTTATAAAAGAAAAGAGGATAATTAAGAATTTTAAGTAATTAGGAAAATTGGGATTTATAAAAGGAAACAAATCCTAATTAACCTAATCACTTTTGTCAAAAAAAAAAAGAGGAGCCGCATATTTTGAGAGGGCACGCAAGTTTAGAAAAAAAAGAGAGGAAGAACTTTCGATCCTCGAGCTTAATCCGTTGATCTTTTGGGCCAGACATCTCAAGGAAAAAGAATCACGCGACAAGAGGATCGTTTGGATATCAACCATCCTTAGAGCCGTTAACGTAAGTTCTCATCATCGTTCTTGTTTAGGAGTTCGTTTGACGTTCAACTGCGTTTTTACGTGTTTAAGCATCGTAGTAATCCTGTGGTTCAATCGTTTTAGGCTCGGTGTTAAAAGGTTTATCTTTTTCAAGTGTGGTTGCTTGGATCGTAGTGCTTCGCAAGAATCGAGTAACGTGGTTTTCTTATCGTATGGCTAAGTTCTCGTAAGGTTGTAGGCAATTCTTTTGTTTTGTTTTACTGCTTTTTTTATCTTGTAAAAAAATCGAGTTTTGGGGTGCATGTGCGATGGAAATCGCAGGGATTAAGTTGCGAGTGCAGGAAATTCCCAAGTGGGCGGGCGTCGAGGGATTCGGACGGGCGTCGGTTCCTCTCGCAAAGTGGGCGGCGTCGATTCCCTTGGGCGGCGTTAGGTGAAATTTTGATACGAGATGTGATGGTTTGAAGGTGGGCGGGCGTTTGGTTTTGGGCGGGCGTTCGGCCTCTGGAGACAGCGTCCATGTTCGAGACATCGGCGTCTGCATAAGGTGGACGGCGTTTGGGCACAGTGGTTCTAGTTTTTCATTGTTTTTTTTCATCATGTCGACTTGAGTTCGAGCTTTATTATGCTTGTTTCTAATACATAACCTTACGTGACAAAGCTCTGAACTAACCACAGTGCGTTTAGTTCCGGCACCACATGGATTCCCTAAAAGATGAAGTGTGGGACCACCGAAAGCTTCGGATTTGCCTTGTGCTTGATAAGCTAGGGTTTATCGATGTACGTATAATTGCTAGGGCTTGTCCGTGTCTAGAGGAGTCTAAAATGCGAGGGTAGGAAGTGTGAGGAGCTTACACGAAAACACTTAAGTGGCTAGTTAAACATCTAATCAAGCGTATGTGCTAGATTAAAATCTTAAACATCATGCAATGCTTGGTAAGGCATAGTACAATATCGCGATGTGTCCTCGACCGGACAAAGTAGATTGTACCCCACGCCGGTCAATCGATTGGCGGATAAAGCGTCTGGTGCACTCTGCCGGTCATCACACTATCGGGACTCGAGATATTCCCGGGCTACTGAGGCGAGTCTCTAAGTAGGTTGCACCAGATTGTCTAGTACATCCTATTACTAGGCGTAGTGCCCTTGTTATTCATGATGTAACAAACTTGAGCTAAGATAGATACCCTTGGAACCTCATGCTATGCAATGAACATAATATGATAGTTAGCTAGGGCTAATAACGGAAATGAATTAATAAAAGGCGGTATTGCTTTTATTTCTTTATGAGGGCATGGTTATGCGATCTTCTACACGTTACTAAGTACTTTTGTACTTACCCGTTACGTTATCTTTGTCTTTCCCTTTCCCAAAGAAGATGAGCAGTGAGTTACGGCGATGAGTTCTTTGGTGGCGAGGACGTTTGAGTTGGAGTTTGAAGACTTAGATCTTTTAGTTTGGTTCTTTTAAAATAGTTGTTTCAAGTTTTGAATAATGTTGTTCTTCCTTTTGGATTAGTTACCTTTGAGACCTTTTTGGATTGAATTACGGATGTTTAGATCTTTTATTGGATTTAGTTTTCTTCACGGCATTGATTACCGTATGTTTGATCGTTTGGTTTTCCGAGTTGTTGAGTTGTTTTATCATCCGCGTCGTTTGATTCTTGATGGATGACGTAAGGCTTGCATGTATTATTGAGTTTTATTTGATAATATATGTGCGGCGCTCTTTCGGATAAGGACTCGGTATCCGAAAGCGGGCGTTACAATTGGTATCGAGAGAAAGGTTTTCCTTCTTTGTGTAGGACTTGATTTTCTTTAAGATAAGGTTAGAGCTTTAGTAACCCCTCTTTCTCTTGGCTCTGAGGATGGTGCTTACTAGAGGAGGAGCTAGTTAAGTATAACGCCGAGGCGAGATAATACCCAGACAAATGCGAGAGGCGGATTTTCTTGAGGTTGTGGTTCCGAGAAGGAGGAAGAAGTGGACCCGGCTACTCGGGTTCCTCCGGTCACTCAAGTGAACAACCCCAGTCATGGTGGAAATCAAGGACCAAGTAATTATGTTAGAGGTCGAGTGGAACAAGCGGGTCCTTCAAGGTTTAGCACTCGCGTACCAGTTTCTACATCAGCCCCAAGGACCACCACTTGGACCGGATTGGGACTTTCTAACCCACCGGCCAGTCAGTTCTTCAGTTATCCACAGGTATCCATGTTTCCGTCTACACCGTTGAGTTTCACTCCTCGGCCGACGATTCGACCTCCACCACCACCTAGATCGAGTTCTTTACAGTAGCTTTGGCTACACCCGGCCCTTGTGAGTTTATCGAGAATGCCCCACCGTCTGGCAAAGGCGATTTGGGGATTACGATAGACCAATAGGCCGGTATGAGAAGGTGAAGAAAGCCTGAGTACGAGTTTTTCGGTAATGTTGAGCGGCGGCGGACTTGTGGCTTCGTCGTTTTGAAAAGGCATGCGAAACATGAGGCCCCGAATCTGAATGGGCTCGATTGGCGATATCCTTGTTGGCGGTAATCTGAGAGAGTTGGATGGAGTCTTATGAGCAAGCTAATCCTAGAATCACAGTTGGGCGGTATTCAAGGATTTGTTCTATCGAGAATACTTCCACTAGAAACGGCACAAAATGCAAAGGCCAGCGAGTTTACGAGTTTAAAGCAGGGAAGAAATACTCTGGTGACACGAGTACTCGCGAAGTTTCACGGTGGCGGAGTTCTACCCGAGATTATGAAGAGTGAAGAAAAGAAGATAGACAAGTTTATGGAAGGGTTGTCACATGAGGTGGCAAAAGGTATGCTTGGAGATAGACCGACGAGTATGGCAAGCGTCATGGATAGAGCATTGACAGCGGAAAGGTTTGCCAACAGGCCGACAGTTGTAGTTGGGGACAAGAGGCCATTCACAAATTTTCAAGGAGGTAGTAGGGGGGCGCCACAGCAGAATGTTAAGAAGACAGGGAGTTCAAACGAGGAGAGTTCGACAAGTGGAACACCACCGGTTTGTGCTAAGTGTAACAAGGCACATTCAAGGAGATTGCATGGCGGTAGCACGAGTTGTTTCCACTGCGGGGAAGTGGGACATTACTCGAGGGCGTGTCCTAAGAAGATCTCTCAAGGGAATCAGACAGGAGGACGAGGTAACCAGCAGGGCAATCGCCTACAGTATGAACCGATTCGTGTTTTGCAAGCGATGCGGGCGGAGGAGTTAGATGACTTTGTGGTGACAGTACTTTTCGGTGTTTGTGTTTCTTATAAATATTTAATATGATATAGCGCGCATATGATATTACATATTTGTATGTAAATTGATTCACTTGTTAGGTACCATAATCATAGATAATCTAGCGATTTCACTCTGTTTGATACCGGAGCTTGAGGAACTTTTGTTTCTCCAAGGATAGTTAAGAAGTTAAACCTACCCCTTAAGGAGTTGGAGAGACCTTTGAGTATAACCACCCGTTGGGCGAGTTACTAGATGTGCTCAAGTCACACCCTCGATCGACATTAGAGTTGGGACTTACGGTGCCGGCATGCTTTGGCGGTGTTGGATTTCTCGGACTTTGATGTTATCTAGGCATGGGTGGTTATCTAAGAACCATGTCTATTTGGATTGCAAAGGCAAGAGAGTAATCTTTAAAGTTCGGGAAAATCAGCTAAGACTTTCCGAGGTATCGTATACAAGCCTAGCAAAGAAACATCCGATCATCTCGTGCGATTAAAGCTTTAAAAGCCTTGAGCGGGGTTGCCAAGGTTTTGTGGTGTCTGCAGCTAGATAAGGAAAAGCTCAAACCGAGTTAGGAGAGACTCGTGTGGTTAGAGAATTTCTGAAGTCTTCCTGAAGATTTGCCAGGACATATGCACGATAGGGCCATAGAGTTTGAGATCGAGTTGATCGCGAGAGCTTCACCAGATGGCTAAAGCGCCATACGAGGATGGCGCCAAATGAGTTGAAAGAGTTGAAGATTCGACTTAAGGACATGTTAGAGAAAACATCATCCAACCAAGTACATCACCGTGGGGAGCACCGGTCTTGTTTGTGAAGAAGAAAGATGGGAGTATGCGTTTGTGCATCGACTACTGAGAGAGTTAAATAAGCGACGATCAAGAATAAGTATCCTTTACCAAGGATTGACGATCTGTTCGACCCGATTGCAAGGTAAGAAAGGTGTTCTCTAAGATTGATCTTAGGTCCGGTTACCATCGATTTGAAAATCAAGGTGTCGAGATATACCTAAGACGACCTTGATGCGAGTATGGACATTATGAGTTTTTGGTCATGCCGTTTGGACTCACTAATGCTCCATCAAAGTTCATGGACCTAATGCAAAGAGTTTTCATGCCTTATCTCGACAAGTTTGTGATAGTCTTCATAGACGATATTTTGGTATACTCTAAAGGCGAGAAAGAGCATGAAGAACATCTAAGGATAGTACTACTGAGACCTTAAAGGAGAACAAATTGTATGCCAAGTTTTGAAGTGTGAATTTTGGTTAGACCAAGTCAGTTTTCTTGGACATATAGTTTTACGGAGAAGGCATTAAAGTGGATCCGAAAAAGATAGAGCGGTTTCTAAGTGGCCTGGACCGACATCGATGTGAGAGATAAGAAGTTTCTTGGAGTCTAGCGGTATTACCGGAAGTTTGTAAAGGATTTCTCGAAGATAGCTACACCTCTTACGAGACTTACTCGGAAGAACGTCAAGTATGAGTGGGTGATGAATGTGAGGAAGCTTTTCGGACTTTGAAAGAAAAGTTGACCACGGCTCTGTGTTGGCGTTACGGAGGTTTTGATAATTATGACGTTTATCTGGATGCATCGGGTCAAGGTTTGGGTTGTGTTTTGATGCGATCGGGAAAGGTGATTGCTTATGCATCTAGGCGACTAAAGGTGCATGAGAAGAATTACCCTACACACGACTTGGAGTTAGCGGCGGTGGTGTTTGCTCTGAAGCTTTGGAGACACTATTTGTATGGTGTCAAGACAAGGATCTTCACGGATCATAAGAGCCTTAAGTTCTTCTTTACTCGGGAGAATCTGAACATGAGACAAAGAAGATGGTTAGAATTTGTGAAAGACTACGACTTGGACATTCAATACCACCCGGGTAAGGCGAATGTAAGTAGGCGATGCACTTAGCCGGAGAGCGGTTAATGCTATCACCACCTTACAAGAAGTTGTGGATCAGTTGGATAGAATGCAGATTGAAGTGGTTGAAGCGAAGAAGATGAAGACCAGTTTATGGCGCCATTGATGGCGAGGTCAAATCTGCTAGATGAAATCTGGTTTAAACAAGATAAGGACCCGTGATGGTTAATTTGAAGCGTGTGGCCGAGAAAAACCTACGATGGGCTATCGGTTGGACAAGAGTGGTTATCTTTGGTATGGAGACCGTTTGTGTGTACGAGATGTGGATGGTCTAAGAGAGAAGGTTATGGATGAGGCTCACAAGATTGCTTTTGCGGTTCACCCCGGAGCCACTAAGATGTATAGAGATCTCAAGGAAAAATCTTGGTGGCCTGGTATGAAGTTAGGGATCGCGAGTTCGTGGCGAGATCGATACATGTCGAGAGGTGAAAGCGAGAACATAAGAGGCCGGAGGTTTCTTTGAAACCTTTGGAGTTACGGAATGGAAATGGGAGAATATCACGATGGATTTCATCACCGGTTTGCCTAAGGCGAAGAAGCGGTCATGACATGATTTGGGTGATTGTGGATAGACTTACCAAATCAGCCCATTTCTTGCCGTGTAAGGTAGACATGCCTATAAAGAAGTTAGCTACTATGTACATCGACAATATAGTGAAGCTTCATGGCGTGCCTTTATCTATTGTATCCGGCGAGGATAGTAGATTCATCGATCGCTTTTGGAAAGGTCTGCGAAAGCTTTTGGAGCGAAGGCGATTTGAGCACGGCGTTTCATCCTCGAGACGGATGGGCGATCCGAGAGAACGATTCGAGACTCTTGAGGATATGCTTAGAGCTTGTGTTTTGGATGCCGGAGGTTCATGGATAGATTACCTCAACTTAGCGGAGTTTGCTTACAATATGATTACCACGCAAGTTTGGGAATGCCACCTTTTGAGGCCTTGTATGGTAGGAAGTGCGGGACTCACTTTATTGGGATGAAGTAGGAGAGAGAAACACATCACAGGGCTGGAGATGGTTCGACAAGCCAAGGAGAAGATCGAGATGATAAGGAAGAATCAAAGCCGCACAAGATCGCCAAAAGAGTTGGGCCGATGTTAGAAGGAGACCGCTAGAGTTCGATGTTGGGGACGAGTTTACCTTGAGCGTCTCCAATGAAGGGGTGTCAAGAGGTTTGGTCGAAAAGGAAAGCTAAGTCCAAGATCGTAGGACCTTTTGATATCATCGAAAGAGTTGGAAAGTTGGCTTATAAACTACGATTGCCGGAATCGATGTCTAGAGTCCACAATGTCTTCCACGTATCGATGCTTAAGAAGTGTTTATCAAAAGTGGATGTGGAATCAAAATTGATCCAGAGGTGTTACAAGACAACCTATCATACGTGGAAAATCCGATCAAGATTACGGATAGAAAGGAAAGGATGATCAAGAGGCGAATGATTCCGTTAGTGTTAGTGCAATGGAGCAACCATGCACCGGCGAGGCTCACACAGGAAGTGGAAGCGGATATGTTGGGCGAGTTCCCGAGTTCCCCATCTTCGGTATGTTCTAGTTTCGAGGACGAAACTCCTCTTAAGGGGGGAGGAATGTAATATCCCGATTTTTGGATAAAGGGCATTTCGGCCTTTGATAAATCGGAATATTATGTTCTCTTGTTTTAAAGGTTTTATAAAAGAAAAGAGGAGAATTAAGGAATTTTAAGTAATTAGGAAAATTGGGATTTATAAAAAGGAAACAAATCCTAATTAACCTAATCACTTTTGTCAAAAAAAAAAAGAAGGGAGCCGCATATTTTGAGAGGGGGCACGCAAGTTTAGAAAAAAAAAAAAGAGGAAGAACTTTCGATCCCCAGGCTTAATCCGTTGATCTTTTGGACAGACATCTCAAGGAAAAAGAATCACGCGACAAGAGGATCGTTTGGATATCAACCATCCTTAGAGCCGTTAACGTAAGTTCTCATCATCGTTCTTGTTTAGGGTTCGTTTCAGCGTTCAACCTGCGTTTTTCTGTGTTTAAGCATCGTAGTAATCCTGTGGTTCAATCGTTTTAGGCTCGGTGTTAAAAAGGTTTATCTTTTTCAAGTGTGGTTGCTTGGATCGTAGTAGCTCGCAAGAATCGAGGTAACGTGGTTTTCTTATCGTATGGCTAAGTTCTCGTAAGGTTGTAGGCAATTCTTTTGTTTTGTTTTCTGCTGTTTTATCTGTAAAAAAAATCGAGTTTTTGGGGTGCATGTGCGATGGAAATCGCAGGGATTAAGTTGCGCAAGTGCAGGAAATTCCCAGTGGGCGGGCGTCCAGGGATTCGAGACGGGCGTCCGTTCCTCTGCAAAGTGGGCGACGTCCCGTTCCGCTTGGACGGCGTTCGGTGAAATTTTGATCTGAGATGTGATGGTTTGAAGGTGGGCGGGCGTTTGGTTTTGGGCGCGCGCGTTCGGCCTCTATGGACGAGCGTCCATGTTCGAGACGGCGTCTGCGTAGAGTGGACGGCGTTTGGGCACAGTGGTTCTAGTTTTTCATTGTTTTTTTGTCATGTCGGCTTCGAGTTCGAGGCTTTATTATCTTGTTCTAATACATAACCTTACGTGACAAAGCTCGAACTAACTTCAGTGCGTTTAGTTCCGGCACCACATGGATTCCCTAAAAGATGAAGTGTGGGACCACCGAAAGCTTGGTTTGCCTTGTGCTTGATAAGCTAGGGTTTATCGATGTCGTGTGTAATTGCTAGGGCTTGTCCGTGTCTAGAGGTCTAAGTCTATGCGAGGGTAGGAAGTGTGAGGAGCTTACGAAAACACTTAAGTGGCTAGTTAAACATCTAATCAAGCGTATGTGCTAGATTAAAATCTTAAACATCATGCAATGCTTGGTAAGGCATAGTACAATATCGCGATGTGTCCTCGACCGAGACAAAGTAGATCAGTACCCACGCCGGTCAATCGATTGGCGGATAAAGCGTCTGGTGCATTCGCGGTCATCACACTATCGGGACTCGAGATATTCCCGGGCTACTTTAGAGCGAGTCTCTAAGTAGGTTGCACCAGATTGTCTAGTACATCCTATTACTAGGCGTAGTGCCCTTGTTATTCATGATGTAACAAACTTGAGCTAAGATAGATACCCTTGGAACCTCATGCTATGCAATGAACATAATATGATAGTTAGCTAGGGCTAATAACGGAAATGAATTAATAAAAGGCGGTATTGCTTTTATTTCTTTATGAGGGCATGGTTATACGATCTTACACGCGTTACTAAGTACTTTTGTACTTACCCGTTACGTTATCTTTGTCTTTCCCTTTCCCCAAAGAAGATGAACAGTGGTTACGGCTGATGAGTTCTTTGGTGACGAGGACGTTTGAGTTGGAGTTTGAAGACTTAGATCTTTTAGTTTGGTTCTTTTAAAGCAGTTGTTTCAAGTTTTGAATAATGTTGTTCTTCCTTTTGGATTAGTTACCTTTGAGACCTTTTGGATTGAATTACGGATGTTTAGATCTTTTATTGGATTTAGTTTTTCTTCACACGACATTGATTACCGTATGTTTGATCGTTTGGTTTTCCCGAGTTGTTGAGTTGTTTTATCATCCGCGTCGTTTGATTCTTGATGGATGACGTAAGGCTTGCATGTATTATTGAGTTTTTATTTGATAATATATGTGCCGAGCGCTCTTTCCGGATAAGGACTCGGTATCCGGAAACGGGGCGTTACATTGAATGGTGGAATGAAACCTACAATCTCCATAGCTCCATGAAAAACAACAATGAAATAGAATTAAATCCAGTGGCGGAACCAGAAAAAAGTTTCGGGGTGGTCTTGGTGTAAAAATTTTGGGGTGGTCTTAGTATATAGAAATTTCGGGTGGTCTTGGTCTTAGTAACATCAAGAAAAAGACACATAACATACTAATATTAACACTACTACTAAAAAAAAATTTCAAATTTTGGGGTGGGCTTGAGACCACCCCATTTAACCTTTGGGTCCGCCCCTGATTAAATCAATATTCAATTTTTCAATGAGCAAAAAATGACAGGTCCAACTTGCATGACTGGGTAGGAGAATGATCAAAGGAAATTGAAGAAGCATTCAAAATACCACTAGAGTTCACCTTTGATGCATACATGACACTGAGCGGCTTAACTATTTAAGATGGACTATTGGACTTGCACTAAGTGAGTGGTGTGGGCCGAGACTACTACATTAGTTTATTATTACATAATGAGTTTGGGTTATATTAGATTGGGTGGATATATTATATATAATGTATAAAAAATTGGTTTGGATTCGGATTGGGTTGGGTGTGATTAAAAATATCCGAAACCAACCCAATACGATTCGGTTTGGTTCCAAACCAAACCAATTCATTTGGTTTGTATTGGTTTGGTTAATTTCGAATTAGTTCGGATTGGTTTACAATTTGGTTTGGTTTACTGGATATTTTGCTCAACCCTACCTTAAAACTTACGCGTTCTGCGTGAGTTTTGGAAATGATCTACACTGTTCATAGATCCGAAAAACGATACAGACCCGTTTTCCGTGACCATAATTTTGTGGTACAAACAATTCTAAAAGAAACAATTGGTCTATATAGATCCCACGTATGCATGGCATGTTTTAGTGGCAAACACCATGGATTTAGTTGAGAAAATATGGGATCATGGGTTTATGTACATGATGTCCAAGTGTGAAAATAGGGTGAAGTCCCGGCATCATCATCCCTTGAACTGAATAATTTCGACACATGTGATTATACGGACACAATCTGTATGATACAACGAGTGATCCAATCATATGCACTTTTATTAATTAGTGATCATGATATATTCAATCATAAGCAATAATATAATTGGCTATTGTATCACTCGTTGTATCTTATAGATTGTCTCGTGTCATTATTTGATCGACATGTTTTTAAATCCATTTTTCTAATAAATTTTACTCCACGTTATTTAAATGACCGACATGTCATTTAGTTCAATTATCCAATGATTACACCACAATTTAAACACAAATTTTAAATTGGTAATGAATCAAGTCCTATTTGTGGAACCACAATCAATAAAAATTTTATATTAAAAAAGGGCCCCTATTTGTAGAAAAAGAAAAACAATTAATGAATTATCTTGAAATTAATCATTTGGTGTTTCAATACTTACACATGAACAACCTAAAATTAATGCAACTTAAAAGACCGACATGTTTATTTTTTACGAGAAAAAAAATTCCTGTTAATTCATCATTAAAACAATGTCAGAAGATTGATTACCTAAAGAGGTAAGAAACAAAACTAGAAAAGACTAGGCCTACCCAAGTGGCGTGCGGAGGTATTTCTAGGAGTAGTGATTCATCCACGATTTTTTCGATCATAATATTTTACACAAAACAATTAACATCACATTAAATAATTAATCACTTTGATCAATGGATATCAAGATGTAGTGGTTTATGCACTACACAAATATGTAGTGCACATATCATTTTCCTATTTCTCGAGCGTTAGACTTGTTACAATTATATGAGTAGTGATACATCCACTACTTATTTTACCACAACATCCTACACAACATAATCAACACCATTAATTTTGTTGGAACCATCATAATAAATAATTTATCACTTTAATCAACACTTATAAAACATGTAGTGGTATGTCCACTACCATTTCCCCAATTATATATTGTAAATTCTTTAAAAATATTTCGTAGTATTTTAGAGATTTCAATGGATAAAGAAAATACAATAGCATATATTCTTTTTTTTTAACGTAAATTACAGATTCGGTAATTTTTTTTTTACAGATAACATTCATTCAGATTCTGTAAATTTTCTTTTATATCTATCATATTATATAAAATGAAGAATTTGATGATGTATTTCATCTTGTATTGAGAATCTGTAAACTAAAAAAAAAAATGTATTTATAACTGTAAAATAGAGAATTCGTTTAGAAATTATGCAAGTGTTCTTGCTATACATTGATATTCTTCATTAAATCTGCATGCAATCAGGCGCGGCTGCAGGATTTTCGACATTAGGGACAAAAATTTATCAATTTTTTTCCGTATCACACATATATTTACATATTCAATTCTATACATGTAATAATAGGGAAATAGATAAAAATATGAGGTCAATACACAAAAATAAGGAGGTCAATTTCATACACACACACACACATATATATATAATCTCTACCATTTATACACAATACTTTTATTTTAAGGGTCGGACGCACCCGGAATCCCCGATGTAAAGCCGTCCCTGCATGCAATACATTGTACTTCCAACATAACTTTTACTTTCTTAACCCGACTTATGGTTTTTTTTTTTGGTTTGTTTGTTTGTCCTCTCACCTTTTCTCTTTTCTCCGTATTGCCTATTTCTTATGGAAAACATTTTCTTGGTGCAAAAACGATATCTCTCGTCCACAGGATCCTTTCATTCGGACCCCACAGAATGGTGATAAGTTAAATCATGATGACTCAACGCTGACTCCCACAATACGGTTGTCGAGATTCGATATGAAATTATTTTATCCCAATACTGTAAGTTGTGGTTTGACAATTATCAAAAAACAATGTCATTTAGTGTTACCGGTCACAACACATTGACGCATTAGGGGATCCGCGAAGTCTTAGGTTATATGAAACTTTTGAAAATTTAATCGAGATCATTTGTAGAAATATCTTTGTTTGACTTTATAAATTTGAAATTTATAATTACCTGATTCCTTTTGTATAAGATGTGCACTTGCCCATTTATTTTAATAAAATATATTAAGCAAAAGTGACAAATAAAAAGAAACGGAGGGGTAAGTCTGTTGTTTTCTAATTTGTGTTACTCTGGTAAGATAAACTATCATTCTTAATTATCTCTAAACAGTTGGTTTAAGTTATGGAAGAAAGACAGGTATATGTGATATTACATATTATTTAACCTAAACATTTAAAGTCAAAACGAATTGACTTTAAACATTAATTATTATAATCAATCTTTAACGTTTCAATTAAAGTTAAAGGTTGTGAATGACAGTTTTAATCTAAAATGGTTGAGAATGACAGTTACTTATTATATGTGTTATTATATTTTGTCCTTCTCAACCATTTTGTATATTATCTTGTTTTTCTGGCCTCTGAACCCTTTTAATTATATACCATATTATCAAAAATAAATTGCCGACATGTTAAATTAGAATGTTATCATTAAAAGATGATCACATTTATTGTGGAGTCATTTTCAGATGCCATATATTGAATGAGGAAAAAGGGAGGTATGTGTGAATCCTATTAATGATGCCTTTGCAGAATAAGTTAAACCAATGCATGCTATAAATGCCATATATTCACATTGAATGCTTTCAATCATAAATCAACATTGTTCACTTTGGATCATACTTTGGGATTTTCATGTGGCTCTCAATCCATCAATGTACATACCATTAAGGATATTAAAGGTAAGGGGAATGAGGGAGAAGGACAAAAATATTTCATCAATTGAGTAGAAGGACAGTTTTTTGAAACTTTTGCATAAAGGACAAAACTATTTATTCAATGTCGAAATTCACTTGTGTTCAAAATTATTTATTTTAAATTCATTCAATTAAATTCATTGTCGAAATTCACTAATTTTCAAAATTCATTTATTAGAGATTCACCGATTTTCTGGATTCATCATCAAAATTCATTTGTCGAAATTCACCGATTTTGGGATTCACTAGGAAGATTCACCGATTTTCTGATTCATTTGTTTGTCATTCTTCTCGCTAAAAAATTATGCGATTTGTCTTCTCCCTATAAAAATATATGTAGTTGTCATGTTACTTAAAAATATTCCAGATTGTGTCCTTATCCCTAATTTTCCATAAAGGTAATGTTTGAACATAAAATATTTCTACTAGATTGAAATATAATTGATTAGATTGTTGAAGATTAATGTAACCGTTCGATTCAAGTTTATCAACAACAATTCGTAACCAAACGCACTCAATATATATTATAGCTATGAATTTGATTTTAGTTTCGTTTGAATTGCATGAATGTAATAAAATGAAATGACTTTTCATTCCATTACGATGTTCTGGTATGATTATAATGAAATGAACGTAATAAAACTTCATTACAACGTAATAAAAAAAACAAAAAAAAGCATATATGTTACATCAATAAATGAATGGAATGTAATAAAAATAAACACCATCAACCCACACCCCACAATTGCTCTAAAAAATATGCTTTTATCCAGTGAATGCATTGTGCGTCAATTTTTGGGGTAAAAGAAGCTTAAATGACCAAAGGTGAATGGCCTGATCAAACTTTAGAAAGAGCTATACCCTTTTGATCTTTACTAAGAACACCCCTAATGAGGTTGGATTGTTTGCAGAGCTATATCCTTTTGATCTTTATAAGAACACCCTTATAGCATGTTTGTTACGGAGGAATATAATGGAATGAAATAAAATCATAGGAATGGAATAGAATTGAATGAAATAAATTTATTCTATTACTGTGTTTGACATGTTAAGGAATTGAATGAAACAAATTATATAAAATGTACACATTGAGTATTGGGTAGGGCAGAGTAGCGAATTAAAGTAGAGTGGGATAGGGGATGGTATAGTTCATACGGTAGGATATGGTGGAAGAGATAGAGTTAGGTAGCATAGGGTGGGGGTGGGGTAGCCCTACCCCACACCCCAACGCATCTTACCTCTCTACCCACCTATCATACCCACCACCTCACCCCACCGTACCTTACCCACCGCCTTATCATACCCTACCCTGACCTACCTACCACCCCACACTACCCTACCCACCCCCCACTCTACCCTACTCACCACCCCACACTACCCTACCCTACAATACCCACCACCCCACCCTACACTACCTTACACTACCCTACCCACCACAGCACCCTACCCTGCCATACCTACTACCCTTCCCTACCTTACCCACCGCTGCCCTACATTAACCACCACCACCCTACCTACCCTACACACCATCCACCTTACCCTACCCTACACTAACTTACCCACCATCCACCTTACCTTACCCTACACACCACCCACCTTACCCTACCCTTCCTACCACCCCACCATACCCAATCTTACCCACCACCCTACCTTACCCTACCCACCCGAGCCCACCCTACCTACCTTACCCAACCTTATCTCATCGTACCCTACACTACGCATCCTGCCTACCTTACCCCACCACCTACTCTACTCTATCACCACCAGCCCTACCCTACCTTACACTCACCCCAACCCATCCTACCCTATTTCATCACCTATCCTACCCTACCACACATCCACTTTTACCCCATCACTCATGTGTTTTATCTATTTTTATTTTATTCCATCGCATTCCATCCATTTTTAGAAGGAATGAAAATGTACCTTTTTTCATTCCATTGGAATAAAATTTCATTTCATTCCATTACCTCATAATCATATACAAAATTGGAATGCAATGAAATTTCAATCCATTCTCATCTAACAAACATACCATTAATGAATTTGGATTATTTGCTGTGATACAGTGCAGTGCACGGTGCAGTCATGGTGCACCAGACTAAGTTCAAAATGTGAAAAGTTTTCAATGAGTTGATAAAATGAGTTGAAAAGGACGTCGTTGTGATAATATACCTTATCATCACTGCATCATTTACTACAAAGTGCAATAACAAAGGATATGAATTCCCCCCATGACACTATTTGGACTTTCTTAAGAAAAAGTTAGGAAACGAGTCTAGGGACTAACCAAGATTGAATAGTTTGTTGCTAGACTTCTAGGTTCGCGAACTTTGTGCATGAAAGTAAGGTTCTCACCTTTATCATACAAAGCCCGAAACTCCTTAATATGAACATCATCGCTCAAATAGTCCATGGTTCCTTGAATTGCTTGAATAGTATAAGACGAATCGCACACAAGGATAATCATGCAATGTCTCAAGACGTCATAAGGGCTTCCATAATGACCATCAAATTTAACTATAAAGGTATTGTTGATGTCTCTGGAATGTAGCTGACTCATTGATGCATCTACCATGGGGAATTTCTTAGGTTGTGTATTCATTTGGTAGTTTGTCATAGATAAATATATCACCCATGTAAAATTGTCATGTAGGAAATGCGGTCTTAGGGGTGAGGTTTCAATATTCGTATTGGCATCTCATTGTTGTTTAATGCACGTTTTTATTAATTAAATCTATTCCTAAAAATATTGACTATTAATGAAACGTAGGGTTCTAATGTCTTGAAAAAAATTAGTAATCAAATTAGGGGATTGCACCATTAATTGGCTCAGAATTAGGGTTGGTAATGTTCATATATCGAATCTAATTGATTAGTGGATTGTGTAAAGCTAATTGGATCATATTTTTGGTTAACCTCATTTTTTAAACCTTGAAACTTTCCATTGTTTGTAGCCTTTGAACTTTTTTTTTTTTTAACCTTTAAGCTTTAAACTTTCCGTTGTTTGTAACCTCAATATTGTAACCTTCAAAATTTCCATTATTTGGATCATGTTTTAGTAGTATATATTAGTAACCTTTGAAATTTTATTTTTGTCAAACACCGCACCTATCGTTTAACCTAAAAATTTATGGCTGTGTTTAACGTAATTAAATAATAGTATTTGTGTATCGACATTCACTCTTTTTGCTATACTGCTACTGATCTATTCCTCTTGCAAGTATTAATGACTCACGCACAATCAGTAAATTTAATATCATACTCGTCACATAAAGTAATAAATGGAAGATGAATGCACACATTTTTAGGTTATTAATCACATAATGATAACAATATCGATGGTCATAAAAAGATGAAGTAAATGTCATTTTAGTGTAAGTAAGACCACTATTGATAATAAAATTTTCCAATGTCTCTTAACTTTGAATATTCTTGAATGATCGATGACAAATGAGATCAAATGCACATCCCTGAAAATTAATACTAGATGATAATGTGGAATTATCACAGACAAGATGATGCGGTGAATATCTAATTAATTAGGTGAGAATTTGTGTGTTTTATGTCATTTTATCTCAAGAACAACATGAAGATCAAGTACAATAAAAAAGGAGGTGTTTTTTTGGGGGATTGTGACTGAGCCAAAGGCTGCCTACGTACCATTGAGTGTAAGGGAGCAAGCCACATAACGTAGTTATGGTGTGTGAGGGGACACTGCTATTTATAGAGGATATAGTCGGCGTTTACAACGGGCCGGTAAGATGTGTGTGTCGCTGGGCAAAGCTCTGACATGCGGGCTTATGTTGAGGCCGCTGCGAGCTCGGTGCTGGTGGCTGCATGGGCTTTGTCCGAGCTGGTGGCGAGATGAGGGCGGGCTGATCGGGCCCCGGTATCCGAGCTGTTTTTGTATGCGGGTTGATCGTCTTCTGTTCTGGCAGATTGCGAAAGCTCGCGATGGCGTGAGGCAGGCTTTGTTCCTTAACGTGACTCGGCTGACGACGGGGAAGCTAGCTGGGCCACAGGTTTTATCCTTTGATGGGTTTATGTATGAGCCATGTTTCGAATTCGCGGGGCTATATGCCGGGCTTGGCATATCACAAGTGATATGTTTTTATGCTCGTACGTTCTATTTCTTCTTAATCAACTTTTGGCATAAAGTTATATAGAAATGTAACTGTGGTATAAGTGTTTGAGTAGTACAAACTTTATGTATTGACATGACATTGTTTTATTATACTTTTTGGCTACTTTTGATTAATGTGTTTGATTACAAAAATGCACACAATGCTAACTAATTTGGTTGCACAATTGTTTTTACCTCACCAGTATTTTAAGACTTTAAGTTGTCCATCTAATTTAATTGTAACGATGTTGGACAATATTAGCATCAGTGGCATTAATTTGTATATAGATTGTCAATGTAGGTGAGTTTCTTCTTGACAACTTAACATGAAGTGTGTTAAAATTAGATTTTTTGATGCCATAGAATACAAAATTCTAAACAAATTATGTGGTGTACGAAACAGTTGTGTGTTGCCAATAGACTCATTTCTTATTATATGAAATTGAGATATTTTATTTATGAATGAAATCAAATATCAATGAATATCTACAAACAATTGGATATCCACATCGAGAACATTTGAATTTGATAATTTCTATCCGCATGTGTACTGAGTACGATATGGGTAATAGAAATTGTAATGAGTAATATGTGAATATTGTCAAACCGATACCTAATTGTACTTAGTGTCCTCCTTAAATGTAATGTCATTAGGAATAACTACCGGTTGTATGATAAAATATAGACTAATGCTACTAACATAATCACTCAGAAATAACTAACTGAGTAACACAACTTTTATATATATCATTGATTATGATATATCTACATCCCGATCAATGAACACTACACGATGATCAATGATACACACAAATTATGTTATTCATTGTGTCTATATGGTTTTGTCAGTTATTATTCGTTCGTTGTCTTTTACATAAATAACATATAATACAATCATCATTTACACCTTTGATCATGATGTTGATGTAGATTCATTGTGATCACCGATGCAGATTACTGTTACGTCATTTGTTATGACGTAACTGATGTGTCTGTATCATTACTTATATGGTTGGCCTTATTAGCATCACTCTAATAAAATAAAAATAAAAAAAAATAAAAAAAAATCTTGTACTAGACGCACCTTGCCCTCTAAATCTCCAAGCCTCGCATTACCATACAAATACTACCGGACAAAGGGAAAAAGAAAAAGATCTGCATTCTCTTCTTTCTCTCTCTCTCGCCCCAACCTCTCTCGAAAAAAAAAAAAAAAAAAAAAAACGGAGAGAAAAAATGTTTGAAGAATCCGTCTGGGCATCTATGAACAGCTGGTTAACCCCTGCTGTTTTCTTTGTTCTTCTCAATGTTGTGATAGGCACAATTGCTTTTACCTCAACTTTAGCCCACAAAAAACAAAATCAAGATTCTCAAACAGATTCACAGCAGCACAACCACCAACAACAAAAACTTGCTGGATCTTCTTCCCCTCTTCTCCAACGTTTGAAATCCATCAATTTCTCTGGCTCTTTTAGATCCCATGAATCAACACCTTCTTCACTCAAGTTACACCCTAAGAAAAGCACAGATTCAGAACCCCTTTTCAATTTTGAGCCCACCTCACAGTCTCAGAACTATGAAATGCAATCCCATTACGTTTCATCGTCGCAGAATCAAGAAAAGCAAGGTTCTTTTGATGAAAATCCTCGAGAAATGCAGGGGCATTACTTGTTTGAGCAAAACCCATCTGAAATTAGTAATGGACACAAGGAATCTTTGGCTTATCAACGAAATCACCAGCTGAAATCTCCTGAAATTCGACCCCGCCGGGAAATAAAAATGCAAGAAGATAAGGTATCCCGGTCGGAAAATGTCGAGGAGATACAGAGAGTAGTAGTAGAAGAAGAAGAAGTGTACAGTCAGCCAACAGAGCAACATATCATCAGGTCAAAGTCAGACACTAAACCCGCTGCCGGCGAGATTCCGAGGAAGCTTCCGGCGAAGATGAAGAAGTCTGCAAGCCTGAAATCTGCATTTAACCACTTTGAGGCAGAGGACATTCTGGAGGCTAGCCGGCCGGCGACAGTGAAGGAGAAGAGTTCAAAAGCTGCTGACGTGGACAATGAAGTAGATGCAAAGGCTGATGATTTCATCAATAAATTCAAGCAACAGTTAAAATTGCAGAGGTTGGATTCTATCATTAGGTACAAGGAGATGATTGGTAAAGGTAAAGGGGGTGGTGGGTAAAAAAAGAAAAAAGAGAAAGTTATGGGGTCTATTTACAATATATGTTGTTAGTTTATGGGTCTTTTTGACAAAAAAAGGGAAAAAAAAAAGAGGAGTGATGGTGGTATCAATAATTTTATTTTAGTGGTTGTTATTAGGATGAAAAATCCTTTCTTGTTTGTCATTGCTTGTCCTTAGTAGTTAGTTGATTAGATTATGTATGTTTTTTTATTTTCCATCAATTTGTTTTTATGGTATGATTATTCTAAAAATAAAAAATAAAAACATTATCAAAGTGAATACATTGTGTTTCCATTTTTGGGGTAAAAGAAAGCACAAATGACCAAAGGCCTAATCAAACTTTAGAAAAAGCTATACCCTCTTGATCTTTACTAAGAACACCCCTAATGAATTTGGATCCTTCGTTGTGACACCGTGCGGTTCACTCATGATGAACCCGACTACATTCATAATGTGAAAAAGTTTCAACCATTGTCTTTTTTTAACTAGGGTTTAAAAGGACATCGTTTTGATGATATACCTTAACATTGAATCATGCACTATAGAGTGTCACAACAACGGGTGCTTGAGAGTAAGGTTAGAAAACGAGTCTAAGAACCGACCAAAATTGACTAGTTTATCGCCGAGCCTTTTAGGTTCACGAATTCTGTGCTTGAAAGTAAGGTCCTAATCTTTATTATACAAAGATCTACCTTCCTTGACAAGAGCATCATCGCTCAAATTGTACATGGTTTCTAGAATTGCTTGAATGGTATAAGACGAACTGGACATAAGGATGATCATGCGATGCCCTTTATTTCAAGATGTCATAAGGGCTTCTGTTGGTCCCAGGAGTAAAACTACAATCGATCGAGAGGGGGGGGGTTTATGACTATAGTGGAGTTTCAAAAACATTTCTTATATTTAAAAGCTTTTGGGCAGCGGATAAGTTCCTTCTTTAAATGTTGGTTCAAAGTAGATTATGCAATCACAGATATAGTAAGCAATGAAATGAAGTACGGTAACGTAAATTGCTGAAAGTAAATAGACACAAAGGTTTATAGTGGTTCAGGGTGGTGTAATCCATTAATCCACTATTCTCATTTGATGATTGGAGGAATTCACTATTGTTTTCACAGATACAATAGTCAGATTGTCCTTGACTACACAAGCTTCACAATCTTCAAGACAATCACTACATGGCTACAAAAGCTTCAGTGACTCAGTCTCTATCACTGCTCCTTGAAAACAAATCTTTCATAGCTATCACAAAAGTTGCAACTCCTTCTCAGATTCCTCTGATTCAATTGCTTCAATTGATGTGAATTGGATTCACAGACTTGTGATTAATCTCAGTGCTTGATGTGGAATTTGAGCTCTGATTCCTGAGTTGATCTCTAGATGTTTTCCTTTAAGTACAGAAAGAATGCTTTTCAAATTGACAGAGTTTCTGCTTGTTTCTTATCAGATTCAATCGTTGTTCTTCCTGTTTGTCAATGCCTTCTATTTATAGCCTTGATGATCATTGATTTGAATTTCCGTCCGTTGGCTATTGAATGTGAGGAATAATCCTTGATTTGATTCCTGATTCCCCCTCAATTATATTCTCCTTGATTTCAGTGATCGGATTTCTTTTTCAAACGTCTCTCAGAAAATCTGTCCTTGATTGATCCTCAATTGATTGTGCATTTAGTGCTTGATCTTCATAGTATAAAATCTGAGCAAGTAAAGTTTACTTGGCCGTTCCCTGAACGGTTAAGTGATCCTCCTGACTTGGCTATTTGGTTCTTCCTTCACTGCTTTATCTCCACTCAGCCGATAGTCAGTTCACTCAGCCGGTTTACTGCTTGTTATTTTTTTTTTTGATCTTTTAGGTACTTCTTGTACTTCACTGATCCTTAATTTGGGTGAGATCAGTGTACACCATACTTGACAATGTGTTCCATGATTTGAATTACAACTTAGACTTATCCAAGGTCATCACAGACTTCTCTGGTTATAAGTCAGACCATATATCTCTTGTGCTTCTCTGCTGGTACTTGGCTAGCTTCACTCTGCCGGATTTCTGTTTTACTTCGCCATCCTACCAACTAGTACAATACTTGTATGACTCAACTTATACAACATGTCAGACTCTAAGTACAGACTTATACAGAGATTTCTAACTTATTTCAGGCTTGCTATAACAGCTGGTATGACCATCATCAAAACATATAAAAATGTTCCTAACAATTTCCCCCTTTTTGATGATGCCAAAACCCTCATAAGTCTGAACATAAGTATGCAAAATTTTCATAATAATAATAGAATAAAACTCAGAAATTTTATTCATCCATATAAGGGCAAAAAGATATAAGTTCTACAGAGATTCAGGGTGCTACAACTACATTTTACTTAGGTCTTGTTTGTACCTCTTGAACTTTGTAGTTTGAACCTCCTCCATGTCTTTCCAATTGATCTCTGGGAACTTCCATTTCCAGTACGCCATAGCAGTGTACTCAGTGACTCCAAGAAATACTCTCTTATTGATGAGTCTGTTAAAGCCAGACATAGTCTCATTTGCCTTGGGTTGTCCAAAGTGTTTCTCAAGTCTATTTTTAGCTTCATCAATGTGTGAATCAGCAAACTTGAGACTCTTGAACAGACCCCATTGTTCTTGATGATTCATTTTCCCTATAGGACTGAAGAATTTTACCATGATGTTGAAGTCTTCCTTTTGTTCACTGGATAGATCTTCTGGTCCTGTTGCAGAAAGGGGTATGGCTTGACTTGGTCTGTTGGTTGAGCCGGATCCAGTATTTTGCTTGAGAGATGCATACTCTCTTTTAACATCATTGTAAATCTTGGCCATATCAGCTCTCAACTTCTCATCTTGATAGCCTAGCCAATCTGCCCATGCTTCATCTTGCCTTTGGTTTGGAAACAGACTGTCTTGAGTTCTGAAAAACTCTCTTACCCTGTCTAGTATATCGGCATCATACTCTTGTCTGTTTCTGTGAATTGTGAAGGTTCTTTTCTCACCAGCATATCTGGTACTGCTGCTGCCTCTACCGGTGCGGGATCTGTGTGGACTCATTGAGCTTTTTTGTTGACTGGATCAATGCCTTTGCTGCCTTCCAGGTCTATCTCTGTCGTCATCTCTTCTTTGGATTGGATGGGGAAATCCAATACAGGGTTCATTTGTGACCTTTTCTCTCTCTTCTCTGGACTTTCTTAGTGTTCTTCAACTTCATTTCGGATTCTTAGCTCTCTGTCCCTTGCTCTTAACTGTTCCTCAGTAATCTTAGGAGGTCTAACCGTGGATCCTTCAGGCTTATCACATCTTTCCCCTTTTTTGGAAACATCATCCCTCTGTTGTAGTAAGATGTTGTTTTTAGCTTCAGCTGTGCCAATCAGAGTATCCAATTTTGATTCAATGGATGTGAATCTGTTATCATGATCGGCCAGCTTTTTGGTCATGCTGCCAAATCTTGTGCCAAAAGCCATTGCCCTGGACTCATTCTCCTGTGAGACATGCTGTCTAAGGCCTGCAAGATTGTTGGTGATATTTATGTTCAATTGGCGCATCAAGTCACCCCGTCTTTGCACAACAATATTTTGTGCATCAATGTACTCAGCAATAGCATGAAATCTCTTCTCTATGGAGTGGCTTTCATCTTTGAATGCTAGAGTCATGGACCTGAGATACATTGCTTGCTGTTCGAATTCTTCAGCCAACAGATTTGCTGCTTTTTCAAAGGTCTCATTGGATATGCTAGTGGACAGTTGAGTAAATTTGTGGCGGATATCAGCTGGTTCTGGTTCAGTTTGCTGTCCTCTGTCTTGGTGTCACACTGTTGGAGGTGCCTCAACTGATTCGTGGTTCTGTGTTGTCGGTTGAGTAACATCTACACCAGCTTCTACTTCTTCAAGTACTTGAGTAGATGTTATTTATGGTGCAGTACTGTCTCACATTCCCTCTTGCTTTGTGCCGGGAGTTTTCTTAACTAGAGTGGCAGCAGCTGAGCCAGTGTCTGATGCTGTTGTGGGTTCAGCTGGAGTGTCAACCGACAATTGTTGAGGCGCTCCCTTAGCTGGTAGAGTTGACTTTGCTGGTTTTTGTGTTTTTAGAAAAGTATTCAAGGGGATGTTATCATCAATTGTATCAGTTGTTTGTTCAGCCTCTTTATCTTCTCCAGCAGCATCACTGTTTGGGTCATCACCCTTATCATTTTGATCAGCACCATCATCATTATCATGATCATCATCATCATTATCATCATGATCATTACTTTCATCATCTTCATCTTATTCACCACTTTCTTTATCAGGATGAATTTTCGCCTTTGCTGCATCAACCATGTCCCATAGTGGGGATTCATCAAGTACGCCAACCAGTGTTGTGATTCCAAGAAAGTCAAAGAACCAAGCTTCTTCGTTAAGCATATGTTCTGAATGTTGAAGCTGAAGTCTGGAATCGCCTTCCTTCCATTCAAGATATGCATCTATTCTATCATCAATATCACTGGCAGATGTGTCTGCTGGTGCTTGTAGAGTTTCTTCACCATCTCCATTGTCTTCTTCAACTTCTTCGTTTTCAAGTTGATCATCCTCACTACAGTCTTCTTCCACTTGTTGGTCTGCATCTTCTTCTAATTCCTCTTCTTCTTCTTCATCGATTAATTTTCCAAAATCTTCTTTGTCTAAATTTCTTTGAACTTTTTGTTTCTTTCGTTGGCCGGAGGTGCTGCTTCGAGTTTGCTTTCTCCACCTTATGTTACATTTTTCTGTTTGACATAGGTAAACATGATTTTGGATTCATGTAGTTTGTGGAGTTGGACAACAGGAACTTGCAGACAATTTAACAGATTGTGTAGTTGAATCCTATAGGACTTCTTCACCCAAAAGATTCCCTTTTTCTTCTTTCCTTCTGCTAGCCCCTTTTTAGCGGCATTGGCCTCTCCTATGATTTGCTCTTTGATTTTTAGGAAAAAGTAGTTGGCCCAATTGAACTCTAGGCTGTTGTAGATGATTCTCATAAGGCGCATTCTGACCTTTGTCATGGGATTATTTGCCCCTAGCTTACCTTCAATTGTCTTTCCAATTAGAGCACTGAATTCATTGAAGGGTTTCTTCAAGGCAGATCTAAGGCAGTTGAATTTCTTAGAGCCTGGGTTCACCGTTTTGGCGATTGTTACCCAGAATTCATCCAAGTTTTGTGGAATAAGAGCTACTTTTGCTTGACCTTTATTAGAGAGTTTAAGGTGTTTATGGATTACCTTCGCTGTAATTTCAGCTTCTGTGCTATTGACATATGCAACAATCATGTCTTCACCAATTTCATCACCTTCCTCAGCAAGGAGCCCAGAGACAAACTTGGTTGTATTCCAGAAGGAGACGAGGCTTTCATAACTGATGTCCTTGATGGGAGGATTTAGAAAAGTCGACAATTTTTGGTTTTTGCATCCAGTTGCCAGTCTTCGTGCTTCTTCGTCATTTCCACATAGTTTTAAGTAGTGTTCTTCTTGAAAGAACGATCCAGTGGCAATTGACTTCTAATATTGTTTTCCAGTTTGTGTGTTTGAAGAGGACGAAGCCATTGTTTGAAGTGTTTGGGATTAGGATAAAGCTTCGATTTTTTTCCAAAGAAAATAGGGTTTATGAAATGCGATGGAGCGTAATGAATTCTGGAAATTCTCTAAGTGTTGTTTAAATAGGATTGTTTGGGGTAGTGTGAACGAGGTTGAATATGGAAGGATTTTGTGACGTAATGAATGATTTTATGTATATAATCACGGTATTTGAGTGTAGTGGGGGGAGTGGATAGAGGTATGTAATGATAAATCCCGGGTTTCGAGGCGTTGCCGTCATACCTTAATGCAAAATATAACTTCCACGATTTGCAATATAAGATCCACGTGTGCAATCTCCCATAAAGTTATTGTCCATTAATCAACTGATTTTGCACAAGTATAAAGTTGAGTTTGTTCACACTTTAATTTGTTGTATTCTCCAAGATGTATATCGGTGGAGTAACTTGACTGGTCACTATGCCGATTTAGTGACTTCTTTACCGAGCTGCTGTATAAAACTGTTCCTAACAATCAGTGAAGTTAACATCGCTGGGTACTAGTGCCTAGCTTGCCAAATGAGCTCACCCGAAGTGGCAAAGATTCAGTCGGCTGGTGAAGTGACTTAGCCGATTACTCTAGTTAGCTGCTCTTGATAACTAATCATCCCCAATTCAGTTGTCAACTTGCTAAATCTTTCATGACTGAGTGGTTTTGTGAAGATGTCAGCCAATTGGTCTTCAGTTGGTATATATCTTAGAATAACATCTCATTTTTCTACATGATCTTTGATAAAATGATGTCTCACATCAATATGTTTTGTTCTTGAGTGTAGCACTGGATTTTCTGTGATGGAAATTGCACTTGTGTTATAAAACATTATTGGAATTGTCTTCTCCTCCATTCCATAGTCTCTTAGCTGCTGTCTGATCCACAACACTTATGCACAACAACTACCTGCTGCTATATATTATGCTTCACCTGTTGATGTGGATATAGAGTTTTGCTTTTTGCTAAACCATGATACTAGTCTACTTCCTAGCATTTGACAAGTTCCAGATGTGCTTTTTCTATCTATCTTGCATCCAGGATAGTCTGAGTCTGAATATGATAACGGTTTGAATCCTCCATCTTTTGGATACCAAATCCTTACATTTGTGGTGTTCTTCAGGTATTTGATGATTTTTTTAGCTGCTAGTAAGTGAGATTCCTTTGGTTGAGCTTGGAATCTTGCACATACTCTTACTGCAAATGCTATATCAGGTCTGCTTGCAGTTAGATATAGTAGAGACCCAATGATCCCTCTATAAAGCTTCTGATCAACATTCTTTCCACTTTCATCTTTTCCAAGAATGACTCTTGCACACATTGGTGTATCTGATGTGCCACTTGTATCCATACCATACTTGTGTATCAGGTCTTTTGTATACTTGGCTTGATTGATGAAGATACCAACCTTCATTTGCTTCACTTGTAGACCAAGAAAGTAATTTAGTTCTCCCATCATGCTCATCTGAAATTTCTTTTCATCAGGTTTGTAAATTTCTCACACAGCTTCTCATCTTCTAATCCAAAGATGATGTCATCAACATAGATTTGAACTAACAAGGTGCTTGTTCCTTCCTCTAGCTTGAAGTGAGTCTTGTCAATAGTCTCTTTGTTGAATCCATTATTGATCAAGAATTGTGATAGTGTCTCATACCAAGCTCTAGGTGCCTGTTTGAGTCCATAAAGTGCATTTTTGAGTTTGTACACTTTGTCTTCCTTTCCTTTTAGTTGAAAATCAGGAGGTTGTTCCACATATACTTCTTCTTCCAAAAGTCCATTCAGAAATGCACTTTTGACATCCATTTGATACACTTTGAAGTCTTTATGAGCTGCAAAGGCTAGAAAGAGTCTGATTGCTTCCAATCTTGCTACTGGTGCAAATGTTTCAGCATAATCTATTCCTTCTGCTTGTGAGTAGCCTTTTGCAACTAGCCTTTCTTTGTTTCTGACAACTGTCCCTTGTTCATCCATCTTGTTTCTGAACACCCATTTTGTTCCAATGATGTTGGCCATGTCTGGTCTGTCAACAAGATCCCAAACCTCATTTCATTCAAATTCATTTAGCTCTTCTTGCATGGTTGTAATCCAATCAGCATCTTGAATTGCATCATCTATTGTTTTGGGTTCCACCTGTGATAGAAACAAGTTAGCATCCTTTCCAGTTGTCTTCTGGTTCTAACTCCTGTATGAATATCTCCAATGACTTGTTCCTCAGGATGATCTCTCAGCTAGTTTAGGTCAGGTTGAAGTTGCTCTTGAGTTGGTTCTTCCACAGTTTCAGCTTGTGTATCAACTTCATGTTCTTGTGTTGGTGCCTCATGTGTTGTGTTGACTGGTGCATCATCTTGATTTCCAAAGGTGTGATTCAGAATAGTAGCTGGTATTGTTGTATTCATATAAACTTGTCTTTGTGCATCTTCTTCTTCAAGATCTTGTAGACTTTCATCATTTGTGTTTGGTTCATCAAAGACCACATGGATTAACTCTTCAATCACCAAAGTTCTTTTGCTGAGTACTCTGAAGGCTTTGCTTGTGTCTGATTATCCCATAAAGATTGCTTCATCAGCTTTTTCATCAAAATTGTGTAATTGATTCCTGTTCAAAACAAAACATTTAGAACCAAACATATGTAAATGTGAGATATTAGGTTTTCTTCCATTCCATATTTCATATGGTGTTTTTCCATGGTGTTTGTTGATGATTGATCGGTTTTGAGTATAGCATGCTGTATTTGCTGCTTCAGCCCAAAATCTCTTTGGTAAGCATGCTTCTGCAATCATTGTTCTGACTGCTTCTTTATGCGTCCTGTTTATTCTTTCTGCTACACCATTTTGTTGTCGAGTCCTTGCTGCTGATAGTTGATGAAGTACTTCATTTTCTTCACAGTAAGTTCTGATAATTTCATTTAGAAATTATGTGCCTCTATCTGATCTGATTTTGATGATCTTCAGTTCTTTTTCATTTTGAATTCTTCTTAGCAAATCTGGCAACTTTTTGAGTGTCTCTCTTTTCTTGTTAATGAATATGGTCCAAGTGAATTTGGAAAAGTCATCCACCACCACTATAGTGTACTTCTTTCCACTTACACTTATTGGTGTGACTGGTCCGAAAAGATCCATATGCAACAAATGTAAAATTCTTGTTGTTGATTGATAGGGCTTTGACTTGAAGGTGCTTTTGATTTGCTTCCCTTTTTGACATGCATCACAGAGGCTTTCCTTTTTGAAAGTGATTTCTGGGAGACCTTCAACTAGCTTGTTCTTTGTCAGTGTATTGATGGTCTTGAAGTTGAGATGATTTAATCTTCTATGCCAAATCTAGCTGGTAGATTGTTTATTTTTGGCAAGCAAACATGTTTCAGCCTTTGCTGTCTTCCAATTTACCACATACATGTTATCTTCTCTTATTCCTGCAAGTACAACTGTATTGGTTTGGCTGTGGATCACCTTGCATCCTTCCTTGTTGAAATGCACATTGTAACCTTTGTCACAGAATTGACTGATACTCGGGAGATTGAAATTCAGTCCTTTAACATAAGCCACATTTTGAATTTTCAAACTGTTTTTGAGCATTATGCCTTCCCCCTTAATTTTGCCTGAGTTTTCTTTGCCTCCAAATGTTACTTTGGGTCCATCAAAAGTTTTAAAATCAGTCAGCCATCCTTTATTTTCTGTCATGTGTCTGGAACATCCACTGTCTATGTACCAGACATCCTACAAAACAAATTAAGTATGTTTAGGTACCCAACACTGTTTGGGTCCATACCTATTAGCAGTCATGCCTCATACTCCAAGTGTGTATCCAAATGATTTTATTTTTGGATAATTGAAGTCATCAACTTCATAAGTATAAGGCATGGCAGAATAACATCTAATATTTCTACTAAAGATATTCTGATACTTTTCTCTACTTTTTAGTGCATTTGCATCCTTTTTTACTCTCCAAAATGCAGGAGGAACCTTATTTCCATATTGCTTCTTGTGTCTAGGAACATGCGTAGGTTGGATTTTCTTAAACACATGTTGCATAGCATGAAATGGTTCCTTCTTGTATTTTGGAGGTGCAACATTCCAATAATCTCCTGAAGGGTAAAGTCTTCCCTTACCTTTCAGTAAGCTTTTGCCTTTAATTGGCTGTTTTGATTATTTACTCTCTTCGTTTCATCAAGACCGGATTACGACTTCGCCGGTCCAGGTGAGTAGAAAAACTATGGTCATCATTTTTTCGAATTTAGGTCCAGTTTTGGTCCTTGATTCAAAATTGTGTTGTCCATTGTTTCTTTTCTCATCCTGACTGTTGTAGCCAAGACCAGATCAGGATCCAAACCTTTTTGAGGGTTTGTAAGCTGGTGCAATTTGTGGTGCAGTGGTGCTCTTAACTGGTTGGGATATTTTCTCAGCTGGTCTTTCAACATCAGATGAGTGATCATCTGCTGCTTGTTGATCAGTTGAATGATTTTCCTCACTAGTTTGTTCAGATTTTATTTCATCCAATTCCTTTTTTAATCTCTGATTTTCCTTTCTCAGATTCTCACATTCTTGTTCCAGAATTTCATGATTTACTTGAATTTCTTCAAATTTACTCATGAGATTTTGAATTAGGTTTGCAGAATCTAAGGGGAGAATAAAAGATTGTGCAGTGTCAGATGTGGATGCACTAGATGATGAGTATGAGCTAGATGTTACCTCAGTTTCATTAGATTCTTTGGCCATAAGGAATATGTAAGCTTTTTCATTGTCTGAGCTGTCAGCTTCATCATCATCAGAATCATTTTCAGATGATTTTTCATTCTTTTCACTGCTGGTTTCAGCTTTGAGTGCCATCTTGCTTTTTCTCTTTTCAGTTGTCTTGTACTTCTTCTTATCCTCATCTTTGTCTTTTTCTTCGGGGCAATCAGCCTTGAAATGACCTTTCTTCTTACAGTTGAAGCATATGTATTCATCATCCTTTTTCTTCATGTCTATGCTTGAGCTTGACTTCTTGTTTGATGATGAACTTCCCTTGAATTACTTCATCTTTCTAAACCTGTCAAAACGTTTGATCAGTAAAGCTACCTGTTCTTTCAACTCCTGTGTCTCTTTGCTGCTTGTGTCAGCTATTTTGCTTTGCTGGGGTGCAATCAGCGCACTGGCCTTGTGTGCTTCTGCTGGTGCACTGTCTTCACCATTCAACTCAAATTCATGAGCCTTTAGTTGAGACATTGATGGGAGTCAACTTTACTGTACTTTGGTGTGCAGTTTAACCCCCATTTATCACCTTATTGGCATGTTTTGGGTAGATATAGACCGTTTCGAGAGTAATATCGAGATTTATATGCACGGGGAGTTAAACTGTCATATCGATAGTAAACTCTGCCTTTTTAGCGATATTTCACTCTTTTCCGAGCGCTTTTGTCTTGCGGAATTATGCGTGGTGTTTGTTTGTCTATGTTATTACAGGACTTAGGTTACTCGAGGACCCGGAAGGCGATGTTTTGGACTATGAGACGTGATCGTGGCCCGAATGTAGCATAAAAAGTGAAGAAAAGCCAAGTTTGGGATGAGGACAAGCCAGACGGGCGTTTGATATACCTCGAGGCGGGCCTGGAGGAAGGCCACATCGACGGCGCGTTCACGGCATTGATGCATCATTCGAAAGTTTGATTTTCAGTGGGCGGGCGTCCGCCCAGACCCCAGACGGGCGTCTGGGTAGGCTCAGCCCGATTCACAAAGCTCATTTAGCACAGACGGACGTCCAGGTTCACAGACGAGCGTCCATGGGTCGAAAAGCCTCAAGTCATAAGTTACCAGACGGGCATCCAGAGGAATGCGAACGCCCGTCCAAAATGCGAAACCTAATATCTTCATGTTTTCCAGCGGACGGGCGTCGACATGACTCAGACGGGCGCCCAGGACCGGCGATGCGGAGCACTTTTGACTCTACTCTATAAATACGCAGCTCATTCAGCCCCTACTCATCTTTGGCCGACTGTAGACTTCTCTTAGGCGATTTAGAGGAGATTTTAGTGTATTTTGATCACCCTTTGATCACTTGATCCCATAAATTACATCCTTTGATTCTACACAACTTTGATAGCTTAGATTTACTTTTCAAGAACAAAGATTCGACTTTTGGATCGCTTTTCTCTTTGGTAATTTCTGAATCAGATTTCCTGCAAATTATATGGTAATGACTTCTCGTTTATTTATTGTCTTTAGTTCAATTTCCGTTCCTTATTCCGTTATTAGCATAATTATGAGTAGCTAAATTCATGTGTAGTCGAATTATGTGAAAGCGAGCGAAAACCCTAAGGGGGATGAGATTGGGAGTTGTGTAGTGCGTAAATTATTGTTTAAACGATTAATCCACGTCCTAAAACTTATTTTAATATCTTTGGATTAGTTTGATCACCTAGTTCACTGTCACAAACATCGAACTTATAGATGTATTTGGCGGTGAGATGTGGGAAAAGGGGTTTTAGGATCGTTGCGTAGATTCGGCCTAGTTGTTAGGTCCGAACCCAATACAGAGGTTTGTCATCGTTGTTCGAGCGACTCTAGAGCTTAATCATGTTAGGTTAATCGGTTTTCAAAAGGGAGAATTAATTAACTTCACATAGGGTGGTTAGATCGAGTTGTTCAGTCTAATCGCTAGAATTAGGAGTTGGCACCCGTGGATGTCGTTAAACTACATTGGATAGGTAGGTCGGTTAAGACACGCTCCTTGTTAAGTCCTTCCTTAGGGGTAAAAGTAGCTCGTGGGATCATAGTTCGACTATACCCTTTAATACCTAGAAGTAAACTCGTTAGTATAATCTTTACTTTTGCATTAGTATAATATCTCTCCACCACTATTTTGACCTGAACTAAGTTCTAAGTCGACTTTGGTACTTAGACATTACTCCCTGTGGATTCGACCTTGACAACACTATACTACCGTTGACCCGATATTCTGTCGGTTAAGGTTAGCGGTTAGTTATTTTGCTATCTGACATCAGAGTTAAAGTTTCATTGTTTGCAAGGTTTGTTGTTCCTCTAAGCATTGATGTGATGATTTTCCATCTTTCAGGTAGACCTCTCAAGATTTTCAGGAGCACACTTCTTTCTGTGGTTATGTGTGTCCAAGTTGTTGCAGTTCACTGATGATGCTTGAAAATTTGTTATCCATTTGATCAATGGACTCACCAGTCTTCATTTTGAAGTTCTCAAATTTCTGTTTTGCAACAGATAATTTGTTTTCCTTGACTGCTTCTGATCCTTCATTGATCAGTGCCAATTTGTCCCACATCTCCTTTGCTGTTTTGAAGTCTTTGATCCTCACGAACATATTACTATCCAGAGTTTTCAAGATCATGTCTTTTGCAACAAAATCTAGGTTTTCTCTTCTTCTGTCATCCTTAGTCCAATCTTTCTTGAGTTTGTATATTTCCTTTCCTTGATATGCTCCTGTGGTTATCATAGTTGTGATCTTGATTGGGCCATCATTAATTACATCCAACATCTCCTCATGAGTTGCTGCATAATGAGACAACATCCTTATTTTATATTCATCAAAATTATTAACATTAAATACAGGTACCTTTGACATGAAATTTGAGGAATCCATGAGTAGAATAAGAGATATGTTTAGAAAGCACAAATATGAAAACTACTTTGAAAATATATGATCTCTTTGTTACCAGAAATTAGATCTGAACAGTTTCTGATACTAGGAACACTGCTCTGATACCAATTGTTGGTCCCAGAAAAGGGTAAAACTATAGTTGGAGGGGGGTGAATGACTATAGTGGAGTTTCAAAAACTTTTCTTATATTTAAAAGCTTTTGGGCAGCAGATAAGTCCCTTCTTTAAATGTTGGTTTAAAGTAGATTATGCAATCACAGATATAGTAAGCAATGAAATGAAGTACGGTAAAGTAAATTGCTGAAAGTAAATAGACACAAAGGTTTATAGTGGTTTAGGGTGGTGTAATCCCTTAATCCACTCTTCTCATGTGATGATTGGAGGAATTCACTATTGTTTTCACATATACAATAGTCAGATTGTCCTTGATTACACAAGCTTCACAATCTTCAAGACTATCACTCCTTGGCTACAAAAGCTTCAGTGACTCAGTCTCTATCACTGCTCCTTAAGAACAAATCTTTCAGCAGCTATCACAAAAGTTGCAACTCCTTCTCAGATTCCTTTGATTCAATTGCTTCAATTGATGCGAATTGGATTCACAGTCTTGTGATCAATCTCTGTGATTGATGTGGAATTGAGCTCTGATTCCTGAGTTGATCTCTAGATGTTTTCCTTTAAGTACAAATAGAAGGCTTTTCAAATTGACAGAGTTTCTGCTTGTTTCTTATCAGATTCAATCGTTGTTCTTCCTGTTTGTCAATGCCTTCTATTTATAGCCTTGAAGATCCTTGATTTGAATTTCCGTCCGTTGGCTATTTAATGTGGGGAATAATCCTTGTGTCACGGATTTTATCTAACAAAGCAAACAAGTAATAAAAATTTATAAATCCGGTATTCCCCAAGTGTAGGGATCGTAGTATAGCGATTAATACCGGAGTCGATCACAGGGAATCGGGGTATCTAGTTCATTAATTCTCCTAAGGTTGATACAATTATTCCTAAACCTAAACTAAAACGGAAAATAAACTGGACAGAGGATTGTCAGTCTAAAGCCAGGAAAATATTGTTGCGAACAAAAGCAAATAAAATAAAACTACAACTAAGAAAACAATAAAACTAACTATCATGATAATGACCGAAGCAAATCAACATAGAACAAACATGATCCACCATCCCGCAACCCTTAATTCTTCCCTAGATTATCTTATGATGATTCAATCAAAGTTGTGGTTCACCTAATCAAAGGTATGAATTCCTACTTCCGTAAGTAATCCGTCTATCAATCTCATCATCTTCCGATCTATAGAGATTAACGCTCTCAAAACAAGGTGCAAGATTTATTAGATCTAACAACCTAGAGATCTAACCTATCAACTTCCGTTATGTCAAGGTTAAAGTCTAATCTTTCCTATGGTGATCTAGGGTTTACACCGATTTCCATCATACGGTAAACATCAAATAGCAATACATCTTCCGATATCGATTGCATAAACAAATAAACAAAGGAAAGAAACAAACTTTAAATTAAACTCACAAAATATCCAAAGGAAAGAAAATAAAAGCTGCTGGAAAAAGTTGCTAATGCTTGGTCCAAGTTCACAGCTTCAGGCCATCTTCATGCGAACAAGAAAAGAAAAGAAGAAAAAACAAAACAAAACCTAATCTAATCCAGAACCCCACCTCCTCCCTGGCTGGGGCCGCCGCTAGGTTTTCTTCTTATGAATATGTATCAATAAGAGTCAATAATGTGTGAAAATCTGATGTTATTAGGGTTGGGGCGCAGCTGCTATTTATAGAAAACTAGGTCGGCTGCTGCTATGTCGGTTTTGGACGCCCGTCCAAGGATTCTGGACGCCAGTCTGGTCTTGTTGGACGCCAGTCCACTTCAGCGTCCAAACTCTGTGTTCAACTTTTTCCTCCTGGACGCCAGTTCAGTCCCTTTTTCTTCCAAATTCATCTTGATCTTCATTCCAACTTCATCTCTATCTCTTTCCTTCCATGCAAATCATCACTTGAACATCTTTTAAGCTCCTTTCATCCCTCTCCATGACATGTAAATGTACCTTCAAAACCATAAGAACACGCAAAGTGTAAAACCATAGATAACTACCAATAAAATCATGAAATTAGCTCAAGTTTACACTTAAAGACTTTTAAAACCCATTTGCTCAATATTTCAATATAAAGCTCGATTTCTATGAGAAACATACGAATATGGGGGAAATTGATATAAAATATATCCTTATAAAACGTATAAAATCACCCTTAACACCTTGATTCCCCCTCAATTATATTCTCCTTGATTTCAGTGATCGGATTTCTTTTTCAAACATCTATCAGAAAATCCATCCTTGATTGATCCTCAATTGATTGTACATTTAATGCTTGATCTTCATAGTATAAAATCTGAGCAAGTAAAGTTTACTTGGCCATTTTCTGAATGGTTAAGTGATCCTCCTGACTTGGCTGTTTGGTTCTTCCTTCACTGCTTTATCTTCACTCAGTTGATAGTCAGTTCACTCTGCTAGTTTAGTGCTTGTTGTTTTCTTTGATCTTTTAGGTACTTCTTGTACTTCACTGATCCTTAATTTGGGTGAGATCAGTGTACACCATATTTGACAATGTGTTCCATCATTTGAATTACAACTTAGACTTATCCAAGGTCATCACAGACTTCTCTGGTTATAAGTCAGACAATATATCTCTTGTGATTCTCTGCTGGTTCTTGGCTGGCTTCACTCTTCCGGATTTCTGTTTTACTTCGCCATCCTACCAACTAGTACAATACTTGTCTGACTTAACTTATACAACATGTCAGACTCTAAGTAAAGACTTATACAGATATTTCTAACTTATTTCAGGCTTGCTATAACAACTGGTATGGCTATCATCAAAACATATAAAAAATGTTCCTAACAGCTTCTCTAATGACCATCAATTCAACTGTAAAGGTAATGTTGATGCCTCTGAATCTAGCAAACTCATAGATACATTTACCATGGGGAATTTCTTAGGTGGTGTCTTCATTTAGTAGACTCCAAAAAATACATATAAGTGTTGGGAATTTTAAGTGCAATTGGTGTCTAGGAACCATGTGGATCGGAATGAGAATGTGAACGGGTGGGTAAGAATTTGCCAGTATCCATACTTTACCCATCAGAAAATTTCTTTACCAATACTCTACCCATATGCGGGTAGAAATTATTGAATCCGTAGCACCCATATGACATTTATTGGCTAAAAACTAATTGTGTATACTAATCATAAGCAATTGTTTGTTTTTTCTTTTCTTTTTCATTTCGTGTTATAATCTGCATATGATTGCTCTTACTATAGAAAATCTAGGCCCAGACTTATATAAGAGAAGGGGTATCATCCCATCTTACTGTAGAAAAACTAGGCTCAAACCTATGTAAGAGGAGGACCTCATCTCTAAAACATAGGTTGTGAGGTGAAGGAAGTACATATCTTAATATGATGTGTGATACAATAGCAAGTGTCCAATGTAAGACAACTTTAACATGCTCGCTCTAATGTGGGCCTATAAAGAGTCTGGGCTACATGGTACACAAGACATATAAAGGGCACTATAAGGCCAACAAAGAGGCCCAACACTTTCTTAATAAAATGGTGGCCCTGATACCATGTAAAAAGTCTAGGCTCAGACTCATATACGAAGATGGGCCTCATCCCCAAATCCTAGGTTGTAAAGTGAGGGAAGTTCATCTCTTAGTAAGTGATAAAAATAACATTAAAGCGTGTTTATATGATAGAAATGAGGCTCAAAGTGCTATAAAGTAGATGTAAAACACGTGTGAAATGCATGAAAAGATTGACTCCATCAGTGATACAATAACAATTGTCAAATTCGAGAAAACTTTGATACTTATCTCATGAAAATAATTAAGTGCACTTGCATACATCACCTACTTTTTCTTATATGCTTGAATTTTCTCACACCAGATTTACCAACATAGAGTTTTTGGGGGATTATCTCCATTCACACATTTTTTGGTAGGGCCAGAATATGACCACTGTACGAATTTTTTTATGTTATATTAATATAAAAGTTTTGTTGAAAAAGAAACTATATGTTCACACTTCACACGGTCACACCCTTCATTATTTATTTTGTGTATTATAGAAAAACAATTTGACATCAAAGAGCATGTGATAAGTGGTGTTAACATTACAAGAATATATAAATACATTTCTATATTCAAAGACAAAAATAATATATCTTTATATATATAGCTTTTACGTGTCATTATTTAAGCACTTACAGATATTATTTTTTATTAGGTAGATAATAATGAAATATAATCTCTTGGATTGTGAGTGATAGTTAATTTTTGAGTGATTGTTACTTTTTGAGTTAAATTACCAACATGATTGATTGCGGTCTATTCGTTATTCACGAATTCAGCCTTTTCTTATCTCTACGGAAGAGTCCTTAGGCCATCTCCAACGGAGAGGTTTAAGAAAAAAAGCTTTTGAAAATGTTTTTTACCATTGGAGGCTGCTGAGTTGGCAAAAGGTTTTTAGAATAGGTTTGTGTAGACAAACTGGTTTACATATGACAAATTTTTTTTTTTATAAAATTTTTAAAGTTGGTGTGTAGTAGAAAAAAATATTTATATGTAGTAGTTTCTATCTTTATAAAACTTTTGAAAGGTTTATGATTCATGGAGAAAATGTTTGTAGAAAAAAGTTTATAAAATAATGATGTGTCATTGTGATAAAACTTTCTGGCACCTGAGATCTTTCTTAGAAGGCTCAGCTCAATCGCTCAAGCTCAGAAGCTCAATGCTTAGTTCTCAAACGCGGTTCATGATTTTTTTAAAGCTCTGTAAAGGTTCATACCGTTGGATTGAAACCAAAGCTTTTAAAAGCTTTTCAATATATGCTTTATTCCCTTAATGTGTTAAAACGCATTGTGATGTTACTGTTGTTTTATAGTTTTTTTATTTTTTATTTGTTCGCATGCAGTGCTTTGATAAGTATATTTTGTTTGATTCGTTAAACATAAGCACAATGAACATATTTTTAACGCATATTAAACACAATTTTGCTTTTATTTTTATTTTGTTCATGTTATAATAAAATATTTATAAAGAATTGTTGAGATAAAGGATAAGATGATAAAATGAAGACTTATGATTGAAAGAAAAGGTCTATAGAGCCCATACATTTGTGATCTGACATACTCTTTAAAGCTTAGATGTGTAATGATCCCATTGTGAGAGCTTAGATTGAGTTTTAGTTGTTGAGATAAAGGATAAGATATAAAATGATATTTTGTTATTAGATTCTCTAGAGCTTAGATAATTAGTCTGTAGATATTGTTATTAGATTCTCTAAAGAGTAGTATTTAAGGCTGATGATGTACTGAACACTATTCAGAATAATTAAATCCATTTCTGTTAAGTTTATCTTTCTTCACTTGGTATCAGAGACATGGTATCCCCAGCCATGAGCTCCACCATTATCCCACCGGAAACCACCAGTGTTAATCTAAATCCACCACAAACAACCCTATTATCTCAAGTAGAAAGCAACTCCACTTTCACTGTCTCTCCGATTTCACTACCAACTCAATTTCCCTTCTCTTTCCCTGTTTACTCGTCGATACCATCGTTTCCGGCCACTTTTCCGACCTCATTATCACCTTCCCTTGGGCTACCAGGTAGCTATGCCTCTGGAATCCCTTACATGTCATCCTCTGGAGTTTTATCTCCAAACCTTGATCTGTTCTCATATGTTCTTCGTCCACCGGGAACTCTTGCTCCGCCGTTCACCGGCAATCTCAGTCAAGCATGCACTATTAAGCTTACACGTGACGACTATTTACTGTGGAAGTATACTGTTCTTCCAATTGTGAAGGGGTATAATCTTGAGCCCTTTTTGACTGGCATGAAACCAAGACCTCATGAGGTTCTCTTCGATGGAGGAGTTGCCCGGTAGAATACTATAGTTGTAGCTCAGTGGGATTCTACCGATCATTTCTTAAGGGATGGCTGTTAAGTTCTATGACGGAGCATGCCTTGCTTGAAGTTCTAGGCTGTGAAACATCACACGAAGTTTGGTCCACTCTCGAAGCATTGTTCAACAGCCAATTTGAGGCTAGGATGCTTGAATTTAAGAGTGCTCTTACAAAAACTGAAAAAGGCAGCAGATCCATGGCGATTATCTGGCTCTCATGAAGTCATATGCTGATAAACTTGCAGCTGCTGGTTACCCAGTGTCCAAATCAGAGTTTATCCTAGCAGTTCTGGGTGGCCTGGACAGGGATTATGAGTCAGGGATTGTCAACATTACAGCAAGGGTCGGATCTATGAATTGGCAAGGGGTGCAATCTCAATTACTTACTCATGAACGACTCTTAGCTCGTTTCAATCCCAATTCCAACAGTGAGATATTTATTATTTACCATAAATATTTATCCAATAAATATTTTATGCACATGTCTTATTAATCACAAGAAAACTAATTTCTTGTTGACCAATAAACACATGGGGCGAAATTCATCATCATTGACCTAGTCAATATGATTTTTTTTTCACACACACACTAATTGGGCCAAGATTATGGAAAATGCCTTTTCCACATATTTAATTATTTAGCCCAACTAATTTAATAGTCCACTAAACAATTAATTCACATATCGTTTTAATAAAGCCCAACAAGGACTTAATTAATATTATTAGGATTCGACGTCCGAGAATAACTATGCTATATTAGGAGGCACGTCGGGGACCATCGACTAATAATCAGCGGCTCCGATAAATCAAATAAATAATTATAGAATAATTACATTCGATAAATCAATCACAGGAATATGCCACCATAATCCCGTGACTGCACTCCTCCGATTAAAAGATTATAGTTATCTCCTCACGAGAATAATAATAAGCGTCCATTGATATAATCATTACATATGGATTAATCCTCCATAGATCGCTTCATTCTAAATCGGGAAGTTACCGTTAACCCTTTTTAGAACCTCTTATCCTTATTTACCATTAACCCCTAGTGATCAATTAATTCATACAACTCACCGGTAGCTAATCGATGTAATATGAACTCGCACGATCGATCGCTTTCTAGGATTAACAAATAAGGGAATCGTTTATCTACTTCCATAAATGGAAGGAATGGATTCCGATATCGTGACAACACGTACTACTCACTCAATCCATTACAATGCCAAGATGGGGTAATTCGGACCACGGACTCGGTGTAATCCTTAACCGTCAAGTCAAACTTCATACTCGATTCAAGCGGTTGGATCGTGATCACCTCGAGATTAAGATATATATCCATAAATATGATCATCCATTGATTCGATAAGACTTCTCGATTACGGAATTATATCGTGAACTCTAATCAAATCGGTCCAAATTTATATGATATATCTATCATATATAAATGCCCCATTAGGTTCTCTTAACCGAAAGTCCGGATAAGACAATCACACCTATTGTGTTCTGGGCGCATTAATAGCATGTTAAAGGAGAGACCCGATACTCTCGATTAACTTCACTACGGGCTAATTGTATTTTAAGTACATCTTCACTAACTCAATCCTCCCGTGTATATCCCATACACTGAGTTAAGTGATTACATAAACGATATACTTTAGGGTTTTCTGTAGTGTAAATACTATTGTCACATCGGTGAATATGAGAATAATATATATGAATAATAATATCATTTCATTTATTAAATAAAACAATTACAAAATTGTCTTTCGGGCATCACACCTAACAGGTCAAACCCTAAATTCTGCTGCTAATCTTATGCATCTGACTCCTCGTGGTCAACCGAATTCAGATGTGCGTTCTCAGTACTCTAATTCTGGCAGAGGCAGAGGTGGTTATCGAGGTGGTGTCCGAGGACGAGGGGGTGGTAAATGAGGCAATCCTAATAACGGGAGTATATGCCAATTGTGTGGAAAAAATGAGCATACAGTGCTTGAATGCTGGCATCGATTTGATCCCAATTTCACAGGTCCTCATCCTCCTAGGCCAAATGCTTCTAATTCTGGTCTAAGACAGATGTCTGCCCTCATTGCTTCTCCTCAATCAATGACTGATTCTGCCTGGTATATGGATAGTGGTGCTACAAACCATGTCACTGGAGATATCAACAACCTGCACATGAGCTCTGGATATAATGGTAATGGTACACTTTCTGTTGGTAATGGTGAGCAACTTAAGATTCATAATATTGGTCAATCTATGTTACCAAATTCTTCTCTTACATTACACTCTATTCTTCATGTTCCTCATATAACCAAAAATCTTCTTAGTGTGTCTAAACTTTCTTGTGATAATGATGTTCTTATTGAATTCAATGAATCTTTCTGTTTGGTGAAGGACAAGAAGTCAGGGACTGTCCTTCTCGAAGGAGTAATGGAGGATGGTCTGTACAAGATGGTCAATCTCACTAGAAATTCCAAGAGCTCTCCTAAATCCAATCAACCTGTTCCCGTTCAGTGTCTCTTTAGTGCTGTTAGGACTGGTAGTATAGAAAAGAGTCTTGATATATGGCATAGAAGGCTTGGCCACCCTTCTAAGAAAACTTTGAGTCTAGTTCTTCAAGAATGTAATGCTGGTTTTTCTATTAATGCAAGTTTGTCTTTCTGTGAAGCATGCCAATTTGGCAAATCTCATGCTCTTCCTTATTCTGATTCTATTTCTCATGCTACTCACATGTTTGACCTAATTCACACTGATGTTTGGGGACCTTCACCTGTCAAATCAACATCTGGACACTTATACTATGTGCATTTCCTATATGACCACTCTAGGTTTACTTGGATTTACCCTAAAATCTAAATGAGAAGTTTGTGATGTAGTTAAACAATTCCACAAACTTATTAATACACAGTTCTCTACTCAAATTAAATACATACAGTCAGACTGGGGTGGTGAGTATAGAAGCATAGAAACTTGGCTTAAAGATCAGGGCATAGCTTTCAGACACTCATGTCCTCATGCTCATGGACAACATGGCA
Source organism: Gentiana macrophylla (assembly GCA_026214975.1). Taxonomy (NCBI): domain Eukaryota; kingdom Viridiplantae; phylum Streptophyta; class Magnoliopsida; order Gentianales; family Gentianaceae; genus Gentiana; species Gentiana macrophylla. Next base: position 10,358,257 of record CM047809.1, on the reverse strand, counting down.
AAGCAGAGAGGAAGCATAGGCACATAGTAGAACTAGGGCTTACCCTCCTAGCCCAGGCATCCATGCCCCTCACCTTTTGGTGGTATAGTTTTCAGGCTGCTACACTCCTAATCAACAATTTACCTACTCCTGTGCTACAAAACAAGTCCCCACATGAGGTCCTGTTTCATACTAAGCCAAACTATAATAGCTTTAAAGTATTTGGTTGTGCATGTTATCCTTGTTTAAGATCACATCAGGCTCACAAGTTTCAGTTTCACTCTACTAGATGTGTGTATCTTGGCCTAAGTCATATCCACAAAGGTCACTTGTGTCTTGAGGAGAGTGGTAGAATATACATCTCTAGAGATGTAGTTTTTGATGAGCATTTCTTCCCCTTTTCCACAAAATTTCAACAGGGGCATCACAGATCCATAGTCCTTGATATGCCTGAGTCCTCTCCTAGTTTCTCCTTTAGTGTGTAACCATAAACTATTAATCACGAAACCCGTGCTCCTGTTGATGATCCTGATGGAGCTCCTTCCTACGACCAGATTTCCAGTCCTATGCCTTATCCTCATATCACCCCATCTCAAAGCCCTTCACACCATATTTCTAATTCAACTTCCTCTAGTCCTGACTCCTCTCCTGTCAATCCTGAATCTGTAGCTGATTCATCCACCTCTGGTCCTGCTTCTAGCCCTATTCCTAGTCCAGTGTCACCTCTTCTTCCTCTCCTACTCCTCCACCTATACCTAAATCTGTTAATACTCATCCAATGCAAACCAGGGCCAAACTTGGCACTTTTAAACCCAAAGTCTATACTGCTGACTCTTCTGTTTCTCATTATTCTGAACCTGAAAGTGTGCCACAGGCCTTGTCCAGTCCCTCTTGGAAGACTGCCATGGATGAAGAATTCTTAGCTTTACAAAGGAACCACACATGGACCTTAGTTCCTCCCAATTCTAGTCAAACATTGGTTGGCAATAGATGGGTTTTCAAACTTAAACTTAAAGCTGATGGAAGTATATTGAAACATAAAGCCAGATTAGTGGCTAAGGGCTTTAGTCAAACATATGGGGTGGACTTTATCGAGACCTTTAGTCCAGTTGCCAAGGCTCCCACTATTAGAATTATGCTTTCTCTGGCTGTGTCATATAACTGGCCAGTCCATCAAATAGATATCAATAATGCTTTTTTGAACGGTCCTTTACAGCATCTTGTGTACATACCTCAGCCAGAAGGCTACGTTGATCCTCAGAAGCCTGATTATGTGTGTCAACTTCACAAAGCTCTTTATGGTTTAAAATAGTCTCCTAGAGCTTGGTTTGAAGCCTTGAAGTTACAGCTACTGTCTTGGGACTTTAAGCAATCTATGTGTGATAATTCTCTTTTTATTCTCAACACTGGTTCTCACATGCTGTTTGTTTTAGTATATGTGGATGACATTTTGGCGACAGGGAGTTCTATGCAGCTGATTTACAAGTTCATCAAGATGTTGGATTCTAGATTTTCTCTCAAAGATCTAGGCAGTGTGTCTCACTTTCTTGGCATACATGTTTTCAGGGATGACACTGGCATGTACCTTACTCAAACTCACTATGCCAAACAACTGTTGAAGAAATTTAACTGTGAGTCCCTTAGTACTTGTCCCACTCCCATAATGCTCAACAAGAAGTTAGAGGAGGATCCTAGTGATATCTTTCAGAATGCCACGTTACACAAAAGTATTCTTGGGGGGTTGCAATATCTCACTCAAACAAGACCGAATATAACTTTTGCTGTGAATTGCCTTAGTTAGTATATGCAGTCACCTTGTGTTGAACACTGGAAAGCACTGAAACGCTTACTTAGATATATCCAAGGCACAGTTGACTATGGACTGCTGTTTAAACCTGCTACAACTCTGGCTCTTAATGGTTTTTCAGATGCTGATTGGGGGGTTTCCCCTGCTGACAGAAAATCAGTTGGTGGCTATTATGTTTATTTGGGTGAATCCTTGGTGTCTTGGTCTTCTAAGAATCAGGGAGTGGTGTCCCGTTCTAGTACAGAATCTGAATATCGAGCACTTGCAAATTTAACATCTGAAATGAAGTGGATCACTTATCTGCTTGCTGAAATGCAGATCCCTCTTGCAAAAGTACACACTGCTCTTATTTGGCACAAAATCCTGTGTATCATGCCCATACCAAACATATAGAGATTGATGTTCATTTTGTGAGAAATGAAGTGCTGGCCAAGAAGCTTCAAGTCTGTTATGTTCCTTCAGCAGATCAGTTGGCAGACTGTTTGACAAAACCTCTTACCTCTACGTAGTTCCAGCATTTTAGATCCAATCTCAATGTTGTGGTCACACCCTTGAGTTTGAGGGGGGATGTTGAGATAAAGGATAAGATGATAAAATGAAGACTTGATCTGAGCCCTACATTTGTGTTGCTGATGTGTGATGACGGTCAAATTATACCCGTAAAAGTCATCAACATTGTCCTTAAATCAGGATTAATAATATATATTTTATATTAAATCACATTTTATATTTATTATTTAATGTTATGTGATTTATAAAATATAATTTGGTATTTATCCGTTTATAAGATATAATTTGGTATTTATCCGTTATTTAAATATAATTTATTTTGGGATAAATATTTATTTTGTAGATTGAGATAATTTTTGGAGGATAATTACAAATGGAAGAATTAAATCTCAAGATAAATCCAAGCAAATCCGGATGCATTGAAGATAAAGATCGGACGAGCACGAAAAGAGGAGTAAGGCATGACGAAAGCCGGCAAGCCAATCCAAAGAATGGCGCCGACTTTGGGGGACGCACAAGGGGAGGGGGGCGCATTTCATCTTTTGAGATCGGCCGGGAGTTATCTCTATTTGTTTTGATATTTTGAAGTATATCTCTTAATTAGCTTGAACCCCTATAAATAGAGACATACAATACACACCATATACACCTTTAGAAATACTCTAGAATACAATTCACAACATTGTTTTTATTTTCAATATATGTTTTCTTTATTTTATGTTCGTTCTTTACGGAGCCGTTAGAATCGCCGGTTAGGGATCTATCGAAAAATGGGAATCACGCTCGTCTTCGAGGGTAATGTCTACTCAATTATGCAATCTTTATTCGTAGATCTAATTTATTTCGTTATGGAGTAGTCGTTTTGTGTATTGATTTCGTGATGTAGTTAATTTACTGAACCCATGTTTATGTAGATCTCGAGGCGTAAAAGGCGTTTCACGAGCAAATCTGGTTCGACCGAGCTTCTCGGCGGCGAGCCTATGTCTCGTTGGTAGTAAGATCTGTGATGTTCTTGATTTGTCTGTGAACGGCTTCGACTACGTCAGGTTCTCTGGTTTGTAATTTAAACGAGTAATTAAACTTGATCAACTTAATTATTTGTCATCGTAATTTAACATGAGACCTAAAAAATGATTGTTACTTAGGACAGAGATTGAATCGGTGTCTAAGAAGTACGCCTAACCATAGGAATGTTGCTTAGATGAGGTTACGGTTTATACCGGCATCCCTAGTTTCGTAATTGTGTCAGAAGTTATATGAGATGGAGACTAAAAATGTGAAGTCACGTAATGGAGACACGATGATCTAGATGGCCTACCTGGAGCTAGATCTATTTTAGGGGATGACTCCCGTAGTCAGAATAATTAATCTTAAATGTCTTGTTTTGTCTCGTCGTCAATCTACATAGCACGGGGAAGTAATTACTACTAGCGTTATCAATACCGTTTGTTAATCATTTATAAAACCTATAAAAATAAGTGTCTTAGTGTCGTTGTGTCTTTCGTTGGTTTTGTGTTTCTATTTTGTCAATTTTAATTCTACGTTAATTGTTGGTCGTAGACCGCCTTTAATTTGCTTTTTAATTTAATAAGTCGTATTTCGTTTAAGCCGAGTCTCTGTGGGATCGACATCGACTCTATCTAACTATACTACGATTGAACCTAGTTCTCTTGCTAGTGTGTTATTTAGGTATCGAGTATTTTTTATTACTTGGACCGTGCATCAATGTGTAATGATCTAGGAGCTTAGATAATTAGTCTGTTAAAGATATTGTTATTAGATTCCCTAAAGAGTAGTATTTAAGGCTGATGATGTACTGAACACTATTCAGAATAATTAAAGTCATTTCTGTTAAGTTTATCTTTCTTCACTTGAATACACACCGGTTCATGTCTGACAGTGTGTGAAGCTTTTTAATATTTCAATTTTTTTAAATGATTATGTGGAGTAGAAAAATAGAGTTTATTGATAGTGGATAAATTATTTATGTGTAGTGAGTCCGTAGAAGCCACAACTAGACAATTCCTTCCGTTCAACCTTTTTAGAAATCAATCAATACAGCCATACATAGCACAAACAGATAAGCAGATAAGGACGGCATTATTCAATGTCCAGGGACAAGCCTTTTCTAACAGATTTCACTAACGAAATAAAAGGGTTAGAAAAACGAATCACACTCGCTACAGTGTGATTATTGTATACAACTGGACCTTTTGTCGAACAGGGAAATTGGACAGAATAATAGTAAATTTTTTATCTGTTGTGGATAGAAAGTTTATAAAGAAAATATTTATAAGTTGATAACGTGTCACATTCATAAACCTTTTAAAATGTTTATGATTGGAGGTACTCTTAGAACCACCGTAGTGGTTATAAACATTTGTGTCCATAAATTCTTCAATGTCCTGGCAATTTCTAATTGCGTAAAAATTTCACGTAGGTTTATAGACGTAGTAGACGTTATTTGTTGATTAAATCGCGTAGTGGTATAGGAATGGAATGGAGATAAAGGTGAAAAAAACAACAATTAAGAAAGAAAATGTCTCACCTTTACAAGACGTGTCCGAAAAAATGAGTCCCTTGCCACTTCTACAATTCGCATTTGGTCTTGACTGCATCCGGAAAAAGTGAGTTATATAATTTGGTCCTTGTTATTTTGATTTTCGGTAGAAAGGTACTATTTCCGTCCTAAAATATATGTCCGTTTAGCATTTTGTATTTGTTCTAAAATGTAAATCCATTTAGATAATCAATGAAGCATTTATTACATTTTCCTCAATTTACCCCTCATTTATTATATACTCACCCACTTTTCATTACTTTGCATTAATAATGGTCAAAGGTCTTTTTAGTCTTTTTCATCAAAGTTAATGACATGGAACCAATTTAACCAACTTTCTTAATCTGTGCGAAAAACCCAAACGGATTTATATTTTGAGACGGGTGTAGTAAATCAATACTGACATAACAGGAAAAAGACACTCAAAATAAGCTTCATTACGGGTGCTCTTTAGGAAGTTGGGAAGTTCACCGAGTTGGAGGGCTTTACACCTCAAATACACGTCACCATAAGTCTTGGGGCTCATGGTGCATGTGCTCATACTTATGCTAGAGACGCCCTTGACATTACTCAATGCCCTCTTCCGTTATTTAAGGCCTCTACTATAGTTATGTCTCAAGACCTCTGATTGCGAGGAATGTATAGCTTGCATCACGCTTTTGACAGGTGTGCTCCAGAATCTCTGGAATGGGAAATGTGTAGTAGGATTTTTTTTTCTCTGCAATCACATTCTTGTAACAACTTCTTTGACATTGAAACACTTGAGGGAATTCTTACGTCAAACTCAGGATCTCCTGAATTATTTCAACCTTTCATTTCAACAATGATCAATGTACATTCACTTAATTAGTGAACCAAGACAGCTTGATCCCTCTAAGGGATACGTAGACAATCACTTAGAATAAGATTAAGTCCATAATCATCTCAAATCTTTGTAGAGTACGTATGCATCAACATATTAAAATTATGGAAAATTAGGGATAAGGATACAATTTGAAATATTTTTAAGTAACATGACAGCTACATATTTTTTATAGGGAGAAGGACAACTGCATAATTTTTATAGCGAGAAGGATGAACAGTGAATCCCAAAATCGGTGAATCTCCTAGTGAATCCCAAAATCGGTGAATTTAAACGGTGAATCCTTAAAATTAGTGAATTTGGCGATGAATTTTGAAAATTAGTGAATTTCGACGGTGAATTTCGTCGATGAATTTAAGCAGGTGAATTTGAACATAAGTGAATTTCGACGAATAATAAATAGTTTTGTCGTTTATCAAAAGTTTCAAAAACTGTCCTTCTACTTAATTGATAAAATATTTATGTCCTTCTCCTCATTCCCCAAAATTAAGTGAATATTATTTATGTAACAAACTAATTGTTTATCTAAAAACAAACGCTAACATAGTTCAAGTTATTAATAGTAGGTGAGAATTAATTAATCACTTCAATTAATTCATCTTACTCATCATTTAAAGATTCGGATAGAAATTTAATCTGAATGCAGTGACATTTCATGCTGTGGATATATTATTTATTGCAAGGAACTGTAATATGTCATTTAAATACCAGGAATCACATGTGCGGATACATACATATCCAGGTTTGAAATATTTCATGTGCCTTATCGCCTATTGTACAACAAGGATTAAACATATCTAAATGATGAGATATGAGATCATGCCTCTTAAAATAAAAAAAAACACACATGCCACACACACACATATAGATATATATATATATATATATATATATATCATGAATATTATGATATAGGGATGGATATTTGAGAGAATCAATTCAAGATTGGGTTCAGTTGACATAACAAGATAAATTTCATGTGTTGATGATAAGTGGAAAAATTATGGAACATTTTACACAAATAAGATCCTACTTTGAATATGGACTTTTTTTTCTTTATCAATAGAGATTCAAACTCTTTATATATAAGATACAAAATAAATACATTTTGAAAAGAAAAAAAAAATACATTGAAAAGAAATAAAACTACTTTCACATTTCTGATGATATTCCGATTGGATGATGCTATGATCACAACGAAAATTGACACAACGAATGACATTTGATTTGTGTCAAATTGGTTACATATGGCTTTAGCATGTGTCTATTCTAATTTTTAAGGACAAAACTATATGTAAGGCGGGTATTATTAAACTTGAGTAATGCTACATGCACAATAATAATTGTGTCAAAACGGATAACACAACATAATTTCATATTCATGATTATGATGTATATAATACCCGTTGATCATTCTTTATATCCGTCATTATCAATGATATAAAATAAACTTATGTCATCCGTTGTGATGCAATGATCATATCTGTAGCATTATTTTAGTTAGATCACCCAACCTAACGTTCTTTATAAGAAATGAGCTTTTAAAACTTTTTCTAAATTCTTAACTACTTTCTTCAGTTTACTCCACCATTAATTTTAACCCAGCTGAACTCTTATGTTGAGTGCTCATGTACTAATAGTTTTATAGTAGCTTTTTATGTAATTGTAAAAAAAACAATTACACAATTAAATAATTAATCCACCTAAATAAAAAAAAAAATTATGACACCATCTTTAAGGTAGATAGATCATCTGTTATGCATAACTATATTATTTATTTATTTATTTCAAAATGATATATAGGTGCATATATAATGACAACACCGTAATTTGCATTAGAATTAATTCCCCAAACACACACATCCTCCCCCACTCCCCCAAAAAAAAAAAAAAAAACCGTAAAATTATATGTAACCCATGTTAGGGAGTAGATGTATATATAAAGTAGGTAGGAGATGATCCGGGTTGTAATATACGATATATGGTAGTTCGTGGTTGGTATTGCACATGCTACTATGTTGTCCACAAGCTAGGTTGGGGTTGGGAACTAGGCATGTATGTCCAAAAGAAATAAATAAATAAATCAACAAACAAACAAACATAAAGAAGATGCATCACCAAGCATATAGAAATAAATAATATATTATTCTTTGATTTTATCTCACAATTTAGTGAGAGTATTGTTGGAAAATTGATACCTAGGATATTGACATAAAAGAAATAACTCCAAGACACGTGGAAGCGTTGTTTTGTAGGAGATGTTTAAATCTCACGCATTTATTAGGGAACAAATGAAAATCTCTCTCAGGATACAATGAAGTGTTTGATTCAAATAAACATTGTTTTGAATCAAACCGAGACTTTTGTTACGATGATGATGTAAAGAACTTGGACTCAATTCGTTTGGATACTTGTTCATTTTATAGGCGAAATCACGCCATAAACGAAGTGAGGTCTTTCTACTGACGGGAAGGATCATATCGATTCGGCCAAACACTTGCAAGTTCATGAATCTCAACGGATGCATGAATTAAAATGCATGAGTCCCAACGAACTGATACATTATTTTGCCAATGAACTGATGCATGAACTGGTGCATGTACTCTTTTAGAGCATACATTGAAGTTATGATATATACTCAACCGCTACTACTACTAGGTCGAACACCGTTTCGTTACGATAACATTAATTCGTACGGCAACTTGTATGCAAACAATCATAAAATATTTAATTTATGAAAAAATATCTAACAAGTATGACGCTTATGTCCTGAATATCGAGTAATTATCTGTATTAGAATGTCTTCCACGAGTATAGTTAAAATAACTCAATTATATACGTTAGTCTGGTCTCACTAAACATCATAGTAGAATGTGGAACTAAAAGATAGACTCGGGGATCAAAATGATGGTTAAGGACGATCAAAATGAAACACAAGAAGTGTTGGACCACATACTGCGAAGTGATGCTTACTAACACATCAAACTCTACCCTAGTCTAAGCAGTTGTCTGTGATCACCTCAGGATTGAGATTAATCCATATATGATCATCTTGTGTTTCGATAAGACTTCTCGATCACGGAATTATATCGAGAACTCAAATCAAATTGGTCGAAATACATATGATTATCATCATATATAAATGTCCCATTATGTACTTATTACCGCCGATCCGGATAAGATCGTCACACACTAAAAGTGTTCTAGGCGCATTATTAGCAAATTAATCTTGAGACCCGTGCTCAGTTAATAAACGCTCTGACTAAGTTAATTTTAAGTACATCTCTCTAACTCAATCCTCTTGTGTATAGCCATACACTGAGTTATGTGATTACATTAACGAGGTACTTAGGGTTTTCAGTAGTGTCTTAGTTATAATCATATATGCATATAATAAGATGAATTATTAATTCTGTCATAAAAACAATTAGATAATTGTTTTTCGGGCACTACACCTAACACTTTCTAAGGGTGGAGGGAGAATGTAAAATCCCACATCGGTAAAGTAAAGTCTTGCTCACCCTCATATAAGTGTGAGACATAAAGGTCTTGTCAACTCGTGTTAGCCCTTCTAGACCAACCGAGGATGGCGGTCTAAGCAGTTGACCGGACCATTTATGACTCATTTAGCGCAACCAACCTCGGGGTCTGGGGGCGTTACGGTGTGGTCAACGGTATCTCCCAGTAATCTTATCTTTCAATACCTCCTCAAACGAGGTTGGGTTTGGAGACGAGTTTGTTTGGGTGATAATAATTTGGCGGTATTTGGAGAGCATCTCCACTCTGGCGATTCTTCCGAAGTCCATAGTTGTGATTTTGTAGGGTATCTCCACTCCGGCGGTTCTTCCGGAGTCCATAGTTGTAAGTGGAAGGCATCTCCACTTCGACGATTCTTCCGGAGTCCATAATTGTGATGTTTGACTTTCTCGGTGCTCGTATGTCCGGCTCTTCTTTTGATTGATTTTTTTGTTTTCTAGATTGTGATATCGACCTCCAATTGTTCGGATTGGATCTATCTTGTATCTGCACCAAAATAAAAAGATAGACCGGATTTTTTTTATAATTGTTGAAAATAAAATTGGACTCGAAAAATGACATGAGACAAATATTTTTTTTTTGGACTCAATTTTTCACGATGGACTAAAAAGTAAATAATCATGGACTAAAAGGAAAAAAAACTGGACGTGGGGTGGGGTGGGGTGGACTGAATTTTTTTTGTTAGGTGGGATTTTTTTGTGTGTGGAATTATGAAGGTATGAAGTGATAATGATGATTGACGAGAGCAAACCGATGCATTGAATTGGAAGACGATGAGAATTATTCGGATAAAATAGAATAGGATGGACGATTAAGGATTGTGAAGCAATGAAAAAAAGTTTAGAAGCGGAAGAGGGATCGGGCGAGGGTTCACCAATGTTAAGGCATACGAACCCCCACATCTGGCTCTGTTACCATAAAGAAAATCAGATTAGCACACCGAAAGACTCTAAAAGCTTGTTTTTATTGAATTGATTCTTCCATTGATACAATAAAGAATTTATAGGCTTATATGTGGTCAAATGTATCTCTTGTGATCTTACACTACAAAAAAAAGTTCTTTTTGTGACAAACTTGTGGTGACAAAGAGTAGATTTATCACAAATGGTAGCTTCTAGTGACAATAAATTTGTTTGTCACAAAAAGTTTTAATGATTAGTGATAAAAAAAAAGATTTCTCACAAATGGTTTAGTGTATTGTCACAAAAATGTATTGTCTCACTTTGTATTGTGTATTAATTTTTGGATGAGGCTTTTGTGACAACCATTTTATCATTTTTTTTTTGAGTCTAGACAAATATTTTGTCATTAAATCCTCAATAATGGGTGTAAACTATTCGAGCCGAATATTAAGATTATCGAGTCGAGTCGAATATTATGATTATCGAGTTGAGCGTATTTTGAATTTTACTTAACTCCAACTCGAACACGAATTTAACACATTCATCAAGTTCAAACTCGATAATGAACACCTTTATATTTGATCCTAAGTCGAGACGATTCAAAAATGATTGTCTTTTTTTTTTTTTTTTTTTTTAATCATAGGAAATAAGCTTCAACCTGATTAAAAAAATGAGTTTTGCCACTTAAAAAAGAGTTTGACTTACATCGAACTTTCCATTCTTTTAAGTCTAGTAAAAATAAGTCTTTCCGTTCTCATTTCGCCTCCATAAAGTAGTTTAACCCCTTCCCACCCCCCCTTCGAAGAAGATGGAAAACCTCACCCGCCTCCTCCTCCTCCTCCTCCTCCTCCTCCTCTCGCCCGATTGATGGCACTACCGAAGGAAATGATCTTTGACGGCGAACCGGTCGGCTACGATCCGTCTCGGTTTTTCCTCTACCGGTATTCGATCTCTTAATCTTCACCTTTAGCCATGACGGAATCTCAAACCGACACTTGCTCCTCTGTTTTCTCAAAATCATGTTCTTCAATCATCGGTAATTCCTTTTTGTTTTACTTCCTACAATCTTATTTGCATTTGATTTGTGTTTCTTCGTGATATATTTTTTTCAATTTTGATCTCAATTATTTCATTAGGTTAAATATGCAAATGCATTGCATGTTGTGAAATTTGATTCATTGCATCTTCGGCATGCTTTGAAGCTCAATTTTACGCCTCATCTACATGTTTGATGCATGATTTACGATTCTGACTATATCTCATCCTTTTTCTTGATGGTTCAAGATGCAGCGTGAATTGGATGTTGAGCTAGTATATCGGAGACAAATCAAGCTTTTGTGGCGGAGAGAATCAAGATCTTGATGGTTCGAGTCCTTTGCATCTTCCATTTCCTATTTAAAATGAATATTATGTATGATTCACATGGTGTCGATTAGTTGCTAAAAGTATATATTATGATGGAAGACTTGTTTGATTCCTCGATCTCTGTGGTACCATTGCATTTCCTTTTCATGGTGGTGTGTAAAAAGGATGGATGGTGTAGGGTAATCGTAGATCTCAATGATTGTATTCTATTCTAAAGGGCTCTGCTTTGCTTAAGACACTTACAGGTGAAGATTCTTGTTGACAAAAAATGTTAACATACTTAAATTAACTACTTCAAGTATTAGTGAGCAAATGCATGTTAGGATTGATGTCATCTTTGTTTGATTTCATATATCTCCCATGTTTTTGTTTACTCTTGGTCCTGAACATTTTGAGGAGAAAGACGCATTTAAGATTTTGTAATTTTGATCTTGTTTGAGTCTGTTATTACTTATCTAATTCATACATAGTCTAAAAATCAGTTTGACATTGATGTTGCCTTTGCTTTCTGATTTGTTTTGAGTCCGCTTTATCTAATTGTGTAATTTTATCAAAACTTGTATGATTTTGATGTCCTACTTGGATTGTTTTTACGAATGGGGCAGCCATGTTGTAGCAAAGTAGCAGCAGTAGTAAAAAAATTTCACCCACCCTTTTAACATTCGTAAAAGGTATAATTCCAGGATTGAAGGTATTTATATTTATCTTTCTTTCTATCTTTCCCATAGTATGTGTAAGCAATTCTTGCATATCGGCATCTGAAAAAAGACTCTGCTTATAGCTAAAGCATTCAGATTAAGATTGTGAATTTGAAATGCTCTTTTAAATGCTCTTTTGAAGCTTTTTTATTTTATTTGGATGCAGTGTTTGGGTTGCCAGACGCCCCCTGGCTATGCGTTTATAGATTTTGATGACCGAAGAGATGCACAAGATGCTATTCGTGAGTTAGATGGTATGGTCTTCTACTAGAATAATCTGTTGTTATTTTGTTATGGTAGTCTTGAGTTCGACCTGTACAGTTTCTGTGCTTTGTCCTGTCAATTATTGTGTTGCGCTTGTACCAATTTATTCTTAATATGATAGATCCCTTCAAATCATTGTTGCACCATAGTTCTTCATTCATTGTACATCGTACCACTAAACACTTATAGACCATTGATCCATTAGAATGACCAATATTCATCAACCGGTCCCACCATGATCGATGGTCTACAAGTGTGTTGTATCACAGTAAAAACATGTTGATTACGTACCTCTTGCTCATGGCTATTCCCCCAATCAACAGCATATTTTATGGATCTGCATTTGTCTTCATCTCTTACAGGCCAGTAATGTTGCAATGGCATTAAACTTCTTGTGAAGAAATCATAGTACAGTGGCTTTACAATTAAAGTGACGGAATCGCAGGCAAGAATGTACTTCTCACTCATAGACCATGAAGATCCTTTTATATATATCTTGTATCTGATTAGAAAAAACAATAACATACAAGTTAAAGAACAAAAACTTTAAAATAAATGCAAATCATGCAAAAATGATATAAGATTTAGGATGTTATTCTCATACCTATGGTTGCATTGCCTTGACAAATCAGACTATTTGTAGCCTTGGAGGCGTTCTTGCGACCAATCTGTATTATAATGCCGGTATGATCGAACAACCCTTTTCTCTTGATCAATTTGTTGTTAGAAAATATGAAAAACAATGCAAAGATTGCCACAAGAAGGTAGAATAGTGATTGTTTCATCGAAGCCCACAAGTTTGCGTATCTGCGCCCTCTTGACCAAATCGGTGATGTACCAAGGTAATCAAGTTCAACAACCTTACTTTCTGTTTTCTTGTACAATCAGTTTTCATCTACATGCTCATTTTAATTTTTCTTTTCAATTACAAAACTTTATATGCATATGGGGGTTTCAATACTCGCAAATATATTGCATGTCAAGGAGCTTACAATGCACTTGAAGGTAATTTCAGTGTCTGAAAAGTTAGCTTACAAACCTAATTTTGAATGTTCAAATATTTGTTTTCTGTTCAGCTGTGTCCAGATCTTTGCACTTGTTTCTGTCTGTTAAATTTGGTTCAAAGTGTCTAGTCTGCAATCTGTTTCGGTCAAAATCTGATTTTGAGTATGTTTGCAACTTGTTGTTAAAGTCTGTCCATATATGCTTTTGACCATACTGTTTTGCATGATCGCTTTTGAAATCTGATCGATTATTGTAATAGCCTCTGCAGACAAGGAGAAAACTAGAACATGGAGGGCTGCCCACCTACAAGATGGTAATACGTGTAGGTCAAACTGTCTCTTTTTTCATGAATTGATATTTTCGACTCATAAGCTTGTGGATTGGATGTTGTTTTGGAATGTTACAGAGTTTACAAATACTCATAATCTTTTACCATTAAATCTTGCAAGTCATTCTATTTGATAAGACTATATCAGAAAACTTTATAAAGTTTTGTGGATTTCCGTGTTTTTCTTGGTGTGACAAACTTAATTCTTATATCCCTGTTTTATGAAATTCAGTTCTGATATTACTTTAGATGCGTGATTAATTGTTGAATATTGTTGACTTCTAATGTGTCTGTTTATTATTATATTTATTATTAATTATTATGGTTGTAGGATATTATTATTGATTATGACTTTTAATGCGTCTGTTTATTATTATATTTATTATCAATATTATAATTATATTATTATTATTATTATTACATTTTTCTATTATCTAATATTTATTATTATTATTATTATTATTATTATTATTATTATTATTATTATTATATGTCTTCTAGTGACAAAGCTTTTGTCAATATTAACCATTAATCTAAAAATGTGTTTATATCCTTTGGTGACAAGAACACTTGATTAGTGATAAAATAGTCATTATTTTGTGACAAAGATTTTGTCACGGAAAAACCTTCTAGTGAGAAATTTAGCGTTTTGTCATGAAAAGCTTTGGTGACAAAAGTATGAGATTTGTCGCCACTGAACTTCTTTAGTGACTTATACTCTGATTGTCGCCATAGACACCTTTAGCGTCAGTGCTTACACAACAAACGCCGTGACAAAAAACTTTTGTCACGAAAACCTTTGCAGACGAAAATCAGCACTTTTCGCGACGAAATTTTTTGTCACGAAAAGGTCTTTTTTTTGTAGTGTTATCTTTCAATAAACCATGGATACCAGATGCACATATTCAATTTTCCTTTTTTAGTGTAAAAATATTTTTAAAATTATAAGATATTAATGTTAGGGGATACACGTAAATATAAAACAGATATATACCCAAAAAAAAAAGAAGGAAAAATTAGGGATAAATCCATCTTTCCCCCTTAATTAATTTTGCTTTGATCTACACTTCTTTTTTTAGTTGTAATAAGGACAATAATTTGGTTCGGACTAAATTACCCCTAATATAACATATCAATCTGAACACCGAGCGTACCATCTTTCCGACTCTTTCTTCCGTAATTAAGAAGACAAGATCTAACTCTGAAGCGAGAATATGCTTTCCGGTAGGATTTGAGATCGGATTCAAGGGCGAGGAAGATTAGCCGGTTGGGTTACGCAAGTGAATTAAATGTGTTGAATCATCCCAAAGCCAATGCAAAGTGGGAAAATTGCAAAATTGGTCCCATAACTTTGGGGAGGTATCAATTTTGGTCCCATGCGATTTCTATTCATCGATTTTAGTCCCTTAACTTGAAGAAACACATCAATATCAGGACAATTAAATTTTCCGGCAGCTTTTTTATATTTTCCGACCAATTTGCCATGTGTCTGCTGACTGGACAACACATCAACAACATTATCGGTCTCGACAATGTCTACAGAAAATGATGGAAACTCTCGATCTGTGTTGTTTTGCTCTTGAATATATGAAAATCAAAATAGCATATTATTCAATTAAAAAAAAAAAAAAAAAAACAGGAGTATGCATACACCAAGAAAAGCATTTGTTTTTTGACCTTTTATTTTAGTTAAAGAGCAAAGCATCTATTTTGCAAAGAAAAAACACCATATAAACTCAACCCACTCCAACAAACGCACTGCATGAAAAGGAATTAAAAAACACGTCACTTGGAATAGAACAAATCCAAGAAACGTAGTTTTCTGTGCTTCAGTCAACAATCAAACCACGTCGCAGACGAGAGATACAAACAGATGCACTTCGACCAATGTGGATCATGAAAGCAAGATTTCTTACAAGGGCAGATTCTACTAAAATTACTTCAACAGCAAAACAACCAAGTTACACAGACACATGGCAATGAAAATGGCGAGGTTTCTTTCTTACATCCCGTGGCAAATTTGACAACTCAAAGCATTGTCCAACAGCGGACATATATGGCAAATTGGTGGAAAATATAAAAAAGCAGCGGGAAAGTTTAATTGTCCTGAAATCGATGTGTTTTTTCAAGTTACGGGACTACAAACGATAAATAGAAATTGTATGGGACCAAAATTGATACCATCCCAAAGTTATGGGACCGATTTTGCAATTTTCTCTATAAGGTATACGACTATAAAATGGTGGAGCAAAGTAAGGTTTTGAACACTCCGACTCCGGCACGAGTAATGCACCATAAGAGTAAAGAAAATCGAAATCTTAGCGAGAAATAAAAAGCTAAAGTGATGTTTTATTGATTGATAAAATGTTACAATAGTACTCCTTTATATAGGAGAGAAAGTGATACTATTATTTAATAGCAATATTCACACATTAATTGTAGATATTACGTATTAATTACGAATAATTATATATTACGTAATTAATGTGTGTATATTGTTAATATTATTTATTTGAATAATATTGTCTTCTATCACCCTCCTCAAACGAGGCCGGGTTTGGAGAAATGAGTTTGTCTTGGCATAATTTGGAGGCATCTCCACTCCGGCAGTTCTTTTTGGAGTCCATAGTTGTGATTTTGGAGGCCATCTCCACTCCGGTTGTTCTTCCGAGTCCATAGTTGATATTTTGGAGGCGTCTCCACTCCGGATCTTTTCCGGAGTCCATAGGTTGTTGTGTTTTGGAGCGTCTCACCTTTGGATGTTTGTCCGGTCCATAGTAGTGATGTTTGGGAGGCGTCTCCACCCCGGATGTTTTCCTAAGTCCATTAGCTGTTGTGTTTTTTTTTTTTTTTTTTTTTTTTTTTTTTAGATGATATATCAGCCTCCAAATGCGATTACTCCGATGAATCTGTATTTTTCTCAATCTCACCTGAAAGAAGACATAGATGAATGCCAAAAAAAAAAAATAATAAAGATACTACGATAAGAAATTTCCTTTTTGTTTGTTTGTTTTTTTTTTTTTTTTTTGGGACCCAGAATGACTAATGAAAAAAAATTGGACTCCATAAAACATTATAAAATACGAGGCATAGGGGGTATACAATGCTACTGGTATATATAAGGCCAATCTTGACGGGATTTTTTTTTTCTTTCCAGATTTTGGGTGGTAAGGATGAAAACACATTTTATTTGGGTGAAAGTTAAAGAAGCTGCCGTGATTTGGTGAAAAAAAAAAAGGGGAATGGATTTGGCTGGAGATCAATGGTTTTAATATATGGCCGGGAAGAAAGAAACTGGATTGATCGGCAATGATTACAAAAATTGTTTAATAGCGGAAGAGAGGCAGGCGAGGTTCACCAATGTTAAAGACTCGAGCCCATGCGCAGGCCCCGATACTCAATAAAGAAAATCGAAATCTTAGCGAAATATAAAAGTAAAAAGTGGTGTTTTTATTGATTGATAAAAATATTCTGATAGTGCTTTCCTTTATATAGGAGAGAAAGTGATACTATTATTTAATAGCAATATTCACATATTAATTGTAGATATTACGTATTAATTACAGAATAATTATATATTCTGTAATTAATGTGTGTATATTGTTAATATTATTTATTTGAATAATATTGTCTTCTATCAAAGAGAACTTTTTGATGTGCTTGGCTTTTGCTATTTCGATTAGATACAAACTTTTTTTATTGATATCCAATCAGGAATCATGTTAGATTGCTGATATATATCTCGTAGAAGCAGGTTTGCTGGGGAAAATGGCTCTATCTTCTTCTATGGTGCAACAGGTGCAGGAAAAACATATACTATGCTCGGAACTGTAGAAAATCCAGGTGTAATGGTTTTAGCCATTAAAGACCTTTTCGACAAGATTATGCAGGGGAATTTCCATGGAAATTACGCGGTTAAATTGTCATATCTTGAAGTTTATAATGAATCTGTTAAGGATTTATTGTCTCCTGGAAAAAGGGCTTTGGTTCTTAGAGAAGATAAACAGGTTTGAGCCACACTTTTGAAGAATTGTTCAAGATATATTTTCGTAAATTCACATCATTTAAACAAACTAATTAGTTTTTTTTTTGTAATAATGTGCAGGGGATTATTGTTTCAGGTGTTACTGAATATGAAGCATTTACAGCAGATGAAATATATCTTATGGACAAAGAGTATATCAAGATCATATATCTTACTTTGTCCACAGCAAAGTAAGGTTCGAACACTCCGAATCCGGCGCCGAGAAACAGGCCATAAGAGAACCTTTTGATGTCCTTGGGTTTTGTTGTTTCGATTAGATACAAACTTTTTTATTGATATCCAATCAGGAATCATGTTAGATCGTCTGAAATACACATTATGTATCCAATTTTTGTATTTATTGTTTACATACTATCAATTACGTACCTTAAAGTACAACATATTCTGGTACAACATAGATAACCAAAAGAAAAGAAAGCATCTAGCAAGGCATAATCTCAAACGTCATCCTATATTACAACACCCATAGCAAGGCATCATCTCTCGCAAGGCATCGCCTGATGGTAGGCATCAAGCAGCCAAGGCCCATTGGGTTATATAGAGGGTATTTTTGTCCGTCTGAAATTTTTTTATTTTGCAACTAAAAAAAGTGTGTGTCCTGTTTATTTATTCTGGGTCAAAATTTAGAATTTTCAATGTATTCTAGATGTTATTCTTCAATGTATAATCGTTTTTCTTCAATTAATTTTCAGCACAACTGATAAAAAAAAAATTTATTCAGCACAACTCTTTAATTCATCATGTACCCCAATTATGAATATGAATATCCACATTCCATATCCTAACTTAAAAATAAAAAAATAAAAAATTATGAAATCGTCCCAAGATGTATATCTGACACGTGTATGATGCTGAATACAAAGTAGTAGCAAAATACAAAATACAAAGCCTAAAGGGGCTAAGTTCACCCCGACACAACAAAACATAAAATAAAAATTACTTTTTAAATAAAAATTGTGCTTCAATTCAATGCATCAAATTATCTTAATCTGAATACAGTCTATTAGTTAGACCACCAGTAATTGAAATCCTCGATCAGTCCTCGTGGTCCTTGCTGAATTAATTACCAAAAATTATCAAAACCTGCAATACATAAAAGAATCAAACTTAATTTTTTTTTTTTTTTACAGCGCGCATGCACAATAAAACATTATATTAAAAAACATTTAAGTGAAGTGACATA
Organism: Gentiana macrophylla; assembly: GCA_026214975.1. Lineage (NCBI taxonomy): Eukaryota > Viridiplantae > Streptophyta > Magnoliopsida > Gentianales > Gentianaceae > Gentiana > Gentiana macrophylla. Next base: position 10,339,212 of record CM047809.1, on the reverse strand, counting down.
TATGGTAGAAATAAAAAAGATATGATGCATGTCATTTAACAATTTTACAACATAAAATTATACAGGCAGTAAGAAGCAAAAGTGACATGAAGTTCAAAAGAAAATTACAATATATTTAAAAAAGGGTCAAAAAAATCTAACCTCTTTTTCCCTTAACTTCTACTTATGTGCTTCAATTTTAACATCCTCCATATGAGAAGAAGTAGATCCATCAACCAAAAAATCATTGCATGTTTCATTCTCTACTATTACTTCTTCATCAAATCTCCCCATCTTATTCTCCATCTGATTATCAAAATCCCATCTTTGAAATTCACTAACCGGCCCCACCGTCGAAAACCGCCTGTCAATATTATCTGATATCTGAGTTTTCGGGATCCCGAAACTACTATACGTTTCTTGACAAGATCTGCTGTCTCCATTCACTTGGAGATCATTTTTTTCTGCTGATATCTGAATTTTCGGGATCCCAAAACTATACGTTTCTTGACAAGATCTGCTGCCTCCATTCACATCGTTTTTTTCACCGCCACGACATCTTCGTAGTTGTTCGTTAACAATCGCCAATTCGGCATTATACATACCAACTTGTCTACTCAAATCTTGAATGATTTTATAACATCCACCAACCGGATCATCTGCTCGGATATTAGCATGTATAATCATCGATTTTATTTCGATATCTTTCTCTTCAGGCGACTTCGTCGAACTTTTCAAAACCTTCATAATATTTTTCAACCCGAATAATTTATGACAATTAAGAAATTGATTTAGATTTTCAGCCGGAAAATACAGGGCTAATAAACAATCCGGGCTGCATTTTCTTCTTTGATATTTGCATGCAGCACAAGCTGATTTCTTGTCACTACTCAATTTAATTCTTCTGCTATTATTACTGCTGCTATCTTCTTCTTGTTGATCATCAATTGAAATATTTTTGCAGTTGTCCACATCCATTTTTAAGGTTCATAAAATAAATAAATATTTATTTCAGGGCTGGTAAATATAATAATAAATTTGTAAACGACAAGGTAATTATTTTATATGTAAAAACGGTTTGTTTTAAAAGATCATGAAGAACGTGGGGTGATATACTTTGAAGTGGGAGATAATAATGGGTTTAATTAATCGTGTGTCCTTTCAAAAAAAAAATAATAATAATCGTGTGAGAAAAGATTCAAATTTAAACTTAAATACCTATTACACTCGAGATAATTTAACCTTCATCCCCCTCAAAAATTAACCTTCATCCATAATGTTATGGATTCATATATTCATTTTAAAATTACTTATACTGTTTTAAATTATAAGGTCTTTCCAAAAATGTGACAAAATGTCATAAATTGTCAAGACAAAATTCTGAAATATTCATTGATTATCGTTAATACAATGAATGTAAAGTGTTTTTCTTTAGTTAAATATGAATTAGAGATCCTTTCGGAAAAAATAAAAAATTAGAAAAAGATAAAGAAAAACAAAAACAATAAATTTTAAAAAAACTTATATTACTTGAAAAACATAATACTTGATCAATTCCTTGAGCATCAAGTAACCTGTTTGATACTTAATTAATAAACTATACGCCATTGATAATTGGTTAGAAAAACATTTTAAAGAGCCCATCAAGTGTAACTTCTATGAAGATCACTATAGACAATTTGTAAGATTGATTCTCAACTCATTCTCGTCCTGAATTATACGGACTCGACTCGAACTTTGGGGTGTTCAACCATCTTGACTGTAGTCATGAAATTTTCCAGCACAAGTTGTATTCTCGACGGGTTCCCGAACCATCCCAAATTAAAATAAAGATAAAATTTTATAAATCTATAATTTATTATATTATCATAAGGATTTATTTGTTTCGTTTTCAGTTCAAAATATTCACAAACATTAATTTCCACGTACATTGTTTTTTTTTTTTTCCCTCAAACTATTATTTTTCTATCCACGTATCGTAAGCTTTTGAATATCATATCATCAATTTCAAAAAAAATCATTGGTGATTTTTTTCTACATGTGGAGTCCATCTTAAAACAAATGATTTATTGGCCAGTAGTGCATGTAGTAGGATTCTTGCTTAATCACTGCCTAAAATTTGTGAATCAATTTTGGTGTTAAGACTAATCTTGATGCACCTATACTTTATTGTCTGACGAACAATATGTATATTTACCGATTTTTAAATTAATATATATGTAGACCTTGTGCAATTATTTACGGGAGAGTCTTTTCACACTCTGGGCGTTATCACGGCCGAATGTGAGTCGGAAAATAATTTTATCCTTACCGAATTTGAGTCGGGATGTTGGTTTTTCAAGACCGGCAATGGTCGAAAGCACTGATTGATAAACTTCCGGACTCAAATTCAGTCCATAAACTAATCAACATCCTGCCAACCGAATTTGATTCAGAAAAGAATCTTTATCCTGACTGAATTTGAGTCAGGGTGTTGGTTTTTTCTAGACCTAACATCGGTCAGAAAGCACAGTTGATATCTCCTGACTGAAAGTCGGTTCGTAAACTATTCAACATCATGTCTAAAATGAGTACGAATCAATTAACGAAAAAATTATATGACAAAACTAAAAATAAAAAATATGTATGGTAAGACTTTCATTAAGTGTGAAAAGACTTTACCTTGTTTATTTATTTAAACTTTACTCTTGTCATATTTCTATTATTTATTTCTCAACTAACTTTTCGTTCTACTTGATCAAAACTTTGTGCAAATAAGTTGTCACTTAACGATGCAAAAAATTGTTGGGTTTAAATCAGGGCCGTATTTTCATAGTGACAATAATTCAAGACCACAGAACCCAAGAAAGATGAACGCATGGATGATTTTGTGGTGATTTACACTAAGCCTGAGATATTTTATCACAAGTTGCCTACGTATCCTGTAATTGTTCAGGAATCAAGTCTCTTTGTAGTTCTTGGCTCGCTTATATAGAAGACATCTCGTCCGGTTTTATTGTCCCCCAGGATTGGGGTTCTTCCGTATATATCCCTTATTTTCAGGAGATAATTACAGTTATCATTAAATAACATTTAATGATAGGATCAGAGTCCTATTAGGAGAAGGATCCTTAGGATCTTTTCATAATTATCGTATATTTTACATGTCGTAAATCGATAAAGGAAGGCGTTGGCCGACTGCGTCGAGCCTCGCGGACCGACTCGGCCCGTCTTCACGTAGACCCAAGCTCCCAAGCAACCTAGCCAACTGCGGTGGTCTTTGTTCGGAAGAAGCGGGTAAGACCTCCCACCTGGGGTTTAGATCGCCTTAGTCGTAAAGTGGGGCTCCTGGCCCATAATGTTGCAGTTTCTCTGTCTTCATTTATTGTTTGGTCAATGAGAATAATTCCTGAAGAGCTTGCATTCCATGCTTCTGATTTAACTGCATCTTCGTGCTAACAAGCCATTCTCTTTAGACAATCTAAGTACAACAATTTTTATAGAATAATATATATGATAATAGTGAGAATACGAGATAAGAAGAAAGAAATAGAGATTTTGTAAGCTCATATAATATAGAATAATCGCTATAAAAGATTCTATCACGGGCACATGCACACTGGAGTTTTAAGCTTCTCCATTAATGGTTGATTTTACTTTCTCTGCACACCATAATATTTAGCTTTCCAATCGCAAGCCTGACACGTGGCGAGGACTAATTTTTCCCTCGTCATAAGCCCCCTAGATCTGACTGAACTACTCGTTGTGAGGTCAGATCTGTTAGAGGTGTTGTTCGGCCACTGTTATCTAGACTTGTAGAATTTGTACTAATCTACTCTGCCAGGTGGCGAGTTCTTTGATATACGCCATCATAACGTTTTCCGAGTTCGAGGCATTTCTGCCCACGTCGTCTAAAGTTGAACGGTTTTTGAGAACGTGTTTGGGGTTTTATAACCCCCGTCGAATCAGTTGTCCGATCAGCAGTTGGCTCTCGCTTCTTCAGTCGTACTTTGTATGTAACTTGGTAGGACTTCTCATACTTGATGACTTGTTGATGCAGGGATCCTTACTGGCCAGGACGCTTTGCAAGGCTTGCTACATCTTCGGCCAGTAAGGTGAAGTTGAAGAGGAAGATTGCCGACCTGGAGAAGACGGCCTCCGATCGTCGGCAAAAACTCAAGGACGTCAGCCCACTATTAGTGAGGAGTTATTAAGAGGTATCTGATAGTCGGGTATCACTGTGGACGTCAAGGACTTCTTCACCGGTGATCATTCTTTGCTTGGTTATGAGATGTTGGGCGTGACCACTTACGTGGCCATTAGTGATGAGGAGAGGGATGTCCATTGGACTTCTCTTCTTTCCCTTTATGTTTTACTTATGCTTGTATTATTCTCTGTTTTTTGTCTAACCGTGTTTTTGTTTGTCGCAGTGGCAGACTTTGCTGTATTACTGGCTGGTACCGGTGATGATGAGGGTGAGGATAGTCAGCCCGAATAGATCCAGGATACTGAGATGACTGCAAGTGTGAAGCCTCCCCTAGCCCGATCTGCGGGCACTACCCTGAATGTTGCTGGGGTCCAAATAATGATGGTGCAGTGGTCCCGCTCATCTCTGTTCCGAAAGGGCACACTGACCCGATCACCCTGGATGAAGCTGATCAGGAGTGAGAAATGGCTAACTCCAAAAGAGGGGTCAAGCTAGGGTTCATGTGAACCCTCAGGAAGGGAAGGCCTAAGAAAAAGAGCAAATCTGCTACCCTTCCTGATGAGGCTCAAGATCAGTCTCATGAAAGAGAAGATGCCGCTACCGAAACGGAGCGGATTGATAGCGAGCTGGCTGGAACGGGCTTCGGTGCCATGGAATATGTAAGTTCATATTTTCCATCTGAGTTTTGTACTTCAACTTGATAACGTTTCTCATGTTTGCTGCTTCGTTATGCAGGGAACGTGGATTGGCCATGAAGTTTTTAGAAGATTGGCTAAGTCTTCTGCCAACCAGATGAATCTAGAAAAGAAGGTTGCCGACTTGCGTGTAGATCGGGAAAGGCTTAAGGGCTCTGTTGAATCCAAAGACAAAGAGGTAGAGGCTCTCGAGGAGCAACTCAGGGCTCAGGAGGTTGAGCGAAAAGATAGAGAAGCCAAGTATGCTGCTAGTCTTTAAGCCACAGACGACCAGTTTTCCACAGAGAAAACTGAGTTAGAGCGAGCCGTGGCGAAGCTCCGTACTGAGAATAATATATGCTGAGTCCGTCCTGCGCGCGGAGCTCAGTTTGTCCATCATGCGGACATAGATGGTTTGTCCTTTGCAAACCTTATTGAGTCTGACCTGCAAAACTCAGCTTGTACGTCCTGCGGACTTTAATAGATTTGGCTGAGTCCGTCCTGCGGAACTCAGCTTGTCTGTCCTGCAGACTCAATAAATTTTGCTGAGTTCGTCATGCGAAGCTCAGTTTGTCCGTCATGCGGACTCAATGATTTTTGCTGAGTCCGTCCTATGGATCTCAATTAGTATATCCTACAGACTTAATAAATTTTGTTGAGTTCGTCCTGCGAAGCTCAGTTGTTAGTCCTGCTGACTTAGGAAATTTTGCTGACATATATTTGCTGAGTCCGACCTGCGGAGCTCATATGTCAGTCTTAGCAATTTGAGCAGAGACCGTCCTGCGGAGCTCAGCTTGTCTGTCCTGCAAACATAAATTTTGATGAGTCCGACCTGCGGAGCTCAGTTTGATGTCTGTCATGCGGAGTTAATGAGTTTTCCTTGCAAGCTTGTTAAGTGTGTGTTTGTCCTGCAAACTTGATCAAAGTCATTCATACGCGTAAAAATGGAAAATCAACGTATGATTGAAATAATAATAAAAAGCACACATTGACTGCAACGTGATTTTAGCCTGATTGAATAAAAACCTTATTAAATTTGCATAAGTAAAGATTGAAAACGAGTCATAAGAGTCTGGAACCTGTCCTCATCACGGGTTTGACTGCTTGGCCCACCAGAGATGATGTTGATCGTACCGATGGGACGATGGCGTTTAGAGGTTTTGCATCCATGGCGACCAATCGCTGCTGCTCTTCTTTGTTGGCGGGATCTAACTCAACTTCGTGCCCTTGTGGGTTCTGGTTGGTGGCAGGATCTATTGTCGTCCCGTCAATACCGTTTTTGACCACCATCCTGGATGGTTTCCCCTTTGACCTTTCTTTTCGGTCTGCTTTTGTGGCATGGTTACGATGGATCTTGAACAAATTGTCAGTAGAAGGCTCTTCTTCTAGCGCCATTTGACGATGCAAAAAATCATCAGGTTTAAATCTGGACCGTATTTTCTTAGTGACAATAATTCAAGACCAAAGAACTCTAGAAAGATGAACGCGGGGATGATTTTGTGTGATTTAGACTGAGCCTGACATATTTTATCCCATGTTGCCTACGTATCATGTAATTGTTCATGAATCAAGTCTCTTCGCAGTTCTTGGGATCATATATAGAGGACATCTCGTCCGGTTTTCTGGTCCCCTAAGGATTGGGGATTCTTCCATATATATCCCTTATTTTTAGGAGATAATTACGGTTATCATTAAATAACATTTAATGATAGGATCAGAGTCCTATTATGAGAAGGATCCTTAGGATCTTTTCATAATTATTGTATATTTTACAATATGCGTAAATCGAGATAAGGAAGGCTACGGACACACGTGTCGAGCCTCTCTAGAGACCGATCCAGGCTCAGACTACGTAGACCCGAGCTCCTAACAACCTGGCCGACTTGCGGTGGTCTTTGTTCGAAAGAGCGGGTAAAACCTCCACCACCAGGTTCAGTCCCGCCCTAGTCATAAAGTGTGGCTCCTAACCTTTAATGTTGCGGTTTATCTGTCTTCATTTATTGTTTGGTCGATGAGAGGATGATGGCATGGCGAGGATAATTTTTCCTCGTCATCATTGTCGATCGTCTGTCATTGTTTATCTTCATGAATATTTATTTTTCGAGTTCGATTTTCATACTATCTCAAAATTAATCAATTCAAATACAGCAGATTTTCCACCTAAAAAATGGGTGTCTAAATTGTTTAGAAAATAGGTTTTGGTCCTCATATGATATACATTTTAATTTATAAATAAACCGGTGTGTATGTAATTTTTTGTTTCATAAAGTGTATGGAAAAGCTATATATAAAAATAAATAATTAAAAAAAAAGCATTTTTGGGATATTTTCTCCCTACCTGATGGGATCTCGAACATTTGGGTATTCTGATTGTCGGGTACCGACATTTATCTGGTACGTCATCGGAAACAATAATAGATTCACGAATTCCTATCAGAATAGGAATCGGCTAAGATTTTGGTTGATCCGTTCCCTTCCCATCTTCTAAAGAATGATCCTTATGTTATTGTATATGGTATGGATAATCAAGGTGTATATAGTGTATGTTAGTGTATGTGGAGGGTTTGACGGGCCACCACGTCAAGGTGTGAAAATATGTATGTATTGAAGTAACCTTTTCTTAAGAGCAATGGTAGATTTAGTGAGGTGCCTTTAAAAGACCCCTTAAGTTTTAGGTATATTTTACCACTAAGACAGTGCTCTGATAAATCTTACACTCAAATCTAAAATTTTCTAGCTAAAGAGTACACACAAAGCATCTGCATATTATCTTTAATTCATTTTGAAACTTCATTAATGGCAACCCCAAAAAAAAAACACTCTATTATCTACAAATCTTATTTCAGTTAATACAAATAAAGAATCAATTAATAAAGGAATTTGTCATGCCTTTTTTGGCAGACTATTACATGGAATCCATAAAAGAATCAATCCAAGAAAAGAAATGCCCTACTAACATCTACAAGGTCTCGAGTTCGAACCTTTATGAACGAAAAAACAGCTCCGAGGGATTCAAGAAAATTAAAACATGCACGATGTTTTTAAGTTGAAACTGCTGTGACCCTAGGGCTAGGGATTCCCATATATGCAAGCCTAGGTGACATACGAACCCTAGGACTTGGTCGCGGTGAAGGTATAGGTACACAACTTCTAGAAGAGCCCGGAATGTTCTTTGGCGATAAATTCACTTTCTCCATCGCCTGGGATTGAAGTTCAATCGGGTAATCACGAACACATCCAATTCGAGGACCAACTCCACTTGTCCATTTACAAGACAAATGCTTAGCAAGGTCAAATTTCGGTTCTTGATTAGTAGACGCGTCGTTGAATACTTTCTGAATTTCAGAGAAATCTGCAGATTCTTTCTCATTAGCCTCAACCGATTTAGAGGAGTACGTATCATCATCAACCGCATCTCTGTATTGATATCAAATAGTTAGTAATCTAGTTTAAACAAGTAAATTCATGTAAAATCAAAGGTAATTAATGAATATTAATTATTACCTTAACATTTGTCAAATCTACATTGTGTTCCTCAAGAAAACTGATGAATTCCTTGAAATTATCTTCTGTTGGATGGTAGTGTCCACTATAAGGCCATATCGCCTGTAAAAACGATTAACAAACACGATTAAGCATGCAAGATTAACCACATAACTGCGTCATTAGGCCAAAATAATGCATAGAATATATATATATATATATACCTCAAGAATGCCATCATGAGCAACAAGTCTACCAGCTGCACTAGTAGCTCCACCCGAAAAGAAAACTCGAGTGTTGAAAAACGCCTTTCTTCTTTTGTCCGACGTAGAGATTTCTCGACGTGCTAAGGACAAAGATCCACTAGAACCTTCCTCTGTGTTTAAAAGAATGCCACGTTGTTTATATACTAACTTCCCATCTTCCACAATCACTTCATAAGATTCGCGTTCTTTAGGACCGAGGTATTTGATGCATTGGTGTTGAAGATTGATTCTCGAACACATTTCGAGGTTTATCTCTTTACCATCACCAACATCTAACCAATAAAAGAAAGGCTGTGCACTTTTGCTATCAGACCAAATATCATAGTAAAAATGTAGGTTATGTCCATAACGATGTCTCGGATCAATAGCTTCGAGCCAATGTTGTAAAGCTAACTTCTGCGCTTTTTCGTCTTTTAACAATCCTTTTCCTACTTTAGCAGCTTTAGTACGTGCACGTATCCAACGGGACGCTTAGCGGTTTCGTGTTTGTTGATGTTGAAGAATGTAACCGAAGTTCGGTTCAATTCCTCGAAATCTAAGACCTTCCACCATAGTTCTTCAACCACTACTGCACAATCTGCTAGGTTTCGTCTAGTTCGATAACTCTTGTACACTTTTTGAAGCTTTGTTGCTGCTACATCAAGATTGGTTATAGGTCTAGGACTAGGAGAAGGTAAGATCAGAGGTTGTATACGCGGTTTTTCGTGTTTTGATTTGGGAAGATTTTCAGAAGGTGGCATTGAATGATCAGTGAGAGGTTTTGGGGTTTCAGATGAAAGTTGTGAATCTGTTGTCTTGAAGCTAAGTGATCTAAGAACAAATTCTACATCTTTTTCTCCAAAGCTTAGTGATCTAATCATAAGTTGTTCTGCTGTTTCAGACAAACTTAAAATGTTGTTGTCTGCTAAATCATTCCATGTTGGATATACCAATGAAAGAGATGTCTTCATTCAAACCAACTCAACAAAATATGCCTGATAAATCACCAAGAAAGAAGTTCTAGTAAGTTTTAAGGATCAAAATCAAACTAAAGCATTAAAATAAAAAAAAAAAAGACACACATATACACACAGTCACACACAAAAGAAGATTTCAAGGCATCCCTTTTGGTCAATGTAAAATTTTCCATTTTAGACTCTGAAAGAAAAATGGTATGATGAATTCAGATGTACAAGATAGACCAATTAACCGCAAGAACATATTTTTATTTCCGAATAAAGAAAAAAGTGAAGCACCCAGATGTTCAAATATCCATTTCAAGAGATGAAGTAGGAATCTTGGCCACACAATCCCACCACACCCAGAACCCCCCACCCACCGACACACACAAAAAGCCTGCAGATTACTCAATATATTCAAGAATGCAGAAATGCCCAAAAGCAGATTCCAAAAAAACAAAAAAAAAAACAAAAATCAAATGAAGGCCCAGTACCTAGAAATGCCAAATGGAGCTAAAAATGTTCTTCAAGATCTCTTCTTTTATCTCTTTTTTTTTTTTTTTTTTCTTTTCAATCCGCTTGTAGAAGTTACAATTGGAGAAATTAAAGTATAAATTTTTCTTCTGCTATTTTTAGCTAAAGAATGCTGCTCTCATCACTTAAGAGATTGTACATATATATACACTCAATAGTCTACGTTTTGAATCTTGAATGGTCAAAGTAGTAATGGTTGAAAATTGGAAGCTGAAATTTATGCAAAACAGTAAACACGTACTGCAGTACGAAACTATGGGCCATGGGGGCTGTGCAGTTGGGGGACTTCATTGAATGTGAAGGGAAGGTGTTGAGAAAAAACACGGATTATATTCGTCTCTCCTCGTGCATTTCAACCTCACATTCTATTACTATTATTATGGGAATAAATTAAGAGGCAATTATTTACATCCAACCCGTCATTACGCCCTTTTCACAAAATCGATATTTTGAAAGTCGGTAAACGTGTATTTAAAAATTTGTTCTAATGAGTCATCGAATTTATAATTATATTTTTTAACGATAAAACTACATCGTTTTAATCTTAAAAATTATCGATTCTTAATGGGGTCATGTCACCCCAATCCGAAGATGCTAGATCCGCCCCTGAAAGTCGATTTTGGAGCAAAAAACCAACATTCCTAATCGACTTTGAGAAAGTCGGTTTTTAGCTCTAAAACCGACTTCTATAAAATCATGACTATTATGGTACACAATAAGCTACAGTGCGTCAAATTGATTCAACGGTTGTTATTATTTTAATATTGATCTAACGGTTAACTGGACCGTCCAATTCTTTTGTATTGACTAGACTGTAGTATTTTCAATATAGAGAGAGAGTGTGTGTGTAGCAGCACACAAGTAAATGTCGTGGTGCAAATAAAGTGTGGATAAATTAAAATGCTACGCATGCAACATGTAATAAAATAAAAAAGATTACAGCTAATCTGACATCATGACTAGATTTGCAGAATAATATATTTTGGAAGTCAATTTTTATACAGGGGATTAGGTGTATTTGTGTTGTGGATGTGTTTGTTTTAGTTTAGTGTATTGGTCTCAATTCAAAGGACCAGAGGTGCCCTTTGGGTAGTGCAACTAGGCAAAATCCATATTTTAAGGGCATTCATTTTTATATTCTAAGTATAACTGCATTTTAAGTTCATTTTTTTTATACATATTTGTATGACAAAAATTAATACATATATTCAATTAACAAAATTAACTAATTCATATACTTTTTTTTTTAAAAAAACATCTTCATCTAATATACATAAAAAATAATTGTTACACCGTAAAATTTTAAGAAATCTTTTGTCAAAATTTTAGCTTGGACTGCGATTACACAGAGACATCCATTACATAGGGACGCCCCTGAAAGGGCCTCGTTGATGTTTCATAGCAAAATAAAACACAAACAAGATGGACATGTTTCAACCAACTTACAATTTATAAATGACATGATAGTTCATCTATATGTGAATATCATAAAAGAATGAAAAGGGAGGGGGCAAGGGTGGGGGCAGGGGAGGGTAGAGGGGTCCATTGTCAAGAAGTCATAACACTTTAGCATAATCTCTTCTTCCCTATGTTAACTTTGACCCAATGTCTCAGCACTATACCTTCAACACTACACTGCAATTGCATAACATCGAGAGGGTGTAAAAGTAATTACATAATGGCATCCATATCATATCAATCAACATTTACACTTAAATTGCATCTGCAGTGATTTTTTTCTTTCTTTTCGACAGCCAAATTAAGATTTCGCTTTGTTAGAGGGATTTGCAATCAAATGATGCAATGTACTAGCTTGGATGACAGTGCTTGGACTTGCGTCTCTGGAACGAACCGAGCTGGAATGCCGGAGCCCGTGGCTAATTCTGTCAGAGGCATTGTTTCTTACGAACGTCTCCATGGACGCGGAAGGATTCTCGCAACTCGAGTCGATGCAACAAGGAGAATCACACCTCCTATGATGAACATCCTGCATCAATCACAGACGGATTCTTTATTTTACAGACTCAAACACCACTTTTTCCCCTGTTCTACAGAATCTTTATGCAAAGTGAAATGTAGTAAAATCTCTATCTAAATAGTAACTCTGTGTGAAATAGGCTGGCTGCATGTAGGGTAAATTTTACAGATTATGCATTTTAGAGATCTATGATGGAATCTCAAGGGGTTAAATTTAGGCCGCCTTTACTAGCACCCGAGTGTTTCTAGCATGGCACCACATCGAAATCAATCAACCACCACTCATCGAACATCACTACGCAGAAACAAAAAGGGCATCCGCTATAATAGTCAACAGAGCAATGTGCTATATATATCAGTATGCGTATATATGTGTGATATGCGAAATTTTTTACAGACTATGTATTTTAGAGATCCAGCGTGTTGACTGTAAAGTTCACTAATGTGTCATACACCGTTTTTTGTAAAAACAATGTGTGTGTGTGTGTATATATATATATATATATATATATATATATATATACACACACGTGCGTTTGGAATGTAGGAGGTGTACGGAATTACTTACCATCCAAGTAAGAGGGACAGACGAGCAAGGGGTGCGGAAGGGAGTTGTTCACCCAAAACAAGCATACCGGCAAGTACACCTGTCACTATTGATGCTACTGATGCACATGTTGATACTACTATTGCCCTTCCATGCTTCAATCCTCGAGTCTATTTCAAGTATAAAAAAAAAAAACGAACCTTAATGTATATTCATTAAACATACAAGGATAAAGGGTGTAACTCCACTATATACCAGTCCAAAGGCATCATGATCCTCAATAAGATACAACCGTCGTATAAAGTATATGGACATGATGTAACTACTTTTACTTTGTAGTATATCACATGACAGGAGTGTGTGTATGGGTGAGTTGGATGCATCACAGCCATCCAATCAGTACAAGAATTGCTACAACGGTTGTACTTTCATTGAAATTTTCTCCAAATAGTATATACTGAAATATATGTTTCATCGTGCATACGTGCTAGTACAATGTAAAAAGCATGTGTGCAGAGATACGTTGTGTTTTGACGTGTATTTTGTAACTTCACATATGAAGTCACCACCCGGAAATTGCAGGGTAAATGGCATTGTGCCATTGTCTAAGGGATTCTGACAGTGCCCTGTAAACTTGCATGGGAGTTCTGTCACTTTAACGGCAAAAAACTAAGAGAAAGAAACAACAACAAAAAAAGGAATAAAAATGCTCCAATTCTGAAAATACCTGGCATACAAATCCAGAAGCACTGCAGCAGATGCTTAACGAAATACAGATGGGAAGCAGAAGGTTGGAATACCCGCGTTCCACGAATACAAAACCCATTTTTGATATTACTGATGATATCCTGCAAACAAAATGATAATGTTCAAGTGAGTCTGAGAAAACCACTCAAACTACCCTGTGGGTTTGTGGGGGGTGGGGTGGGGTGGGGGTGGGGTGGGGACTACCCTGTGCTCTTTAAGTAACTTAAATGTTTGGATAAGACAGTGCAAGAACAATGACGCAGTACCCAAATAAAATGCCGGATTCCAGGCCGTATATTATCTCTTCAACAACTTCATACTGCATCTGCATACAGAAAAAACTCCATTCAGTTAAAGGAGAGTTCTATCAAAAGAAAAGATAAAAATTTAAATTGCTCAAAATACAAATTGAGAAAATGGTTGAGTTATTTGGGAAAATTTTATGATCTTCCATTTCCTTGCCTAAAGCTACAAAATAAAGTTTGGAAACTCGCAAATTTTCCAAACACGGATTATTTGCAGCCCTTTAAAAATTCCTAGGCCATCCAAAACTTGTAGCTTTCTCAGATAATTTACTTCAATTATTACAAACTTAATCAGTCGAATAATAAATTAAAAAAACTACTCAATCCGTCCCTAAATATATGACGTTTTGGAGTTTCCACGTGGATTAATAAGATGGTCAATTGTCGTAAACTTTAGACTATACTATCTAATATACCCTTTCACTATCAATTATGCAATCGTTTGTAAGTAAGAATAAGTGGCTTGATGGATATAAATTAAGGCTAAGATGAGGAAAAATTGTAAACGACTTACATTAAGAGACAAAGAAAAGTCTTAAAAAGACTTACATTCAGGGACAGATGGAGTATTAGCGATTAGAGGCAAACAATAAATGAGAATAGAGCATGAGGATTACCAATTCCTGTTCTCTTCTCTGACGTCTGTAGATCCGGAGCCATCCATTAAGAAGGACCTAGGATCAGGAGGTGTAAGTTATTCAACTTTCATTCCTCTTTGGAAGAACTTTTCTGCTAATTGATAGCATGAAGAAGATTCACAATGAAACAAATACACACACACACACACAAACACACACACGTACACGTATCATAACCAATGTGCTAATTTCAAGTGATACAAGCATTACAAAACAAAACTTGTTAGTGATGAAGCATAATGACCTGTAGGGATTGAACTCAAAATCTCTTATAAGTTACCGTGTCACTAAAAATCTTAAATTATAAAGGAGAAGTGCACTTCACACGTTTATAACATTAAACAAAAATCAATGACGAACACAACCACAAGACAGCTGAAACATATATAAAGAACACGTGAAAACAAGCACAGGCCGAATGGTAACCATTCAAAAGAATTTTTTTTATTTTCTTTGGAGATGAATACCAAGAAACACACCAAAAAAAATATCAAAGGTGCATGGTGTATGGTACCTACAAATAAAATTGCAACTACAAACGCCAACCATGGAAGCTGGAATATCGATATTGATGACACCTTTTGTTCCTCCTCTCAGCACCAACCCCTGTAAATGAAAATGAAAGTCATGATTGAGATGGTATGGTCATGCATAAGCCAGAACTCCAGAGAGTCTGAAATTACCAAACCGCCCCTGTCTCCAAAGACAAGGACATGCACGAATCAGGGATTATACCGAAACCAACTAAAATATAATTAGTAAACACAGCAGTATAAAGGCAACATATTTCAACTTACATTACCTATGGTGCCGATGCCAGCCAAAACAATCCCTACCCAGTCAATAACATTCATGATTTCTTTGAGATAGAAATGTGAAAAAACCGAAAGAATAGCTAGTCCACATCCAGATACTGGTTGAATGACGGATACCTGAAACAACAGTTGGCTACAAGTTAACACCAAAACCGTAAAACTCAATACTTTCTCATTTTCTTTGTTCCCAACGCATTATTTCTACTATATACTCTGTAACATTGTCAACTTAAAACATCCCCCCCCCCACAAAAAAAAACTGTTCAGCAGATATGAAAAAGGATTTGATAGCATACAGGAGCTTGAGATATTGCCCGTAACATTAATAGAGCTCCAAAAATGTCCATTAGAAAACCTGAAATCCAAGGTTTGTTGAAAGCATAAGCTCTTATCACCTGCAAAAGTCGAATAAACGTTATACATTTTTACCTTTGATGGACAATTACAGGAGCATAATTCTATATTTCCAATAATGAGACCGTTCTTCGCAGTAACAACAGTTAGACATTGCAAGATTTCGAGCAAGTGATTGGTTAAGTTAGATATCATTAATCATATATAGTTTGCTACTAAATGATTTCGAATACGAAAAATGCCCTGGTTTTAAGAATAACAAATGCAACATTACAAATCAAAATCATTAAAGCGATTAAGCCAAGAAAGAAAAGAGAAAAAAATCATGTTTAACCTAATTTAAGTTTTTTTTTTCGAATGCCCCCAAAATCACAACACCTCCCAGACAAAATTCAGGACTTCAAATTACCTTCCCAAATTGCTACAACATTAATCAAAACAATAACATATCATCAAAATCATCCAACAAAGCAAAGAAAATGGAATTGAATCCGCTTCATCTTTTACCAGCGAAAAAAAAAAAAGAATGAATCTACCTTGAGCTTGAACGAAAGAGGAGGCAAAATGAGGGTGCCCTTTTTCTGAAGGACTTTGCCGATGTTATTGCCGGCGGTAGCTGCTATGGTTAGGCAGATCGACTCCCACATTTTGCCCCTCTGCCTTTTGTGAGAATTCTAGCTTTCTTCTTCTTCTTCTTCTTCTTCTTTTCAGCTAAACATTGATTTTGTCTTCAAAGTTTCTTTCTTATAGCATCATCGATTTTAATTCCAAAATGAAATTTTTGTTCCTAAATCTTTGCTTCAAATTGGCACCCACATGCCTTCTCTGATCCTTGCTGTATTCACCGTTTTTTGGTATTCCTTGCCATATAATTTTTCACATTAAAGTAGTACATGAATAATCCTCCCATGTTGATATTTTTTAATTGACATTAACATATAAAATATATTGTATTTTATATATTTCAAGATTGACCCTGTGAAACCCGAATATTTATGTGAAACCTTCGTAACATATTTTAATTTATAAGGGTATCTTCTATTTTGCTTAAAGAAAAGAAAAACCGACACGGAAGTTATGATAAACCTATAAAAATGTTTCAAACAGTCATAGGCTTCGGAATTCGAGTTTTGTCTCTTACCCGAAGATCAATTAGGTCGAAAAGCGTTTAATAACAAGTGAAACACATATATTAATCGGGGAGTAAAGTCCTTATATGTTAAACCACAAAAGGTATAACATATTTTAATATACCATAGGGGAGTAAAGACTTAATGCATATGCAAACCACACGGGGTAAATTGTCGCTTCCCCTATAAACTATTCATATCAACAATTGCACTCTGTCATGAAGAGGAGTATGGTCATGGTTTGGAGAGCTGTTAAGATGTGTTTGTCGTGGCTCATAATAACTAATCGTGTTGTTGAATGGTGGGGATATGCCCTATAACGAATAAGGTTAAGTTTATAAGTAACGACCTTAATCCAGTCAGACTCGATGCATGCTAGTAGAAATAACTATATACGGTGGGACAAGGATCCCCTACCGTGCGGCCACAGATATGTCAGACACTCAAACGAAGCGCGTCGTTTGGTCGAGCGACATCGTTTTGATTGTGTTTTTTTTAAGGTCGGAACCAAACGGCGTCGTTTTGCGTCACAGTAGGGGGTGCTGTGCACATTGCACCGCAGGGGATCGGGGTCCAGGAGCTTGAGAATCTCTTGGTGCTTGAATGATTGTTTATTGTACATGTTGAGTTGTCCAAAATAGACTTGTGTTGCTTATGACATGGTTGATCATCTCAATGTCGGTTCTGATTATAGGCTCTGTGGGATATGATATCACAATTCTAAAACCCTGAGTTGCTCTAATGTATGCCCCGGTGAAGTACACGATTTGAATCCACAATACGTATCTAAAACATTTTTAATATGTAAAAACCAAATGATTATGTTGTTCCTTTATAAGGAGGACATGATGAGATTATTTCTCATTATATATAGAGAGACTTTTATGGTCAATCTGTTGTAGAAGGTTATTGTGCAAAGTGCATATATATTAGAGCCTCTCATTTTTACTCTCTTTCACATAATACACTTTTATCGTGTGTGAGAGGTTAAAAATGAATGGTTGTAATGATGTTATGTTACTTTGCATAACCTCATACTTCTGGCAGTTGTATTATAAATTTGTCTTATATATATGGTTGAATTTTAATAAAAAAAACTAAAGCTATGGAAACAAATCACAGTGCATGTTGAAGTATATAATATGTTGATTATTTATCTCTCTATAAACTTAAATTTTTTGAAAAAATAATAATTTAAATGATTTGAGATAAGGATGTTATGAGTTCAAATCTCTTGCAAACATTGTTTTCCATTTATCTACCTCCAATACGTGGAGAGA
Source organism: Gentiana macrophylla (assembly GCA_026214975.1). Classification (NCBI taxonomy): domain Eukaryota; kingdom Viridiplantae; phylum Streptophyta; class Magnoliopsida; order Gentianales; family Gentianaceae; genus Gentiana; species Gentiana macrophylla. The sequence continues at coordinate 10,321,359 of CM047809.1, read as the reverse complement.
CCGTAATTCAACGGTGCATGGCATCCGTATCTTTGTATAAACAAACATTTGAGTTGCCGGCACTTATAAATAAATCAAATGTAATTATAATTAGAGTATGAGTTTTTCTTTTACCGAAAATGGTAGGTTTACACGATTTGTTGTATGCAAATGTATAATTATCAATTACGTACAAAATGTTTCTGTTTTGTTGGATGTTTATGTACAACATCTCCCTTCATCGTAAGAGTATTTTTTGTCATTTTAAAATATCTTTTCCCTTTTCATTTTCGTTTTATCTTTTCTTGAGCCCCAAAATACTAAACCGACCTAGGGCCTAGGAAAACCTATAAAAAGGATTCCACTTAGCCCTAGGCATCATCCATTCACGTTTAATACAACAAACAACGTCAAACAACACTGATAAAGTTGATCTCATAGTTTGGTCAAAGATTTTAAATTTTGTTTTCTATGTAGTATGTTGTATATAATGTCTAAAATGCAATCAACCCACCAATTCTGTTGAATTAACATCTTTCTAAAATACGTCTTTTATAACGTCCCGCAAGTGTGGGCTTATTATAATTTTTGAGAGAGGCACCGTACACTTGAAACATATTTTCTTTTCTGTTTTGGCGGTATAATGCATGTTTAGATTAGGGTATAAATTCAGCATATCCCGTTCTGATCACGGGCGGACCCAGCACGGTAGGGGTGGGTGCATGGACCCCACTCAAATTTCCGGACGAAGTTACTAATACACCCGACTAATAATATTAAAACTGTGTACGTATATTATTTCAGACAATTCTTAATGTAATTCTATTTAGCTCAACTGGTTGGAAGATTGAATACATATCCTAAGATCGTGTGTTTGAAATTTGGCTATTGCATCTTTTTTCAACTTTTTTTTTTTAATTTAGCCCCCACCGGAAAAATTTCAGGGTCCGCTAATCCGCCATTGGTTCTGATACTATGTTGAATTACCACATATTCTTTAAAAGCTTTTGAAAGAGATGATAATTCAACAAATATAATTAAAAGATATCAAAACGAATTTAAATACCTTCACGATCACTATTTTAAAAGTGAAGACCAATTTGTTATTAAAAAAGATCGGTTAAAACACAAAAGATTAATACCATATGCTTGAAAATGATATTAGGACAATAAGATGAAGATGGTAGTCACTAAAACTTATCCTTTGACCTTGTTATAAATTAATAAATTCATTCTATCTTTTGCTATATAGTAGTATCTTCAATGCATTCAATACCATAAATACATTGTTTTTATAACATTCCATTATCCACATTTAATTTTGCAAGAATTTAATTCAAATACTTTTATATATATACAACCAAAACCAAAAGATATATGAATTAAAATCTTGTGTTTTGAGGATTTTCAAGGAGAAACATCTTTGCTACATAATTAAGACAAGTTTTTGCAACAATGACCAAGATTATCATAGGTTTGCTAATGCTTGTGATGATTACCACTGCAAATTCAACAGAAGAAGAAAATGGAATTGCAAATCTCAAGTTTAATGAAGATATAATTGAGTGTTATGAGGAATGCTCAGAGTCCTGTACAGTTAGAAGTGGCTATAGATTTGGTAGGGATGAATCATGTTACAACACATGTGTTAAATCATGTCTACCAGGGGCGGCTCCACCCTTGTGAGGAGTGGGGGCAGCCAACCCTAAAATAATTTTCTTATGTATAAATAGTAGATTTTTTTAAATAAATGTGAAATTGACTGCTTATTTTTATATATTGACTTACTGTTTTATGTTTTGACCAATAATTACAAGTATAAAATAAAATATACAAATATATATGTGATAGAGGAAAAAGAATTAATATCAAAAATCCTACAGCCATCCCATTATGTCGATCAAAACAATGTAAATTGATAGTTCATATGGTATAACGATTGTAGCAAGTGTGAAGCACTATGATATGTATTTTTACTTTCACTTTCACTATACACACTCCTATTATGTTAAGGAAAGCAGAAATATATAAATATATTAATGTACTTGGTATAACCTGTTTAAAAAAAACATTCTCCTAATGACTTTTGGGCATTTATTTGACTTTTCTTTATCCATCCATTTATGTGTCTGTCTGTATATCTAACACTCAAATCATATTACTCATTTTTGACCTTCCTCAACAACATCAATAAGAAATAATAAATGGTTTGGTGATAATTTCAATCAAAATTTTTTGGTAAATGACGTCGACTACACAAGTTTAATTGATATTCTTCGCCAGTAATATTAGATGATAAGGGTAATTCAGTCCTTTAGCATTGTAATAGATGGCAGAGTGAGGTGGCATAACTACCTAGTAGTAGTAGTACAGAATCTATTGTAGATTGTGCCATGTGTGGTGTATAAAATGTGTAATCCTTGACACCTTTAATGATAAGAAAACTTTATCCTAAAATCTAAGTTGGTATCAGAGCGTGTATAGCCGTTATGGCCGAACCACCAACTTCTGGAGCTTCAGCTCCACCGGTGTCCACCGTAGCACCGCCACCTCCACCCATCTCTACCTCCTCTCAACGAAATGTTGTCTTTGGCACTCACACCGCTACCACCGAAGCTCAAACCCAGTCTTCCATCTCCATAACCAGAGCTTCAACTCCATTGACGACCAGAGCTCCAACTCCGTCGATGTCTTCGTTTTCGATGTCTCAGATCGGAGTTTCATTCATCTCAGCCTACACTCCCCAGCATTTTGCATCCACTTATCCAGAACCACTACCGTTCATGCAGTCTCTTGCTCCACAAAGCTCAGTTGTGCCACCAGCTCCCACTTCATTGATGCCGTTCAGCTCCAACCTAAATCAGGTCTGTACCATTAAACTGGACAAATCTAACTATCTGCTATGGAAATCTACCATCTTACCTATCATTCGTGGTCACAAATTGGATGGCCATCTATTTGGAACACAACTCCAGCCACCTGAAGTTGTAGTTGCGCTTAATCCAACCACTGGCATACCCTACACTGTTCCAAACCCAGCGTTTGAAGACTGGATCACTAAAGATCATCTTCTTGTTGGATGGATCATGAGCTCAATGAAAGAAGAAACTCTGATTGAAGTTATTGGATGCAATACTGCAAATGAAATCTGGTCTTGTCTTAAGATTCTATACAACAATCGATCAGAGGCACGTATGTTGGAGTATAAAACTGCCCTCACCAAGACTGAAAAAAGGGTCCAAGTCAATGATGGATTACCTTGCCTTGATGAAGTCATATTCAGATGGATTAACAGTTGATGGATACCCCATTACCAAAGGTGAACTGATTCTGGCTGCCTTTGGAGGACTCAGCAAGGAGTATGAATCTGTGATAGTTAACATGACCTCCAGGATTGGCTCTTTGTCCTGGCTGGACGTTTAGTCACAATTGGTGACACATGAGAGGTTACTTGCTAGGTTCAATCCCACTACTACTTTGGACCAAGGTCAAGCATCTGCACATGTAGCTGCAAGGTCTGGCAATTCAAGGTCTTATTCTCGACCTGGTAATCAAAATGGGAATCAAGAGTCCAGTGCTGGCAGAGGAAGAGGACAAAGAGGTGGTAGAAGCTATAGAGGAAGAGGAGGCAGAGCATCCAACAACAGTAACTCAAATGCAGGAACTACTCCTAGACCTGTGTGTCAAGTCTGTGGAAAATCTGGACACATAGCTGTGGATGGTTGGCACAGGTTTGATTCCAATGTAGGCATTCCTAGCAATGGTGAAAACTCATGTCAGAACAGAAACAATAGTGCCTACATTGCTTCCTCAGATACTGTTAATGATGCAAGCTGGTGTTAGGTGTAGTGCCCGAAAGACAATTTGTGTAATTATTTTTAATAATGAATGACAGAACTTATCTCACCTTATTACTTGCTTTGTGCTTGTAAAGTAATACACCTGCTTGCAAACCCTAAGTATATTCAGATATGTAACCACTCAACTCTCGGTGTATGGATTACACGTGAGGATTGAGTTAGTGGTGGTATACTTGAATTGTTAGTCCGTGGTGAACTTAATCGAGTTTAGGGTCTCTTGATTAAACCACCAATAATGCGCCTAACACCTTAGGGTGTGATAGTCTTATCCAGATCGCGGTAGAGAGGTACATACGTGGGGCATTTATATATGATGGCATTCATATAGAGATCGACCGATTTAATCAGTATTTCTCGATATAATTCCGTAATCGAGGAATCTTATTAAATCATTAGATGATCATATATGGATCAACCTTAATCCTGAGGTGATCATAGGGTCTTTGCTTGTCCCGGGTAGTGTTTGATGTGTTAGTTACGGTTCACTTAAATATGTGTTCCAAGCCACTTCTCATTGGCACTATCTCCGGATGAGTGAGTAGTTACGATTTTCACGAGACATGGAATCCATTCCTTCCTGCGGGAAGTAGAGACAATCCCTTTATTTGTTAGCCCTAAGAAAGTGATCGATCCCGGAGTTCACATTTGACTAATTGATCACTAGTCGATATGTGAACTAATTGATCATTAGGGGTTGATGGTAAATAAGGATAAGATATTCGAGTCGGGTTCACGGAGACTTCCCACTCGAATGGACAAATCTATGGAGGGTTAATCCGTATGTAGTGATTATATCAAAGGACGCTTTATTCACTCTATGGGTTGAGTATAAGTATACATCTATAATCGGTAGAGTTCGATTCGGGTTTATGGTGGCGTAATCCCGAATTAATAATTAAAGTATTTATTCGGTTCGATGAATAATTAATTATTGAGCTTTCTTGTTATAGGTCCACTGGTCCCCGATGCGCTTCAGTAATTCGGACTAATAATCTTGTTATTTGGGCCTCATTGATAATTAATTGGAAATTAATTAATTGATATGCATGAATATTATTTAGTTAAATTTAAATAATATAATACACGTAAAAGACATTTTCTTGGGCGCAGTGAAGCTTAGTGTGGCGCCAATATGTCTTGGATTTTCCAAGAAATTAGTTTTCCGGATAATGACATATTGTGTAATTAGTTATTTATTTGTTAAATAATTAATTGGATAAATAAAAGAAAATAATTTATTTATTATTTATCTCTTAACTATAAGGATAATTATATTTTCTTATTATAAGATTGTAATTATCTCTTATTTTTATTGGATAATAATAATTAGAATTATCTCTTTTATTTTGTTAAACCGATTAGGTATAGGTTTTCTCTCTTGATTTTCTTTTATAAAAAAGAGTTATCCCTGTTCTGGGTGAAGAGAGAGAGAGGCCACGAAATTTATAGAGAAAAAAAGGCTAAGGAGTTCGATCCTTAGCTCACTCTTGCCGGAAAAAAACTTGGAGTTTTTCTTGGAGGCATATCGAGGAGGTTCTCATATCGAGAGGGTGTCCCACCAACCACCGTTTGGAGAACACATTGGAAGATCAAGGCTTCTCATCCTAAGATCTTGGCTTCTCTTCCTACTATTGGTAACATGATCTTAACCCCTCAGTAGTAGTTTAAGTCCTTTAATTATGTATTGTGATATATAAGTCTTGATCCATCCACGCGCGTAGATCTAATTCATTTAGATCTAAGAACCTGCATCCTTCATGTGGTATCGGAGCCAGTGCCCACGATTTATATAGTCATAATCATAATTAAACGATTTAAAGCTGAGTTTAATTGCATGTAGGTAAATTTTATTTATTGTTTTATGCATTGATAATGATTAATTGCTATGGTTGAAGAGATGGATTGGGGTTGGCACTGTTTACCCGCTTAGATCTATCAGAAACTCATATAAACGGTAAAAATTCGTTCATATGAAAGATAGTGAAATTATATAATTTATTTTATTGCAATTTTAATTTCCAGAAAATAGATCTGTTTAGTAGCTGTTTAGTTATTTCGTTTTTCCCGTTGATCGAGCCGTTGAAACGACGATCCCTCCGGTCAGAATCAAGATTAAAAGTTGAAGAACAATCCATCCAAATTTGGGGTCGATCGGAGTCCGTCTCAATATCCGTTCGTTGCAATGAAGTGGCTGCTGTAACAGAAAAACGCAGGATTCACAGAAACCCTAGCTGTGACTTCCTCGAATTTCTGGGAGAGTTTGGACCGTTGAAACGCAAATCCAACCGGTCAGATCGATAAATATGGAGCTTTTGACGTGGAATAAAAATTTCAGGTCGATCGAGATTCATCTCGATTCCCGATCGGCCTCGGGAAGTCATTGATGCGCTGCTGTAAAAGTCAGATTCAGCAGCAAGTTGGGCGGCTCACTGGAGAAAATGGACAAGTCAAACCTCCGATCCAACCGTCCATCTTGAAGCCCGAGGAATCAAGAACAGATCTGGAGATTTTCGTTGCGATCCGAGTTCGTTTGGTTTGCCGATCGTCGAAGTTTTGAACAGCTACAGATTAGGGTTTCTTATTTTATTTTATTTTAATAGATTAGATACGGGGGTGCCAACGGTCCATCTCGGTGTTTATTTTCTGCACTATAATACATGTTTAGATTGTATGAGTAGAACCGAAAATTGCCATGACATGCATCATATCATTAATTCCACTCGATATGCATACATGTAGAAATTAATTCGAGGAATTAGTTAGGCATGTATAAAACACGCAATTAGTTTTAATTAATTGTTTGATATTAATTAGAAACTAATTAGGGTAAAAACCGAGGAACACGGGTTTTTTCAATCGTCGAGGTTGGGTGATGGATTCTCGGTGAATCCCACTCTGCGAAAGTATAAGGAGTAAAATCCCGAAACCTCTTGGTTAAGGTGTTGGATTATCGGTGAATTCCACCTTACCTAGACGAGATTACGTTTTTGCTCCGTAGTGTCTACGTGAAAGTTTGATGTTTAAGGATTGATAATCACGGGCAAACATGGTTCGAAGTGGTTTAACCACGGTTGGGTGGTCAACAGTGTAGCTACGGCTCGATCGACTTCACCTCCACGTGTGGCGCTTGCATCGGGGTCCAGCAAGGTGAGCCATCCGAAGAGCCACTACGGCTCAACGGAGCTCCCTAGTCTTGACCCGTCCGACGGCCACATATGTTCCAACGAATAGGTCGGGTGGGCTAGCCCACGTAACCGACAACATTCGGGCCTATGATTTATTGTTCCTTAATGTAACATCAAGTCCAAAACGTGATCGATAAACCCACCACTTTTTCAAAATATTGAGTAGAGCGGAGAGGCGACAAATGACCCCACGGCCTCTACTGTTGACACAAGCAACGTGAGAGAATGGTGATGCCTCGTGTCGGCTTTGATTTCGCCCCCTGGGGAAGGCCTTCACCGCTATCAAAATTCAAGGCTTGGTCTCCGAAAGGATAGGATTTTGGGTACTGGTCGGGTCACCGACCGACCCTAAGGCGCATACTGGGGTCTACCTAAAAATCAAACAATAGGTCACACTCATAAAGGGTATTTTGGTAATACCTTGGCTGAAAAAGGAAAGGTGATTGACGATCACAAATGAGATGTTCGATTCTCAATCGATCTTCAATATTAATCGAACCCTCTTTGACCTACCCTAAGCGGCACTTTGAGGCATTAGATTAAATCCTTGGAACGGTAGGATAGACTATAAGTACTTAGTTTATGTTCCTAAAATTTATTAGTAGTGTATGATTTGGATTTATTTTCTCACAATTTTATTTACAACTATTTATATATCTCTAGGTGCTAGATCGCTAATGTAAAATTGACTAGTAATGACTTCGTTAAAAAAGTGGCAAGTAACTAGAACGTTGTACTTATTGATCTTACGTGCGATTAATTTTTCGGAAGAGATATTTTTCTTGAGCCTTCAAGACTTAAGTGACGTAAATAAGTATGTCACTGCTGTCACTCGTGTTGCACGAGAGACAACCATAGTTAGTTTGAAAGATGATTAGGACGATAAAATTCTTCTAGTGAATCTTAATTGTGTAGTTACTACACGAGAAATTTTCTAATGGAAAAATTAGAGAATCATAAATTAAAGTGTCGCTAGTTAGACGGTATTTGGAACCGATAAACTAGTGGGAGCTTTTATCTGTTGTTTTTCTAATTTATTAGAAAATTAGTCCCACTGGGCAACGCTTTCATTAGACATCCCACAGTTCACGAGTAGTGTCTACTCAATTGAACTGCTAGTTCAAGACTATTTCATTTTAAGGAAAGTTGAGAATGGGAAAGAATGTCTATAAGTGTTAATCATCATAACTAAAGTTTTGAGGCTAAACCGAAAAATTAATTACAGAAAGTATAGGATAAGGAAAGTGATTTCGGATCACTTAACCAATGAATCCTTAGCGACTTTCTTAAACCGAGTAACTTGACTCGGTAGCTTAGTTCTTTGGAAGAACAAGGAAGCTGTGCATTAACAATTAATAAAGTAGACAACGGGCAGTTATTTCAGCTATAATAGTGGGAGTGATATAAGGAAATGAATTTGATTCTATCCTTGAATATCACGAAAAATTTATTTTTCTCGCTTACAGATTCGTTGAAACAAATGGATTCACTTTCATCTCGATACTACAGCTTGCTCATAGAAAGTGAAGATGACATTTGTAGTACTTAATCCGAGACTCGGACTTTGTTTGATAAAGACGTAACCACTAAAAGTCAATAGGTATGTGTAACACATCTAAAACTATTAAAGGTAAAAGGTTTCAGTATTAAGATAAACGACCTTCAATATCTATTAATTAGTGCATATATCCTGAGATAAGACCTGACGATCGCTAAGGGTGATTCCTATCTCCCGGCCTAGAACACTATCTCAAAGAAACAATGACTAAGTTTCCTTTCAATCGGGAGAGGTAATAGATTTGAAGGGGGTAACATAGCTTGTTCATCATGACCTTCGGGTCTAGTGAGAGACACAAGCTAGTGGGAGTTTTTGAGTGGTGACATTTTGTCCGATAACTACTCGAAATGCGATTTAGTTTATCAAAAGAATACGAGGAGGAGTCTCTCGATTTTAGCAGAGAATAGAGTATTCCATGCTCATAAATAGGCTATAGCATAGTCTTGGGACTGCTGCTCACCGCTTCCTAGTGGAATGTTTCTCACTCGAGAAAGAAACCATAGACTTGCCCTATATGGTTATTGATGTACTACAATACAATCGCTAAACTCGATTAAGATAATTGGTTGCAAAATAACGGTTAACATTATTATGTAAACCGAGAAGTCTACCTGAAGATGCTAGTGAATTTATGGATAAGGAGTGAATTCGGTTCACACCACTTCCGTAAATGTAGGCATTTACCATTTAATGCTTGAAGGTAGGGATCGAGATTTTGGCGATACGCTCGATTTTGACTGTCGTGAAATACCTTAATGAGACGAGTGAAGGTTGGTTGTAAGATTCTTGAGATCGAGAAAGTGACAGCTTGGATCATCACAATTCTTCCGATAGAATCTATAAGTAACAACCTTGTACCTTGAGTACGGTTACCCAAAGGAAGTTACTATCTGATTTAATCAGACCACGTCCAACATCGGTTGTTGGTGATTACACTGATAAATACTACTAGATCAGAATGTCAATCCACCCAGAACGCAGTGGGAGTATGGTTTAACCATTGACCCATTATGGTTGTGTGGACTTTATAGTCTGCTGAGGTGATTGATAACCTATGGCTCTTAGTGGGTTGTATAGGATTCTGATCATAGAGGTTGGTTTGAAAACCTTAACCCTATGAATGGAGTTTTGATACTCCTGTTCTGTTCGACCTCTCGTAGAACCACCGAGTGTCTCAGCCCAATTAGGGAGCAATTGGATCTACGTGGAAAGAGTCGAATGAATAGGAAAGTTTAAACTTTCAGTATAAAGTCGAGTGGAAGAGGGTTATTCCTAAAAAGGAGAGAGTTAACTGGACCTTGAACTCTCTCACCACTCGATCCTTGCAAGATTTCGTTAAAAGCGGAAAATAAAGTGATACCTCGAGACTTTCTTGCCAAAAACGGATTCTCAATTCAATGAACGGAAGGGTCTTGGTTAGAACAAACGGCAAGATTCACCGAAATGTAGGGTCTTGGTTAGAACAAACGGCAAGATGATCGCCGGGGCTTATATCCTTTGTGGATTTAAGAGAACCTCTCGGTCATTTAAAGTCACATGTTTTAAAATATGTGACTTGACGAGAATATTGATAAGTCTTTTGTAGACTGGTATCAATGTTGGTAAAGTAGTAGTATTGGTGTTCATAAATGATAACACTAAAACGGTTGGAAGCAACATGTGTGTGCTATCTCAAGTCGGAAATCGACACGCCAAGATTCTCTCGATGAGAGAATTGGACTATATTCTAAGAATCGATTCGGTCAAATTCACGAGAATGAGTCATTGGCTATCCCACCTATCTTATTGTATAAGATGATTATGCATATACGGTTGCAAAGATTCATCGAGAGTGGTCCTACCCTACCTCTCGTGAATGATTCTCCAAATCTTCGGATAAAGAGAAAATGGGATGTAGTCTCTCCGGGATAAGGGCAAGTCGACCTTAACACGAGTCGATTGCAATCGAATCTTGGTTTTGAGCAATGAGTAGCGGTTTAGTACGTCCTCAAGTATCATTACGTAACGAGGAATCATATGCTTGTATATTCAGGTGCAAACTTGAATATGATTGACTACACCGATTCGACTTGTAGTCGATTAAGGATGATCATTAAGTTGATCTCGGATCGGTGTTTACTCATAGTGCTTAGAATTTCCTTTTTGGTCTGTGAGTAATTCCAGTGTCTGATAAGCGATATCACTTCATTGTGAAAACAAGTGAAGAGATAGCTTAGAAGGATATTCTCACCATAAGAAGTCAAAAGCATATTGAGAGAGAGTACCGCTGATTGGAAGGACCGCAACGCTTCAATCGTAAAGATCGTCTCGAGTCGACAACCTAACTAATCGCTGTACCAAGTCGAGTGCTTGGAGGGTACGGCATTGATGGATATGTCTCATCCGCTTTTAGAGCAAGTGGGAGAGTGTTGTGAATAAGATGAGAAGGGGTGTGCTCTAAAAACAATCGTTGCTTGTCATTTCGTGCAAGTGGGAGATTGTTAGGTGTAGTGCCGAAAGACAATTTGTGTAATTGTTTTTAATAATGAATGACAGAACTTATCTCACCTTATTACTTGCTTTGTGCTTGTAAAGTAATACATCTGCCGCAAACCCTAAGTATATTCAGATGTAACCACTCAACTCGATTGTATGGATTACACGTGAGGATTGAGTTAGTGGTGGTATACTTGAATCATTAGTCCGTGGTGAACTTAATCGAGTTTAGGTCTCTTGATTAAACCACCAATAATGTGCCTAAACACCTTAGGGTGTGATAGTCTTATCCAGCATCGCCGGTAGAGGTACCTACGCTGGGCATTTATATATGATGGCATTCATATAGAATTGGACCGATTTAATCTGTATTTCTCGATATAATTCCGTAATCGATGAATCTTATTAAATCATTAGATGATCATATATGGATCAACCTTAATCTGAGGTGATCATAGGTGTGCCGCTTGTCCCGGGGTAGTGTTTGATGTGTTAGTTACGGTTCACTTAAATATGTGTTCCAAGCCACTTCTCATTGGCACTATCTCCGGATTTGAGTGAGTAGTTCGATTTTCACAGACATGGAATCCATTCCTTCTTGCGGAAGTAGAGACAAATTCCCTTATTTGTTAGCCCTAAGAAAGTGATCGATCCCAGAGTTCACATTTGACTAATTGATCACTAGTCGATATGTGAACTAATTGATCATTAGGGGTTGATGGTAAATAAGGATAAGATATTACGAGTCGGGTTCACGGAGACTTCCCACCGAGAATGGACAATCTATGGAGGGTTAATCCGTATGTAGTGATTATATCAAAGGACGCTTATTCACTCATGGGTTGAGTATAAGTATACATCTATAATCGGTAGAGTTCGGCCGTTTATGGTGGCGTAATCCCGGAATTAATAATTAAAGTACTTATTCGGTTCGATGAATAATTAATTATTGAGCTATCACGGTTATAGGTCCATGGTCCCCGATGTGGCTTCAGTAATTCGGACTAATAATCTTGTTATTTGGGCCTCATTGATAATTAATTGGTCAATAATTAATTGATATGCATGAATATTATTTAGTTGAAATTAAATAATATAATACAAAAGTTATTTTTCTCTGGGCACAGTGGGCTTAGTGTGGCGCCAATATGTCTTGGATTTTCCAAGAAATTAGTTTTCCTGATAATGACATATTGTGTAATTAGTTATTTATTTGTTAAATAATTAATTGGATAAATAAAAGAAAATAATTTATTTATTATTTATCTCTTAACTATAAGGATAATTATATTTTCTTATTATAAGATTGTAATTATCTCTTATTTTTATTGGATAATAATAATTAGAATTATCTCTTTTATTTTGTTAAACCGATTGGGTATAGGTTTTCTCTCTTGATTTTGCTTATAAAAAGAGAAGTTCTCCCTGCCCTAGGTGAAGAGAGGGCCACTGAAATTTATAGAGAAAAAGGCTAAGGAGTTCGATCCTTAGCTCCACTCGGTTGGAGAAAACTTGGAGTTTTTCTTGGAAGCATATCAAGGAGGTTCTCATATCAAGAAGGTGTCCACCAACCACCGCTTGGGAGAACACATTGGAAGATCAAGGCTTCTCATCCTAAGATCTTGGCTTCTCTTCCTACTATTGGTAACATGATCTTAACCCCTTGTAGTAGTTTAAGTCCTTTAATTATGTATTGTGATATATAAGTCGTGATCCATCCGCTGCGCATAGATCTAATTCATTTAGATCTAAGAACCTGCATCCTTCAGCTGGTACATGGATAGTGGAGCAACAAGTCATATAACTCCAGACTTGAACAATTTGCACATCAATTCAGGGTATGAAGGATCAGACACTTTAACAGTAGGGAATGGTGAGCATCTATCTATAATTCACATTGGTCAATCACAAATCTGTGGTTCACACACTGCACTAACACTTAAAAACATCTTACATGTCCCTGAAATCACAAAGAATTTACTCAGTGTTTCTAGACTAACCAATGATAATCCTGTACTAGTTGAATTTTACTCTTCTGGTTGTTGTGTGAAGGATCAAACCACAGGGGATGGTGCTGCTGGAAGGGGAACTTAAAGATGGTCTATATCAATTGAAGTGTCCCAAGGCTAACCTGAGCTCTCTTCACTCCAAGAATAAGTCTATGCTTTCAGTTCAAAGTCAGTCTAAGTCTAAGATGAATGTGTCTGTAGTCCAGTCTGGACCTTTTGAGTCTTTTGTTTGTTCTGTGAATTCTCAAGAGAAAACCATAGTATGGCATATGAGGTTAGGTCATGTTCTAGCAAGGTCATTGACCAAGTGTCTAAGCAATGTAATCTCCCTATCAATAAAATGTCTACTTTTTGTGAAGCTTGCCAATTTGGGAAACATCATACTTTGCCTTATCAGTCATCTGACACTAAAACCACACACCCTCTGGAATTAATACACTCTGATCTTTGGGGGCCTTCTCCAGTCAGATCCACTAATGGTTACATATATTATATCCATTTCATTGATGACTACTCCAGGTTTACCTGGATTTATCCTCTCAAGTTGAAATCTGATGCCCTACATGCTTTTCTTCATTTCAAATCCCTTGTAGAAAATCAATTTGGAACTACCATTAAGACCCTGCAATCTGACTGGGGGGGAATATAGATCCTTTGAACCAGTTTTAAAACAACTTGACATTAGTTTAGACACCCCTGTCCCTATGCTCACGCTCAAAATGGCAAGGCAGAACGCAAACATAGGCATATTGTTGAAATTGGTCTTACCCTATTGGCCCAGGCATCCATGCCTCTCAAGTTTTGGTAGGAAAGTTTTAGACAAGCTGTGGCTATAATCAATACTTTACCTACACCTGTGTTGTCACAGAAATGCCCTACTAAAGTTCTCCTAGGAAAACCCCCAAAGCATGACATGCTTAGAGTGTTTGGATGTGCCTGTTATCCCTACTTGAGACCCTATCAAAATCACAAATTTCAGTTCCACACCAAGCAATGTGTGTTCTTGGGAACTAGTCCTGATCATAAAGGGTATGTTTGTTTAGAACCCTCTGGTAGGATTTACATCTCTAGAGATGTGGTGTTTAATGAGAATCATTTTCCCTACAAAACAGGTTTTCCTAATAAGGTGACCACTCCTTTGTTTGTCTCAAATGACACTCAATTCTCTGGTCCTACTATGTCTACTTCCAGTGATCCCAGTCTCTCTATGTCCACAATTGATATTGATACAGATCATCCAGCAGCAGCACCTCCAGGAAATACAGCTTCACCTAACAGTTCAGAAACTGCTGCACATCCACAACTTTCACCTACAAGCACACCAATACAGTCACATCACTCACCTACCTCCAGTAATAACACACACACAAATACACCCAGAGGAACATCTCCTCCATCATCCATCACATCCTCATCTGAATCCTCATCTTCACCAACATCTCATTCACCATTGCATCTACCAACACCTTCACCTTCTCCCTCACCATCACCACCACCACCTGCCCCTCAGCATCATATGCAAACCAGATCTAAGAGTGGGATATTCAAACCTAAAACCTTCTCTTTCCTAGCCACCCATGATGCACACCACTATCCTCCTGAACCGACCAAAGTGTCTGATGCTTTAGACTAAGTGGAATGGAGAAATGCAATGCCAGAAGAGTACAGGGCTCTCATGAAAAATCAAACCTAGGATCTGGTGCCCCCAAGCTCAAACCAGAAATTAGTAGGGAACAAGTGGATATTCAAACTCAAGCTCAATGCTGATGCAACAGTGCAAAAGCACAAAGCAAGACTTGTAGCCAAAGGGTTTCTTCAAACCCCAGGCTTGGATTATACAGAAACTTTTAGCCCTGTAGCTAAAGCAAGTACAATCAAAGTCATTCTTGCCCTTGCTGTTGGTCATGCCAAATGGACATCAATCGGGTTGACATCAACAATGCCTTCCTTAATGGTACATTAAAGGAAGTTGTCTACATGCCCCAACCTGAGGGCTTTATCAATCCTAATAAATCACATCATGTATGTTGTTTAATAAAGGCCTTGTATGGTCTTAAACAAGCCCCAAGAGCCTGGTTTGAAGAACTGAAACAACAGCTTCTACACTGGGGTTTCTATCAGTCCAAGTCTGATGTGTCTTTGTTCATCTTCAAGATGGGAACTACTGTCCTATATGTTCTGGTCTATGTGGATGACATCCTTGTCACTGGGAATAACTCCTATCTTATTCACAAGTTCATCCAACTTCTACATAACAGGTTTGCTCTTAAAGATCTTGGCCCAGTAAGTCATTTTCTAGGGGTGCAAGTACAAAGAGATGCCACTGGTCTCTATCTCAGTCAACACATGTATGCATCCCAGATTCTACACAAACTTGGAATGCAAATTTGAAACCATGTCCTACCCAATTGCTACCGGCACTGACCTGACCAGGACTGACAGTCCCTTTATGGAAAACCCTACCATATACAGAAGTGCCCTTAGAGCACTTCAGTACATGACTTTTACAAGACCCGATCTAGCCTTTGTTGTTAACACCCTCAGTCAATACATGCAGCAACCTAGAGTCATTCACTGGCATGGAGTAAAAAGGTTACTAAGATATGTTCAAGGAACAATAGATTATGCTCTACACTTTGTACCAGATCAGGGCATACATCTGACTGGATATTCTGATGCTGATTGGGCATGTGACAAAGTTGACAGAAGATCTGTGGTTGGATACTGTGTATACCTGTGTGGTTCTCTTGTGTCCTGGAGCTCAAAGAAGCAAGGTGTGGTCTCTAGGTCAAGCACTGAATCTGAGTACAGATCCCTAGCTAACACAGCAGCAGAAATACAATGTCTGACTTACTCACTGACTGAACTTGGTGCTCCTCTTCCCAGAACTGCAACTATCTGGTGTGACAATCTAAGTGCTCAGGCATTGGCATACAACCCTGTGTTCCACAGTCGAACCAAACATGTGGAGATTGATCTACACTTCATCAGGATAAAATTCTGGAGGCCAAACTTGCTGTCAAGCACATCCCGTCTGCTGATCAAATAGCAGATTGCCTCACTAAGCCTCTGTCTATCACCAAATTCACTCAATTCAGGGACAAACTTCAAGTGGTCAAGACACCCTTTCGTTTGAGGGGGAATGTTAGATAATAAGGGTAATTCAGTCCTTTAGCATTGTAATAGATGGCAGAGTGAGGTGGCATAACTACCTAGTAGTAGTAGTAGTAGTACAAAATCTATTGTAGATTGTGCCACGTGTGGTGTATAAGATGTGTAATCCTTGACACCTTTAATGATAAGAAAACTTTATCCTAAAATCTAAGTAGTAAAATAATAAATTAAAAAAAAACACAAATGTTTAAGCGATATTTTTTTCTACTGATTTTTATTTCCTACTGATTTAATGACCCAAAAATTTGTTTTGTCTATATATTTATTAATAATTAAACTGACAATAATCATGGCCTTTAAAAAAATGGCTTAGGGTCCCAAATGACAAAGGGACGGCCATGCCACTATTGTTAGTCATTTCAATTGTTATGATATGCAGTTGAAAATCAATTAAGAATTCATATGTTACATTTTTTCGGTTATTTAAAAAAATGATTTTACATGCATTTATTTTATTTTATTTCTTTGGTAAATCCAAACAATTTCGATGAATATCATAATCATTTCTTTTATTTCAATTTTTTCCCGTTAAAACACCTTCAATTTTTTTCGTTTTATTTCCCTATGTCAAGAAACTGCTTGAATTAAAACGAAAATTATAAGTGTATAAATAATTTGTTGGAAAGCATATACTACTGTATGTGCTAAAAAGAAATTACACAGTAGAACAACAATAATTTATTCATATCATTCAAGAGATGCTGCAATTACAAAGATGTGAAAAATAAAACGAAAATTGAAAGACAACTGAGGCGAGTGAAAACACTCTTTACTTAAGACAATTTTTTTCTAGATGCACACGTGGTAATAAGCGATTGCTT
The DNA here is from genome assembly GCA_026214975.1 of Gentiana macrophylla. Lineage (NCBI taxonomy): Eukaryota > Viridiplantae > Streptophyta > Magnoliopsida > Gentianales > Gentianaceae > Gentiana > Gentiana macrophylla. Next base: position 10,304,298 of record CM047809.1, on the reverse strand, counting down.
CCTATGATACAACAGCTTACCTGCTCACGCAAGGACACTTCAAACTTTGAACATCGGCGAACTCTACGGTATTCTGATCTCTTCAACAATACACAAAACTACTGCTAAATGAAATGATAATTTGTGTGTAGTACTTCTAAGTTCTATGTGTTGAATTTCCAATCAACTAGAGAGCCAATATATAGGAGAGCCATTAACTACCGTGGCCTCCATTATCCACGTTGAACAACATTTTCCCACGTTCGGAAATTGGTAAGGCACGACTTGTGCATCGGAACAAGTCAACATTATTACGTATTTTTAATGGGTTGGGCTTAACAAATGGACCGATTCGCTGAAATCGACGCGTTACACCTCCTATTTTGAGTATTACTTTCTCATTTATCTGATGTCCAAATCAAGTGATTCAAAAACCCGTCATTATCTATGTGTTACGTAGATTTCAATGATACTCTAAGCTCTCGATAAATTTTAACGAGACTTATCCGAAATTAACCCCAAAATGGACCGTTTATTAATTAGTTAATAAACGTTATTGGGCTTCAAACCTAATTATCTCCAACATAATTTACACATGTTAATCATTTTGTTAATATATGCATTATTGTTAATTAAAGAAACAAAACAACATTTTTCCGGTCCAACATTCTCCTGCAAGAATTCCTATTAGAAATGATCTTTGGATGACTGAAAGGTGTATAAGGAGACAAAAGGGTTTTGTTTTTTTATACATGTGATAGTAATCCGACACCTGTTCTAATATTGAGTCTTTACAGCAAAATTTTCCGTAGTTGAAATAATGAAGATGAAGATTCATACGTGTAATGAACTGTTGGATGTATGAGATACTATTTTAAAAAAAAAAAGTCAAAATAATTTATCTTGTTATTGTATACTCTAGTTTTCTAGCATTTTTTTTCCTTTAAAAAAGCCAACTACCCAAAATAAAATATAAATCTTACATGTTTAATATACCGACATACAATAAATATATATTAACAAACACACGAAAGTACCCCACCGACAATAATGCCCAAAATTACATCGATAGATAATCATGCATCAACATGTGGTCCTTATGAATTTGGTAAGTATCCTAACATTTCTTTTTTGGTTTGGGGTATCCTAACATTTCTATATAAATATATTTATAATCGAAATCTTTTATTGCGAAAACTCTATAATAACAAATTTTATTTTTATCTAATGAAAATATGAAAAAGGCGATACGTGACATTAAATACATCGATCGAAAACAAGTTTAATCGAAAATGTAACAACCCTAAAAGAGCATGACATGTGTCACCGAGAATACAATTTCAATCATATACGAATGTCCCACATTAGAAAAGTAGTAGAACGCTTCACCCCATATAAGTCGCAGACATAAATGCTCATTAACCCTAAGCAATTTTTTAGATCAAGCGAGGACGCGGTCTAAGAAATGACCGGAAATTTATGACTCATTTAAAGACTTCCGCGCCGGAGTGCGAGGATGTGGCTCAAATGGTATCGAGCCGTATCATCGATCGAACTATGCATACCGCACCGCATAAGAAGACGGAGGATGGCTCTAGTTACCTCTCTGTAGGGACGATCCAGAATCAGCTTTGACCGCCTCCACGAGCGACGCCACCCCTTATAAGAGAGGGGGGAGAATGTAATGTCCCACATTGGAAAATTAGTAGAATGCTCACCTCCATATAAGTGTGAGATCAAGCGAGGACGGTGGTCTAAGCAGTTGACCGGAAATTTATGACTCATTTAGCGCTTTCAGACGACGGCCCTGCAGGCGTAAATACACATAACGGGTTATCTAGACTACACGTTATATATATATATATATATATATATATATATATATATATATATAAATGATGAATTGTAAATATAAGGTGTAAATATCTTTTCATTAACACGCTAGTTTTTATATGGTATTTCCATATCTAAATACTTAATGAAAAAATCTACACCATACACTTACTTATGCTGTATTGTAAATATACGGTGTAAATTTCATTTTGCTCCGATCAATAGTTTTTATATGGTATCTCCGCATTTAAATACATAATTGAAAAATCTTCTACTCCACCCACTTACATATGCTCAATTGTAAATCTACCTTGTGAAGGTCTTACATTTGCAGACACTACAGAGAAAAACTTGCCCTCAATTAGGAGAAAAGTTATAGTACAATGACGATTTATGGGGTGTACTAAATGGAGTTGTGATAAATTTTATCTATCTTTTCACACACATCAGTGGTGTGTTTGAATGATTTGGATTCATCACAATCATCCACTTAATTTGTAGACACCGCATGAAAGACCATTGCACTCATAACTCTCCTCATCAATAGAACCTCCGATCATAACAACAACAAAATAATCACGCCTCCTGGATACGACGCAGGGATAAAGGGTTTCGATGTTTTAGAAAGGCAGCTCAACCTTGAGGTGGAGATTCATACCCCATAAAAAAAAACTTCTTTCAATTCTTTAGTATACTATCGAGTGAATGACCCTGAGTCATTATATTACATGATTAATATCTTCATTCATCTCGTAGGACATAAAAGTAGAGATCATCATGGTAAAATAATCACAACAAATCAGTACAAATCTAGAAAATGACATAATTGTAGGATCTTATTAACGAACATACATAACAAAAAAAAAAAAAAAAAAAAAAAAAAAAAAAACTCTTTCCCTTCAAATTTAATACAATATATATATATATATATAATATTTCACTGGGCGGCCGCACCGATCACGTAGGTGGATTCCGCTCATTCAATAAGTGACACAACACATTTTTTCACAATTAGATCGTTATGATGTATGATCACACATTGATTGATGTGTATGCGTGACTATTGTGGAAAATTCTATCTTGCGACTTCCCTACTGTGAACCGCCACGCATGGATTCTGGATTAATTAAAAGCATCAGCTTGACGCAAGAGATCCTGACCACACAAATGTTGTGTGGCCCAGATCTCGCCACGCAGGCAGCTTCCTAATAAAGAAATTCCTACAAAGAGAACGAATTCATATCAGAATTATTTTTGTTGCGATAATAACATTTTTTTCATCTTTCCAAAAGAAATCAAATCACCACCACCCATCAACAACTTGAATATACTTATTTTTAACCCACCTGAAACTCCTCCTGAAACTACCTTTGACTTTTCCTTCAACAGAATAAACTTTATACCCAGCAACTCTCTTCCTTCTCTGGGCCTCCGGATCATTAAAGCTCCAACTTTTCGAAATCGACCCGCTTGTGCTCTTCCCTTTCTTCAGCTTCCACTGCGTCACCGAATTTGGTAAGTATCCTAACATTTCTTTTTTGGTTTGGGGTATCCTAACATTTCTATATAAATATATTTATATAATCGAAATCTTTTATTGCGAAAACTCTATAATAACAAATTTTATTTTTATCTAATGAAAATATGAAAAAGGCGATACGTGACATTAAATACATCGATCAAAAACAAGTTTAATCCAAATTGTAACAACCCTAAAAGAGCATGACATGTGTCACCGAGAATACAATTTCAATCATACACATAACCAAGATATCTAGACTACACATTATATATATATATATATATATATATATATATATATATATAGAGAGAGAGAGAGAGAGAGAGAGAGTACATATTTACAAATGATGAATCGTAAATATAAGGTGTAAATATCTTTTCATTAACACGCTAGTTTTTATATGGTATTTCCATATGTAAATACTTAATGAAAAAATCTACAATATACACTTACTTATGCTGAATTGTAAATATACTGTGTAAATTTCATTTTACTCCAATCAATAGTTTTTATATGGTATCTCTGCATTTAAATGCATTATTGAAAAATCTTCTACTCCACACACTTACATATGCTCAATTGTAAATCTACTTTGTGAAGGTCTTACATGTGCAGACACTACAGAGAAAAACTTGCCCTCAATTAGGACCGTTGACACACAGTAGTGGTGTGTTTGAATGATTTGGATGCATCACAACCATCCACTTAATTGGTACACCGCATGAAGCACCGTTGTACCATAACTCTCCTCATCAATAGAACCTCCGATCATAACAACAACAAAATAATCACGTCCCGAAACATGACCTAGGGATAAAGGGTTTCGATGTTTTAGAAAGGCAGCTCAACCTTAAGCCGGAGATTCATACCCCATAAAAAAGACTTCTTTCAATTCTTTAGTATACTTGATGGGAGTCAACTTTACGTGATTCCGGTGCATTTTCCACCCCCGTTTATCCCACTTTTAGCACATTCTCGGTGTTTTTAGACCGTTTTTGGGTAATATCGTGAGTTTATAGCACGGGAGTAAATCCGTCGCTTTGATGGTTCACTACCTCTTTTAGTGATATTAACCCATTCCCGAGCACTTTTACCCTCCGAATCGTTTGTGTGTCTTGTTCGCTCATGAGATTGTAGGGTCTAGGTGTCACGAGAACCCGGAAGGCGAAGATCTATGATGAGAAGTATGATCAAGGTGCAAGAATGAGCCAAGGAAGAAGAAAAATGAAGAAAAGGAAGAAAAATAGTTGGTATCTTCATGCTCTGTTCTGTTCAGCAGCATTTTGACCTATGATGGAGGCATTTTCTGGTCATGGTCTCTTCATGAAAGTTGTAGATAATTGAAAGAGCTGTCCAACGCACTTTGAATCACTCAAATCGGAGTTCTACACGCGAAGATATCATGGTTTTACTGCAGCAGAAAATTGCATCATCTCAAACGCGCGTTTGGAGCTTTCAAACGCGCGTTTGGAACTGTTTTTTCGTATGCAGAGTTCTATGCTGAAACACGCGTTTGGGAACCTCCAAACGCTGCGTTTGGGGTCATTTTCTGCATATTTTGGCCCCTATAAATACCCATTTCCATCGAATTTCATGGGGGATTCTCCTCTCTTAGCTAAACTATACCCAATCTTTGCTCAAAAATTTGTAATGGATTATTCCACTTTCTCTTAGCATAGATTAGCATAAACAAAACTCGATTATTCCATTTCTTAGCTTAGATTTCAATTCCAAACAACAAGTCACCTCCTTTTGGTGAATCTCCATTGTTGTACTTTTGGAGCTCAACTCGATTTCTCGCAATTAATGGTGAATTTCTTCTCTCTTATGCTTGTTATGTCTCTTATTTACTACTTCCATTGCATTTTAACTAGTATAATGAGTAGCTAAATTCTCTTCATAGCCGGGTCATGTGAAATTTGGTGAAATCACCCTTTGGGTGATGAAATTGGGAGTGGGTAGTGCTTTTATTGTTGTTTCTTGCATTTTCACGCCTTAGAACTTGTTATAACGGATTTGGACTAGATTGATCACCTAGGTCAAAAATCACACACATCACTCTTGAGAGTTGTTCAGAGAGAGAGGGGTGTGGGAAAAGGATTCTAAGATTGCGGTGTAGTCTCGCTTTTAGTTGTTAAATCGAGCTCAACGTGAGGTTACTCGCTTTTACGCTTAAGCGGCTCTAGTGCGTATCATGTCTTGTTAGTGAATCTTCTAAAGGGAAGGGTAGTTAACATGGCATAGGGTGTTAAATGAGAGTTGTTCGACCTTCACACCGGAGTTAGTGAGCACGCACCCGTGAAATTGAATGCAAGAGTTCGCTCGCTTAATGCACATTCCCGGTTTTGTCATTCCATTGGGTGAAACTAGCTAATTTGATCATGGTTCGGCTATGTTCCTTAATCTATCTTTAAACCTAGTAGTTTAATCTTCTTTCGTTCTTTTATCTTTAGACTCGTTAGTTAGAATCACTTAGTGTCGTTGTAGTAAACAAAACTTTAAGAACATTGATCACCTGTACTAAGCATTACGCTCACTTTGGTACTTGCAAGCACGATTCCTTTGGGTTCGACCTCATGACTCTGTAGCTACACTAGCAATCGACCCGGCACACCGCCGTTGAGAGTTAGTTTACCCACGCTTTAGTCCTTATAAATTATTTTTGTTGGGGTAAATTTTATGCTCATCAAAATGGCGCCATGCCGGGAATTGTGTGCTATTTGTGATATCTTGTAAGGGAACCGAAGGCTTGGGCCTAGGTTTTATTTTTTGTTTTTCATTGTTTGGTGTTTTGTAGTGCATTGCCCGGAGTTTTGAGAACCGCTTGAACCTTACATTGCTAGAATGGAGACCTTTGCTAAACAAAGAGGAAGGGCCTTCTAGTTGGGAATTTGATTGCTAGATTTGAAGGTTTGAGTCCGGAACAAACGGAAATGGACCAAGACACTATTCAAGTTGGTCGTGGAGGCCAAGTTTTTGTGGAACACCTTTTTTATCGGGAGGCCAAGGAGTTACTAATCGAGCTCAAGACCAATCCTTATGTAACAATGTTCAACAAAGGTAAAACCGTCAAGGAAAGGACAAGGTGGAGCAATGCCACCGATGGACCCGAATGCTATGAATTGGCTCATGAATCAAGTACAAGAGCGATTTCAAGCATTAATGCAAGCTCATATGCAAACTCCCAATCCGCACCGAATCAAGGAGATGTGCGGACTTGTAGAGATTTGGTCATGCCACGGGCCGACTTGGTGGGGCATAGTCCGATAAGGTTGCCCCGATCACCACCAACACTATGAGTATTGGGCAAAATATTATCAATATGATTAGGGACAACTCAACCTTTAGAGGGACGGAAATCGAAAATCCTTATTTCTTCCTAGATCATTATCTCGAGGTGTGTCGGACTATAAGGATGGAAGGTGTTAGTGAAGAGGCAATCAAGCTACTTTTGTTCCCATTCACTCTAAAAGACCAAGCAAGGGCGTGGTATGACTCCTTAAGGCATGACTCCACACACTTGGACCGAGGTGGTGCGCACATTTTGCTTAAATACTATCCACCGGGAAAAGTTTTTGATTTGAAAGAGGCAATCATGACCTTTGATGCTTATGAAGACGAGTCACTACTCGAGGTACGGAACGGTATAAGGCCTTGTTGCGCCAATGTCCCGTACATGGAGTCACTCTTGGGACCAAGTCCATTGTTTCTTGCGGGGACTTGATCAAGATATGCAAAACCGACTTCATGCTTCAAGCGGTGGTGATATAATGATGTTACAACCTGATCAAGCGCTTTGACCAAATTGAACGGATTGCGGAAACTTCAAGACTTTATGTTTCGAGACAAGAAGAGGGCCAAGACGCAAGAAACCGAGTGAGATGAAGTCGGTAGGGAAAAGATTGAAGATGCACACCATGAGAAATTGTTGGACCAACAAGAGGAATCTTTGCAAAATCTTGAAGATCGAGTAGTGCAACTAAATGAAAAGAGGATGTTTGAGAAAGAAGAAGAAACAAGAAATGAGCTAGAAGCCGTGGGAAAAGAGCGAGAAGAGGCTCATTCAAGGAAAACGGAGAGAGAGATGATGATTTTTATCTAGATGAAGCGTTTTCCGAGCTAGAGATTGAGTTGGGATCGCCCATGTCACTAGAGGTTCCTCTCGTGGAGTTTGACTGTGGTAAGTTTCACATTCTTCCGATTACACCTCACTTCTGATGTGAACATTGATGATGCCTTGGTGGAATGTATGGTGGAACCAACCATTGCTAAGACTCAACATGAAATCTTTGGTGATGAAAGTAGCTCGTTTTGGGATGAAGAAGAGATGGAAGAGGTGCAATGTTTGTCTATTACGCCGCCTCCCGAAGAAATGCAAGACGATGACTTGGAGGAGTGTATGATAGATTTGAGCACATTTTTTGAAGAACCGGATTCGAGTTTGAAGAGAAGACGGGATCGCCCATTTCACCACCACTCCCGATTGAAGTGTATGATGATGCAATTTTGAGTGTGTGATGAAATCTCATGAGCTTGATATGACATCCGTGGTAGAGCTACCGGAAGAGTTGGAGGTGATTAGCATACTGGTCCCGGACTACTACACTTTTACTCCCGGTAGATGAAGCTCACAAGATTTATGAAAGGGAACAACTACCATGGGATGGTAATTTCAAGAAGAGGATGATGGCGGATTTCAACGAAAGGATTCCCAAGAGCCATGTGCGGTAAGTTCCTAGTGAACTCGTTTTCCCTATGCTTGCTATGCTCATTCTCCTTGAATTGTTGATATTCTTGAGTTCGGATTTCGGTTGATGGTTTTGGTGATTTTTGATTGAATTAAAAATGTTGTCTTGAGTTGTTTTGAGTCTTTTGTGGTATGAGTCCAGATAAGCGCCACTACGCGTCGATGCTAACGACGTTAAACAAAGCACTTCTACTTTTTCTACTTTGTGCCAATAGTATAACTTTGAAAAATTGGCACCGTATAAGTCATTTTGTCGAGCCAACGATGTAAAACAAAGGCGCTTTGTGGGAGGCAACCCACCTTTTTGGTAATAATTTTGTTTTTGAAGTGGTTTTTGGGTGCAAGAGGGGAGAGTTTTGTCTCACAAGAGAGTTTGGGGTGAGATTTTCTTTTTGATTCTTGCTCTTGTACGTAGACGGGGATGTTTTTATGTGAGCCTCTGTGGCTTTATTTTATGCATGGATGCTCTGTGTTTCTTTTGATTATCTTTACATCCAAAGGCACTTCCCGCCTAGTATGGTTGATATGCTTTGATACCTTGATTGTGGCATGGCTTCTATTTTTAGATATCTCGTATCTATCACCATCTTTTGGCACGTGGATTTTTCCCGTGCATGTGTTTGCCTTGTTTTCTCGTCTACATGGTGTTCGGTACTCGAGATGGAGCTTACTGAAGATGTCACGTGAGCTAAAGTGCACCTTTCTGCCGGGTTTTGGTCAAACAGCTAAGTCTTTTACTCTTTTATCTCTCACACACCGAGGACGTGTGTTTCGTTTAAGTGTGGGGTGGGAGACTTAGCCGCTTTTCTTGTTTTTGTTGTTAAATGTGCTATAAATGTGGTATACTTGGCCTATGACCGGGCTCAGTCGATTTTTGGGTAATTTTAAAAAATTTCAAGGTTTTTAGCACCATGTTGTGTGTGTTATTTTCACATTTGAGTGGTGATCACCTTAGTCGGGATCCCGAACATGTGCATTATGGTTCGATTTTATCTTGAGAATGGAGTTAAATAATCTCACGAAAGCTACACTTTGTGCACAATTTGATTACTACCACCCTTCATATCATGAGTCTCGAGACGAAATGTCATAGTTTACCTAAGTAGGACATGGGATGACGGTTTTGGCGTTCTTTTGACCCTACCATAGCCAAATAAGCCTTAACCCGAACATTTACCCTTCAGTAGCCCTCTTAGCCTTGATAGAATGGTCTCACCACACCATTCGCTTTATAGCCGCTTTTGTTACTTAGTCGAAAACCTACCCGAGCCTTAATTATGGTCACATTTCCTTCATTTATACCCTACGAGTGAACTTAATCTTTTGTTGGGCCACACTTGCTAAGGCAAGTGTGGGGTGGGGGGAATGATGTTTTGATGGGTTGTTGTTTTCTCGGTTTTGAGCTATACTATAAGGAGAAGAGGAGCTCATTTGGGCCTAGTGTTTTGATTTGGCCCAAGAAGAAAAGAAAAATCTGTCCTTTCTTCTTTCCTTCTTTAAAAAAAAAAAAAAAAGAAAAGAGAACTCAATCAATCAAAAGTTCAAAATAAATTAGAAAGTTCTCAATGAATAAGAGTTTGGAGTTTATAAAATAAAGGGTTGGAATCAAAGTAATGAGCTCAATGTTATACGTATGATGTTGGAGTTGGGATAGTGAGATAGGTGCTAATGTATTCGACCTCGCCTTATGAAACTTGAAACATAGTTGAATTAGGCAATGAGTTCGGGTATGTCAGTATCCTATGGTTCCCAAAGTTTTATAATAATCAAAAGGAGTTTGGATGGTTTGTATGGTAGAGATAAGGTGGTACACTTGTTGATTAGGTTCACTCATACTTCTTTTCTCCAGCCTCCCAAAATATCCTTTTCGATTAACCGGAATTACCCTAGCCTAACATTATAACCTATCAAGTCCTACCCGATCGTGTCCAAACTTAGTAACCTTGATCAGTGGAGAGGCTAGTGGGTATGAAACGGTTGGTAGACTTTTGGTTGGGATTCAAGCCCGACAATTATTTTGAGCACTTGGTTTTTAGCTTGGCACCACACACACTCCACTTTCTTGATAATGTTATAACCGGTGTGTATATGTTCGTGTTTCATACTTTGTGGTTACCTCGAGAGTGTGAGTAGTAGCACCTACATCACAAAGTTGAATCCCTTGGTTGGTTTTAAAACGCCTAATTTACTCGAGGCGCAGCAAAGGCTAAGTGTGGGGTGGTTGATGAGTCAACTTTACGTGATTCCGGTGCATTTTCCACCCCCGTTTATCCCACTTTTAGCACATTCTCGGTGTTTTTAGACCGTTTTTGGGTAATATCGTGAGTTTATAGCACGGGGAGTAAATCCGTCGCTTTGATGGTTTACTACCTCTTTTTAGTGATATTAACCCATTCCCGAGCACTTTTACCCTCGGAATCGCTTGTGTGTCTTGTTCGTTCATGAGATTGTAGGGTCTAGGTGTCACGAGAACCCGGAAGGCGAAGATCTATGATGAGAAGTATGATCAAGGTGCAAGAATGAGCCAAGGAAGAAGAAAAATGAAGAAAAGGAAGAAAAATAGTTGGTATCTTCATGCTCTGTTCTGTTCAGCAGCATTTTGACCTATGATGGAGGCATTTTCTGGTCATGGTCTCTTCATGAAAGTTGTAGATAATTGAAAGAGCTGTCCAACGCACTTTGAATCACTCAAATCGGAGTTCTACACGTGAAGATATCATGGTTTTACTGCAGCAGAAAATTGCATCATCTCAAACGCGCGTTTGAAGCGCGTTTGGAACTGTTTTTTTCGTACAGAGAGTTATATGCTGAAACACGCGTTTGGGAACCTCCAAACGCGCGTTTGGGGTCATTTTCTGCATATTTTGGCCCCTATAAATACCCATTTCCATCGAATTTCATGGGGGGATTCCTCCCTCTCTTAGCTAAACTATACCTAATCTTTGCTCGAAATTTGTAATGGATTATTCCACTTTCTCTTAGCATAGATTAGCATAAACAAAACTCGATTATTCCATTTCTTAGCTTAGATTTCAATTCCAAACAACAAGTCACCTCCTTTTTGGTGAATCTCCATTGTTGTACTTTTTGGAGCTCAACTCGAATTTCTGCAATTAATGGTGAATTTCTTCTCTCTTATGCTTGTTATGTCTCTTATTTACTACTTCCATTGCATTTTAACTAGTATAATGAGTAGCTAAATTCTCTTCATAGCCGGGTCATGTGAAATTTGGTGAAATCACCCTTTGGGTGATGAAATCGGGAGTGGGTAGTGCTTTTATTGTTGTTTCTTGCATTTTCACGCCTTAGAACTTGTTATAACAGATTGGACTAGATTGATCACCTAGGTCAAAAATCACACACATCACTCTTGAGAGTTGTTCGAGAGAGGGTGTGGGAAAAGGATTCTAAGATTGCGGTGTAGTCTCGTTTTAGTTGTTAAATCGAGCTCAACGTGAGGTTACTCGCTTTTACGTTTAAGCGGCTCTAGTGCGTATCATGTCTTGTTAGTGAATCTTAAAGGAAGGGTAGTTAACATGGCATAGGGTGTTAAATGAGCTTGTTCGAGGCTTAACACCGGAGTTTAGAGCACGCACCCGTGAAATTGAATGCAAGAGTTCGCTTCGTTTAATGCACATTCCCGGTTTTGTCATTCCATTGGGTGAAACTAGCTAATTTGATCATGGTTCGGCTATGTTCCTTAATCTATCTTTAAACCTAGTAGTTTAATCTTCTTTCGTTCTTTTTATCTTTAGACTCGTTAGTTAGAATCACTTAGTGTCGTTGTAGTAAACAAAACTTTAAGAACATTGATCACCTAGACTAAGCATTACGTTCACTTTGGTACTTGCAAAGACGATTCCTTTGGGTTCGACGCCGTCTTCTCACTACACTCTTAGAATCTCGATCGTGACATCGCCTGCTGTAGGTTAGAGTTAGTTCACCCACAGCTTTAGTCGCTTATAAATTATTTTTGTTGGGGTAAATTTTATGCTCATCAATACTATCGAGTGAATGACTCTGAGTCATTATATTACATGATTAATATCTTCATTCATCTAGTAGGACATAAAAGTAGAGATCATCATTGTAAAATAATCACAACAAATCAGTACAAATCTAGAAAATGACATCATTGTAGGATCTTATTACCGAACATACATAACAAAAAAAAAAAAAAAAAACTCTTTCCCTTCAAATTTAATACAATATATATATATAATATCTCACTGGGCGGCCGCACCGATCACGTAGGTGGATTCCGCTCATTCAACAAGTGACACAACACATTTTTTCACAATTAGATCGTTACGATGTATGATCACACATTGATTGATGTGTGTACGTGACTACTGTAGAAAATTCTATCTTAGGAATTTCCTCTTTAGGAATCGCCTACGTGGCGGCAGGATGTGGGCACACAGTGTGTCCCGTGGTCCAGATCTTCCCCGCAGACAGCGATTCCTAATAGAAATCCCTGCGGTAGAACGGCCCGATTATCAGAATTATTTTTGTTGTGACAGTAACATTTTTTTCATCTTTCCATAAGAAATCAAATCACCACCACCCATCAACAACTTGAATATACTTATTTTTAACCCACCTGAAACTCCTCCTGAAACTACCTTTGACTTTTCCTTCAACAGAATAAACTTTATACCCAGCAACTCTCTTCCTTCTCTGGGCCTCCGGATCATTAAAGCTCCAACTTTTCGAAATCGACCCGCTTGTGCTCTTCCCTTTCTTCAGCTTCCACTGTGTCACCGCTACCGCCGTCGCCGGCGGCGGCGGCGGCAGTTCGGCATGCGAGACGCTGTATGATCTGAAGTAGTTATCATTAGGATAGCTTGACCCATCGGAGTAGCTATGCATCTTCTGATCGTCGGGTCTGGATGAACGGAATCTCGGCCCGTAACGTCCACGGTAGACGTCGACCTGCATCCGATCATCGGAGTAAGAATATGAGTTTGACCGGTTGTAGTCCGCCATGAACGGTGGTGAAGAGAGAAAGAAGAGGGAGGAAAGAATGAGTTTCTGGGGGCTGAGAGTCTGGCTTTTTAAGGAGTGGTTTAGTATGAACACAATTATTTTATACCCATACGTTACTATGTAATCACTCAGTCTAATTTTTTTTTAATTAATTAATTTCTTTTTTTTTTTTGCTGAAAGAAAGGCCTATAATAATCAAATAGTAGGAAGATCATCGGTTCGATCTCTTTGAAACGTAATGCTGAAAGGTCTTTTGGGTCATACCTAACTTCAAAGTCAGATTTCAGTGGCGTAATCCGAACCAAACTTAAGATTAGATCTCTTACCAGCATTTCAACTTTCATGTTTTGGTGTGATTGACGGATTCATGAATTTGTTATCGTTAAGGTTATCGGAGTTTAAAACTATATTATTTATACAAAAATTTGTTTTAGTGGATCACCGAAACTAAAATTGATTTCTTTAACGAAAAAACCATATTGTTTTATGACTAAAAAAATCTTGAATTCCTTTCAAAAAAAAAAAAAACAAATCTTGAATTTCAGTAGGTTACGTGACCCTCCCTAAAATACATAGATCCATTCATGCACGTGACACGTTCTATGTCTATGTGATTGTGATAATATCGTTACATGGACATTATATGAGACTAAATATCTAATGATCATGGGTTTTATGACATTGCTGAATCAAGTTTATAATTCTTGAATAGTCGTTCTAAAAATAAAAGGAAATTAAAATAGACTAATGACAAAATATAAAATATACTTGCTTTAGAGATCACATGTAATATATCTCAATTTTTTTTTTTTGAAAGATAGCTACCATATGTACTCTGTAAGAAATATGGAAAAATGAAAAATAATAATAAAGTAAGAACTAAGAATACAAAAATAATAAAGCATTGACTGCATTGTGCTTATTTTTGTTAATTTTCAAGTGTTAAACAGTTAAATTCCATCCATTAGGGGTTAAAACAGGTATAATTTAATTTAAATTATAAAATAATAAACTTATATCAACGTTACCGGTAATTTATTGTAGCTCAATTATCTTTTGTCGTTTTGACGTGTTATCCAAATCATTTCTTTCTTTAATTTGTCGTCAATTTCAATTACTTAAAACGTTAAAACATGTTGAAAAATCTAAGACAAAGCTAAGACAGCTCGTGAGCAAAGGAGGTGAGTCATTGGTTGAACACAAATTTTATAATTGTCCAGGATCAAATCCTATTTGGTGTGCCGAACCAATAGGAAAATTTGTGTTCGAAAGTAAATTACGGTAGTCACGGACCAAAATTTTGTACCATCATATCATCAGTTTCCAACATCTCGAATCTAATTTGATAGTTTACGTTACGTTATTTTTGAATTTCTATGACATAATAAAAAGTGTCATCTCTCAATAAATGATACCGGTGGGCCCAAAAGTCCGGTGGCTATAGGCTTAGCACTAGCTTTTCACCAATGGGTGGTGGAATTTGTATCAAAAAATTCCACCTCTATATTTTACAACCTCTCGGTTATTGTTCTTCAACTTCTCCAACCCCCAACAAGCTTAAAAACGAGTTCCAACCCTTCATTTTAGGGGTTTTTGTCGGAAAGAACACAATATGAAAGATGTCAGACAAAAATGACATAAGAAAAAATGTTTGTAAAAAAATGTCACAAAACCAAGCGAAATTCACTGTTAAATTCACTTTCACTTTCTGTCTTTTTTGACAAACATCTTTTCTTATGTCTTTTTGCATGACATCTTCCATATTGTGTCTTAATTAACAATTAATTATTCATTTTATTCACCTCACGTACTTGCAATCATGAACTTCATCCTCTCTCAATTCTCTCAAACACCAAGGCGAGAAATCCGTATTTCTGAAGCAGTAAAGACTGTTTCGATTGCAATAAATCTTCTAGGAATCAAGGTAAATGTGATATCCCACATCGGTAAATTAAGTGAATCGCCACCCCATATAAGTGTGAGACATAAATGTCTCATCAACTCGGCAATTTTAGCCGCACTAAGCCAGCGAGGCGCGCGGTCTAAGCGATTGACCGACATTTATGACTCATTTAAGCGCTACTGCGGCCGGGTCCAGGGAGCGTTGAGAATGGTATCGAGCCGACTATCGAGGCGAACTATGCGCCGCACCGCATCTGAAGACGGTGTAAGGATGGCCTCTAGTTACCTCCTGGTAGGACGATCCGGAACAAGTCTTGGCCGTCTGGCGAGAGCGCCATCCCTTATAAGGGGGGAGAATGTGATATCCCACATCGGTAAATTAAGTGAATGCTCGGTGTAAGGATGGCCTCTGAGCTACCTCTGGTAGGGACGATCCGAACAAGTCTTGGCCGTCCCCGGCGAGGACGCCACCCCTTATAAGGGAGAATGTGATATCCCACATCGGTAAATTAAGTGAATGCTCACCCCATATAAGTGTGAGACATAAATGTCTTGTCAACTCTGGTTAGCCCTTTTAGACCAGCGAGGGGCGGCCCAAGTAGCGATTGACCGACATTTATGACTATTTTATACTGCGCCGAGGTGCCAGGGCGTTAAGAAAGACTCTATGAATCATTTTTATGTGCATTTTATGTGTTTATGTGACTTATATGCTTGTACAGATTGTTGTATTGACGTCCTATACATGTTCTTGAAAGAACCTAAATATAGTATGTGTACCGGACTTCATAAAACCACATTCTGAGTGTGCAAATGTCCACTGACCTTAATATGCATGTTGTTGGTGTTATAATTACCATGTCGGTGAATTGAAGTTTCATACTTGTTTAATTCATTAGTATGATGCATTTATTCATGTCTTAAAATGATAAAGATAGTGTTTTAGGTCTAGAATCAATGATTCCTTGTGTTAAAAATGAAACATGTTTTAAATGATCAAAAGTTGCGTATGTTGTCAAAGTATGTTATAAAATGTAATATGAAAGTGGTGGATCTAATGATGTAATATATTAGTAGATATCATGTTTTTAGGATTATCGAATGCTTATAATTATTAACATGTTGCATATACTCCATCTGTTCTAATTTACCCGATGCAGTTGTCAAAATCACGCCTAATAAGGATGTGAGTTATTTCATTTACTTTTACAATGAAATGACTAAAAAATCTTTGGATATAACTAATGCAACTTCTTTTTTATTTCCCATATTGTAGTAAATAAGGGTAAAACAAGTAAAAATATAATAAATGTTGCAATGGAAAGGATAATGCTTCAAATAAAATGGAACAAAACATTTTGACAATTACATCAGTTATTTTAGAACGGAAAGGGTATTTTTGGAAAAAATTAATACATAAGATGAATTGATAATAATGAATCTCCAAAGCGCGTTCATAGTATTGTTTGTTAAGGGATGTTTCGTCCTTTTCTAGACGTCACACGGGAATCAAAAAAAATCTCTTCCAGGATACAATGAAGGAGTTTGTATCTAACGGTGACTCGTTTGATCAAACCCGAGACATTAAAAAACGTACCGATGATGCTTTTGACTAATGTAATTTTTGTGCTTGCAGCCAATTCCTCTAATAGGCGAAAGATACCTTATCTGAATTGAGGTATACCTTCCTGAAACGCAACACTTCATCTGAATTGTGCTTTTAGTTCTTTGGTATAATAACAAACCTACGACTGGCCCCAATTAGGTTCACGCGATTATACATTCCCGTCTCATGAGGATGATGGGAATGAAGTAACGCCGTGGTTAGAGTTTAACTATTTTAAGGAAAGAATAATCAAAATATTAAACAAACTACGTCGGGCTTGACTATTGTTTTGTACTTTTCTTTGTCCGGTAGCATTTATTAAAATACTACTCCCTAACTCCGTTCTGTATTTTTCTATGTCCGATAGCATTTAATAAAATACTACTCCCTAACTCCGTTCCGTTTATCTGATACAATTGTCAAATTTCTTTGTTTATTTTTATTTCAATGCATCATTTAATCCTCTTTGCCTAATTTCTTTGTTTATTTTTATTTCAATGCATCATTTATTTTTCTTTTATTTATTTTACTTATTTTTATTGCAATAAGAGAGATAAAAAGGTACGTTACATACTTAATTATATCCGATGATATTGTTAGTCATTTTATTGTTTAAAAATAACTTAATGTTTTTTAATATGTAGGTTTTAATAATTAAATCAGATAAATTAGAACAGAGGACTCCGTTGAGAAAAAAATTGTGAATATCATAAGGCTGAGCATCTTTATCATCGGGAATTCTCCCTTTAAATCTTTAAATCAATTAGGCGTAAAATGGAAATTCAAATCAATATCCCATCATAACCAGGGATGCTAAGTTTTATACAAGGTGAGATTTTTTAATTTCTTGTCCTCAAGGATAAACATAGCAAATAAAACTACAATCATAGCATTCAAATAAAGAATTTCAAATGAAAAGTACAAATAATGTTTGCAATTTGAATTCTCAACACCATTTTCACCAGGGCTTATATTGTAGCCCTCCCCTATACAGACATCATCAGAAACATGACCGTGCCTCCTCAAGACCTAAATCCGGTAAACCCAATATGGGAACTCGAGATTGTAGGAAAGAGTACAACACCCATAATCTGAAAACAACGTACCGCCTCTAAACAAGCAAGAAAGAACAGAAAAAACAACCTGTACCGCCTCTAAACAAGCAAGAAAGAACAGAAAAAACAACCTATATATAACATAGAGATATTCTTTTTAGTTATAAATAAACTCACTAAATAAAACTCTGATCAAGTCTTACAAGGTTCCTTACATAGACGTGCGCCAGACAGTGCCTAGGTTGTTCTACAGTTGACCCTGGAAATCTAATTCTCTCATAGGAGTTGTCTTGAGGATCCCACCAAGTCAACCATCCAGAGTTACGAAGCAATCGCCTTTCCCGGTTAGGAAAATAATAGAACGGTACGTTGCTAATATTGTATAGTTTAGTCCAAGATCTTTCAACTCCGTACTGTTCCATCACCCAAACAGTATATGCAGCAACATCAACAGACGGACTAGTAGCGACGCATAAACGACCCCCCAAATCCTTCAAATGATGAACTCTCAATTCAAGCTGTGTAGCTTCTTGGGGTAAAGGTAATGATCTAAAGGTTTCAGTCACGAAATCAAACGCCGCAATACACCTACGATTAGCCGACAACCAATGCATGACACCATTGACACAAACACCTTCTCTGACGAGAGGAAGAATTTCATTGAATGTCCTCCATGAATGTTTTCTAAAGCTGTAAACTTCTAAAGTTGTTTTATCTCTGACTCGGGCTATTTTGTAATCATCGTTAACATAGTCATAACCAATTGATTCGTTTGTGATGTTGGTTTCAGGGGGTAATTTGGGGCATTCAACCTTATGGAAAGTGCCATTAGAGGGGTTCCATAAAACATAGCTTTCTGCTTTCCTCCTCTTTAAACAAAAAACCCCATTGCAGCAACCAATTAGAAACATGCCCTTTTTACGAAAAGTAAAATCAAGCTTTATTGCATTAGCACAATTCAGATTATCCTTGGAAAAATTCACTGATAACAAGCAACCACTGAATTTTCCGAGTATGATGGCATAATCATCACCCGAGAGGGATCTTTCGCTTACACATCGATGATTAAAATGATTTTTGGCTAAAAATGGGGTATCAATCATTCTACGCATACCTTTAGATACGAGACGAAATCGGATCAGAGACTTCACCGGCAGCCTAACAAGTATTTCGTATAGCAAGTCCTCTGCCAACTGGATTGTAGAGATTTTGCACCATTTGATCTTATGGATGTTCAGATGATCCTGAATTTCCGCCGCCGGAAGCTGTCGTTTCCGGCTTGCCGTCGTTGTATGTCCGGCGTCCTTGCTTGTCGGCATAGCTGTTTAGTGCTCGTGAAGAATAGTTTGCATCTAAAACTATACTATAATATTGATTCTACAACCTAAGTCCTAATTTGCAAAGGAAAATTCTTAAAACTTTTTCTTTTTGGTTTTGGAACTCTACGATAAATAATTTATTAATACCTCAAATATATGGATAGGATTAGATTGCTTTTCATTATATATTCCATCCGTTCTTTTTTTATTTTTATTTTTTACTGTCGTATCCGACAAAAACACACGATTACAGATCTCCAACTAAACACCCTCTCATGACTCACACCGTCCCATCTAAGAAGGTCATAAATCCTGTCGACTAGCTCCTGCTCACAGGCCTCGAGTGTCTTAGGAACGGTGTTCGAGTTCAATCTCTTTTCTGGCCGCACCTCAAATTTGGGTTAAGGCCAACCCACGGCGGATTCGACGGTCAAACCACGTTGCTCCCAGTCCCTCACTTTTCCCGGGAGCCAATAAAACAGACGACACACGTTGACTTTGGCCCGGACCAACAATAGGTTGCGGGTATCGAGGGAGTCGTTCATCACAGCCCACCCAAAAGTATAAAATTTCAGGAAAACGGGGAGGGAAGGCTCGTGTTTCAGCATCCGGCACAAAATAAGGAAGGCCAAAATTATCTTCACTGCCCTCAGGACAAAATCGCAAGGCAAGGCGGCCAGCCTATCTATCACTTCAACAAAGAAAGGATCAAAGGGCGGATGCAACCCCGCCACAAGATGGTCATAAAATAATATGAGGCCATCTGTCTCCAACAGCTGGCCGGCCCGATCAGTGTCCGAAACAGAATCACCAGACTCTGGGTGCTCTACCGCTTGATCGAGCCAGCGACAAGATTACCATGAAAACTAGTGAAGCGGGGAAATGTAATAACTGGTAAAGGTCCCCGAGGCGGCAAGACCCTTCCGGACCTCAGGCCATTGGCTCTCAATTTCCCTGTCCATGGCAGCCACCGACTTTTCCTCCTCTGCGGCCTTAGGGTTGTTAGGCCTGATGGTCTTATTCCTTTTCGCACCCCCCTCCCCCCCCCCCCCCGTCACCGCATTTGCCAGCAGCGACCTTTTGTGTAGAATCCGGAGCCCTAGCAGCATCTTTGAGGCCACTAAGCGTAGTCCTTTTAGAAGATTTACCCCGCTCCGTGATCACCCTGCGAACAGTAGCTTTGCGGCTTTCACCTTGTGATGGTTCAGGTCACACCAGAATCATCTCCTCACTAACGCTTGCCGTACGACTAAAGCTCGCCTCCTCATCTTTACCAGAGGCGTAGCCGTGAACGCCGACGTTTTCGTCATAACCACTCGAGACATCCTGCAAAACCAAAAGGACGAGGCGGATAAGCCATCACCCAGAAAAATCGAAGTCAGGCCAAGATGAACCACTCATCTCGACACCCCGCCTTTTCGTTTCACATTCAGATGCATGAAATCCCCAAAAGACACTGAAAGACAACAGTAAAAACAGACTACCGAATTCTGGAGAATCTTAAGAACAAGAATGAAGAACAAACTACCATAAATTCAAACCCAGAAAATCTCAAGACGCACCGCGTTTCAAGAAAACAGTAAAGAGCACATGTGATGTAATCTACGAAATCATGAGGAATCGAGAAAAAGAGAGCAACTTTACCTGATAATCAACAGGAAGTGCGAAGAAAATTGGAAAAAGTGAAGCAAGCCCTCAAAATTCCACCGAAACAATTTCGTCGGAGAAATTCCACCGAAAAACCATCGATAGCCGATTGCCAAAGAAGTTGAAGATTCA
The DNA here is from genome assembly GCA_026214975.1 of Gentiana macrophylla. NCBI lineage: Eukaryota > Viridiplantae > Streptophyta > Magnoliopsida > Gentianales > Gentianaceae > Gentiana > Gentiana macrophylla. The sequence goes on along the minus strand of CM047809.1, from coordinate 10,283,567 downwards.
AAAAATGTTTAGGTCCGAGATCCGCCCCTTTATATAGGCATGGAGGTGCGGATCCAACGGCCACGGTGACAATGATCTGATGGATGAGATCAAGAGCGGGAATTCCAAATTTTGAATTTCGAGATTGCCATCATTACGACACAAGAAACGGGATTAACGCCGTCTCAACACGGTATCTTAAACATCACAGCCAATGGGAGAACAGATCATGTCACATCAGTTGTCATATCATTTATAGGCAGCATGGCAAGCCCACTGGGGAAAGTTGAGCCGACAAATTTGTTCCGATCCGCATGTCTGCAGGATCGCGCAACACAGCTAAGTCGACCTCATGACTCTGAGGACTTCAAAATCGGCTACAGGCTAAGAGCCCTGATAATCCAAATCATATGAAGTTAAGGCTATCTGCCCAATCATAACTTCAAATCGGCTAGAGGCTAAGAGCCCTGATAAGCCAAGTCATATGAAGTTAAGGCTATCCGCCTAATTATAACTTCAAATCGGCTAGAGGCTAAGAGCCCAGATAAGCCAAATCATATGAAGTTAAGGCTATCCGCCCAATGATAACTTCAAATCGGCTAGGGACCAAAGATTCCGGAAAGCCAAATCACATGATGTGAAGGCTATCCGCCCAACTGTAACTTCAAAACGGCTCAAGCTATCCACCCATTAGAGCCACCTCACGAAGTCAAGTTCATCCGCCCAAAACGAATTCAAACGTATAGGGCTATTCGCCCATTAAGCCACCTCATGAAGTTAAGGCTACCTGCCCAAAACAACTTTAATCAACTAAGGCTATCTGCCCATCAAAGCTGCCTCATGGAGATAAGGCGTTATGCCCGAATATGTGATTTCGCAGAGCTCAGAATGATCACATCATGTGATTAACGACTAGCCTAAAAGACGCCGTGTAGAGCGAACTTACTCCCTACCCGACACCTCGAGATGTCACGGGTACGGAGTAGGGGGCCATTGATAGGCCGGCTCCGCCATCCGGCCCATGAACCCGCATACTAACCCGGAGGGATCCTCGAGGGATGTACAAACGGGGGACGGTAGGCCAACGCGCCGCAAGGCTCACACGCAAGACTCACTCATATTCCCATGATGGGCCTCCAAAGCGAGCCCATGGTGAGTAAGACAGAAAGATGTGTTAGGTGTAGTGCCTGAAAAGACAATTTGTGTAATTGTTTTTGGTGACAGAATTTATCTCACCTTATTACTTGCTTTGTGCTTGTAAGTAATACATCTGCCAAGAAACCCTAAGTATATCAAGATGTAACCGCTTAACTCGGTGTATGGCATGCGTGAGGATTGAGTTAGTGGTGATATACTTAAATGATTAGTCCTTGGTAAACTTAATCGAGTGTAGGGTCTCTTGATTAAAACACCAATAATGCGCCTGAACACCTTAGGGTGTGATAGTCTTATCCGGATTGTCGGTAGAGGTACATACGTGAGGCATTTATATATGATGGCATTCATATAGAATTTGGACCGATTTAATCTGTATTTCTCGGTATAATTCCGTAATCGAGGAATCTTATTAAATCATTAGATGATCATATATGGATCAACCTTAATCCCGAGGTGATCACGAGTGTCTGCCGCTTGTCTCGGGGTAGTGTTTGATGTGCTAGTTACGGTTCACTTAAATATGTGTTCCAAGCCACTTCTCATTGGCACTATCTCTCTCGATGAGTGAGTAGTTCGATTTTCACGAGACATGGAATCCATTCCTTCCTCAAGGGAAGTAGAGACAAATCCTTTATTTGTTAGCCCTAAGAAAGTGATCGATCGGCCGAGTTCATATTTAGACTAATTAGCTACTAGCCAGATATGTGAACTAATTGATCACTAGGGGGTTAATGATAATTAAGGATAAGATATTCTGAGTCGGGTTCACGGAGACTTCCCACTCAGAATGGACAGTCTATGGAGGGTTATCCGTATGTAATGATTATATCAGTGGACGCTTATTTACTCTATGGGTTGAGTATAAGTATACATCTATAATCGGTAGAGTTCAGTTTCGGGTTTATGGTGGCGTAATCCCGGAATTAATAATTTAAGTATGAATATTATGTTCGATGAATATTTTACTTAGTTATTGGAGCTACTGGTTATAGGTCCATGGTCCCCAATGTGGCTCCTATAATTCGGGTGTTTTTCCTGTTATTGGGCCTCAGTGATAATTAATTGATATGCGAAATATTATTTAGTTGGTCTGAATAATATAATACACAGAAAAGACATTATCTGTGGGCCTAAACCCTGGGTGTGTGTGGCGCCTCCTAGTCATTAAAAGGCAAGAATTGATTTTCTTGTGTGATTAATTATTTAATTGTTAAATAATTAATTAATAAAAGATAATTGATTTGTAATTGATTGATTGATTAATCACAATCTTTTATAAATGGAATTATCCTTTATTATGATTTCTTTTTAATTATTTATTTAATTAATTAGAAACTTGTAGGCCAATGATTTACTCTCCTATATAAAGAAAGTTCTTCCAAGACATATAGATTGGAATATTTTGACCACATCATCATAAAATAAGAGAAAAATTGTTTTTTCTTGTCTTGGGTTTTTAGAAGAAGAAAAACTATAAGTTTTTCTTGGTGTTGCATATCAAGGAGGTGCTTTTATCAAGAAGGGTGTCCACCAACCACCGTTTGAAAAACACATTGGAAGATCTTGGTTTCTCTTCCTGATATTTGTAAGATAAACTTAAACCCCTTGTAGGATTTTAGATCCTTTATTTATGTATTGTAGTTTATAGATCGTGATCCATCCGCTGCGCAAAGATCTGTTCTGTACAGATCTGAGCTCCTACATTTTCATGTGGTATCAGAGCAAGGTTCCACGATCTATGAATTATATTCATTGATAAACGATTTAAAAGGAGTGGAATTGCATGTAGATATATTTTTTTAAATATGCATATGTGATTGGTTGTTATGGTTGAAGAGATGGATTGGGGGTTGGCACTTTTTACCCGTTAGATCTATTGTAAACTCATATAAACGAAGAAAATTCGTTCATATTAGTATAGAAAATTATGTAATTTATTTGTTGTTGCAATTTTAATTTCCTAGAAGTAGATCTGTTTAGTTTCTGTTTGGTATTTTCGTTTTTCACGTTGATTGAGCCGTTGAAACGACGATCCCTTTGGTCAGAATCAAGATTAAAAGTTGAAGAACAAGCCATCAAAATTTGGGGTCGATCGGAGACCGTCACAATATCCGTTCGTAGCAATAAAGTGGCTGCTGTAACAGAAAAACGCAGGATTCACAGAAACCCTAGCTGTGACTTCCTCGAATTTCTGGAAGAGTTTGGACCGTTGTAACGTAAATCCGACCGGTCAGATTAATAAAAGTGGAATTTTAGACATGTCATAAAAATTTCAGGTCGATCGGGTTTCATCTCGATTCCCGATCGGCCTCGGGAAGTCACTGATGCGGCTGCTTTGTAAGAGATGTTCATTCAAGCAGAAGTTAAGCGGCTCACTGGAGAAAATTGACAAGTCAAAACTCCGATCCAACCGTCCCTATTTAACCCCCTTGTAGGATTTTAGATCCTTTATTTATGTATTGTAGTTTATAGATCGTGATCCATCCGCTGCGCAAAGATCTGTTCTGTACAGATCTGAGCTCCTACATCCTTCAAGATGTCCAACTTGCCCAAACACAAGAGTGACGGATCCGCCAGAGATCCATCCCTCCCCACATATGGAGAGTAGAGACCGACGACACAATCAGCCGATTGAGGTCATACAGTGCAAGCCCCCGGATCTGCGCTGCCATCACCCTGTCGCGGCCCGACCATCTGCCGCAGATTTAGTTGTACCATGTCCTTAGTTGTAATTATGTTGAACTTATTCGGTTCTCACCCTATAAATAGGGCTCCATGTATAAATTACGGACCAAGCTCATAATATACAAAATAAGGCAAAACTCTGCCCAATTGATTGCTCTATCTTTACTTACTTTGCATCACCACACTCACCACCACATTTTCTCACAGCTCCACCGTGAGCCACCACCGTTACATCATCCTTGTTGCTAGATATCCACCACATATTCACCAACAACACCCTGATAATTTCGACATTATCAGTCTCTTTAAAACAAAAGATTCAATCTAGCTTTATTGGTGAAGCTGTTAGTATTTAGTTACTCACGTCTCAGGTTCGATCTGAGCCATGGGTTTTTGCACTCCTAATGGTTAAACCCTGTCATGAGGAGTCCCCTTCTTCGTCCCATGGGATGAGTGGCGAATGTTAATCGTGATCCCCAAGAAATCGAATCGTTGGGCTTGCCTTTATTACGCAAGAGAAATAATTCGCCATTGTGAGAATCGAACTCAGAATCTCCCCAGAGGAAGACCACGCACTCAAACCCTCGCTAATCTTTATGTCGCCCTGACGGGTTTTTGCACTCTTTGTTTACTGTGGTGTGGTTTTGTTTGTTTTTTTTTCAAAAACTTTTTCTTATATGATCCGTAAAATTCATTTGCATTTACAATTCTTATACCTAATTATTTTGTATTTAATCAGGATCTGAAACAATCAATGATATTCGGCATCTCTATTCGTTTTTTCTTTGGGTAACGTCTAAAGTTCGATCTGAGCCATGGGTTTTTGCACTCTTTGTGTAATGTGGTTTTTTTTTTTTTTTTTTTATTTACTAAACTTTAGTATCTATTAGTATTAACTTATTTCAGTACAAAAGAAAAAATAAATCTTTCTTAAATGATCTGTAAAATTCATTTGCATTTACAATTCTTATACCTAATTACTTGGAATTTAATCAAGATCTGAAACAATCAATGATATTCATCATCTCTATTCGTTTTATCCTGGGTATTTTAAAAGAATTCAAAGACTTGTGTTACTTAACATTTCAAATAATAATAGCTAGAATGGACAATATAAATAGCGCCAAGGAAGGTGAGTCTCTTCAAGTTTATGTGAAACTACTAAAATACCAATTAGGATCTTCTGCAGTATTGGTGCCCCTACTGTGTGTTGAAATGAGACTTTAATGTTTTTTTTTTTTTTTTTTTTTTTTTTTTTTTTTTTTTTTGGTTTTTCATGTGAAATACCCTTTCTACCCTCCTTCTCTATTGTCACAACGCATGTTGTGTTGTTCCCCCTAAAATACACACACCGGAATCTAAACCGATTACAACGTTCTTATTTATTTCTCTCCGAGACTTTTTTAAAACGCATTTTCCGTGAGATTTTACTTAAGAATTGGGCCGTAGATAAAAATCTTAGGGCTGCCTACAGTGTTCGCCCTACGCTTGACTGCAATTTACGTCCCTCTAAACATAGATCCTGGATGTGCCGCTGAATGTAATGCCCCACATAGTTAAAGTAGTAGAATTCTCACCGCATATCAGTGTGAGACATAAATCTCTAGTCAACAAGCATTGACGACGGTCTAAACAGTTGACCGGATCCTTTGACCTACCACATACCTCGCTGGGGCGTTACAACAATCCTGGCAGCCGGCAAGGACGCCCCTTGCTTATAAGGGGATGTGAATGTAATGCCCTATATAATTAATGGAGAATTAGAGATAAAGACAACTTTTGGAATATTTTTGAATAACATGACAGACACAGATTTTTTTTATTGCGAGAGGACGATTTTATATCTTTTTATAACCTGAAGGATAATCCAAAAAAAAAAAAAAACGCGCCTGTAGGTTCCTGGAACTTTTTTTTTTCTCTTTCATCTTCGATTTTCAAACACTCATATCTTTTGATCTAGATCTCCAAACGTGATGAAAATTTCACTGAATTTTTATTTTTTGATGTTCTTCGTTTTGAGACTTGGTTCGATATCATTACATCGTTTTGTGAGACTCGCTGTCGAAATCCACTTAGTGAATCCCGAAAATCAGTGAATTTCGAACAATAGTGAATTTTGACAGCGGATTTTCTGAAATCACGTCAGAATATGTTGAATGTGGCCTCAAAATAAAGAGAATGAAAAAATAAAAAATTTGGTGAAAGAATTTTCAAATTTGGAGTTCTAGATTGTGAGATATGAGTGTTTAAAAAAGATGGACGAGAGAGATAATGTGTTGGGTTTCTTTTTTTTTTATACTAAACATGCGCCAGAAATAAAAATAAAATAAAATAAATAGTTTTGTCCTTTATACAAAAGTTTCAAAAAACAATATTTTCCTTCATCGATGAAATGTTTTGTCTTCCTCCTCATTCCTATAATTGACATAAATGTCTTTTCAATTCGGATGACCTTTTTTAAATCAAACGAGGACGACATCCTTTATGCACTTATTTGTAAATTTACTGGGACGTAAGGTTCGGGGCGTTAGAATTAGCCTCATACCACACTACCAAATTACTACCTCCTATTCAAAATATAAGTCATCCTGTGAGTTTTACACACATTAAGGAATTGGTTGAATGTCATTAATTTAAAGGTTAATGTCTAAAATACCCTTGACTATCATTAATGCAATGAATGTTAAGTAATGAAAAGTTGTTGAATTCATAATAAATTAAGGGTAAGATAGAAAAGAAAGCGATAAATGTCAGATTGGTAATGTAGAATGACTTATATTATGGGACAATTAGAAAAGTGTAGGATGACTTATATTTTGGACCGGAGGTAGTACTTGTTAATTTTCTGATTAAGTTTGATACGGTTTTCCTAATTCGACATTAACCTTCTTTGATCATTCTTGTTTCTTATGAGCAAAAGTATATTCACCTTTAGGCTTTATAGGTGAAGTATGATTTGGTTTACCAGTCATGTTTTTGTTTGGTCCTTGTCAATCCATTTGGAAAAAATTAACAAAATTCATCAAATTTCCTTAGGACTTTAAGAAAAAAATCAACCGAATCTCGTATCATCTTCATTTTTATCTTATAGATAAAAATCTTACAGATAAAAATAAGTATACAAGTATAAAACACTGTTTCTCTTTTGTGTTAGTGTTTATGTCAACATTCATAAAAGTTTTTTTTTTTTTTTTTTTTTTTTTTTTTTTTTTTTTTGTTGTTGACAGATTTAACAGATTGGAAGGACCAAGTAACTGAGTTTATTACTATAAATTGTGCATCTTTTTAGATAATCAAATGCACAAAAAAAATAAAATAAAATAAAATTACATCTACAATTTTTGCTGAAGATATCTTATCTGATCAATACACTTTAAGATGGCTAAGAATGTCTACCTGCTTGCCTTTGTCATTTTCATCATAGCAGGTTACCCTTAATTAATTTACTTTAATTTGTCTACACAATTTTGTTTTTAGTTAAATGTGATGCTGTTTAATTACTTTTTGTTTGATTAATGCGGCTAACATTTTTGCTAAAATTCTTCATTAATTAGTTGGAGCTAAGGGCAACAACAGCAATCAACTATTATTATCTGATGAAGCACCAGTCAATAATGTATTAATCAGGAAAATCTTAAGTGCCCTGATCAGGGACCTGCACCAATCCGGCCACATGTGAAGAACGGGGCGGCCCCGAATGCATTTGTTTATTCCCTCCAGGTGCCACAGCAGACGTCGAAGGCGTCTGCATCTAGCAAAGACTGTGTCTGTCAGTGTGGTGATTCGATCGAGAGGTCAATCACGACGTTTTATGTTCTGTTGTGCTTTGTGTCTTGTTGAAGATGATGGAAATGTTATGAAAGACTAATATATATATATATATATATATATATATATAATTATATATATATATATATAATAATAATAATGGAAATCACATACTTGATGATATGATTACATTGGTTTTGATACATATACATAAGTTACTAGCAAGAAGTACTAGACCAATCATCGCGAGTTGAGGTTGATCTCAACAAGTATAAACGAAACTAATAAACTAGAATTAATAACACACAAGTGGTCTTTGACAAAGATCAAAGTGAAAATGAAGATATCTAACCTACTAAGGAAACTAAAACACAAATTCAAGTAATTCAAAGTGCCAATTCAAAGAAAAGCTAATCAGACCATGCTCCAATTAATCTCCCCCGGTCTATCAAGTAATTAGATCCGATGATTTATACATAAAAGCTCTAATTCTACTCAATTAATGGGGAGATCAGTTAATTTGGTTACTAATTCTGGACATGACATTGGAACCCTGCGTTCAATATATTCAAAGGTTTATCCAGGCATGACTAAACTCAACAAAAACGGCATCCCTTAACTAACTTTATAGGACGCACATTCAAGTATGAAAAACCTCACTCACGTGACAGTCCACCCTAGATGACAATCTAGTTATCTGTGTTCTAATTATTTCTTCAACGGACAGCTCCATAGAAATAATTTAAGAAAGCATGTGCAAAATTGACCAGATTTTAGACACGGCATTCAAAGATCGATAACTAGAATTAAAAGAGCGAAATCGACTGATTCAAAACCCTAATCGCTGGCTGGCACAAGAAGACCACCGTTGTGCCGGGCAGATACGAGGCATGTATTTGATTTTCTTACTTCACATACGAATATAAACTACATCGCTTTGAAATATTTCCCTTGGGCTTGGAAGTTGCCTTTTAGCCTTCTTCTTCATTAGCTTCGCATCGACTCTCTTCACGCTTTAGGCCGTTACGCTGCTTTTCCTTAGGCTTATTCTTGACTCCAGAGTCCAGAGCTCGATGCTTTAGCTTCAGCCACTAGGCCTCGGCCTTTACTTCCCCTTCCCGGCTTCTCCCAGAGGAGATAGCTTCGAACACTTGCAGTTCATTAATCAACTGAATCAGCTCAAATTTGAGTTTGTTTATGACATAGTTACTCTTGAACTGGAGGAACTCAAGTGAAGTGATTCTAAGATCATACTCACTTGAGTTGCATCGTCAAATCTAGAGCCATGAGTCTACGCATCAGCAAAGTAGTTAATCATGTTCATCACATGAGCAGTTACCGACTGACCTTTCCTCATTTTGGCATTTATGGCTAACTTGACAGCCTCATGTCTTGCTTGATCAGATAGGGCACCAAACATGGAAATAAGAGAGTCCATGATTTCTCGCGCATTCTTCATGTTCTCATGCTTGGTCCTTATGATCTCCGACTTGGAGGCCAGCATTACGCCACGAGCCTTATTGTCCACCTCCACCCATCGCTTATGGTCATCGCTTATAGCTCGTGAAGCGTTCATAGGAGGAGTCGGCGGACAAACCTCAGGCAGGACAAACTTAACGTTTTCGAAGATGAGCGCAACATTCATGTTACTTTTCCACTTGTTAAAGTTGTTTCCGGTCAAATTTTCATTTAGCAGATTTGTTTCTTGAGAAGACATTATGCTGTAGAATAAAAATAACAGAAATAAATCAAATCATACATCACTACTAATATGATTTTAGGAATAATAAACGTGATGTCATGCATGTAGTTTACACTACCATTCCAAGGACTTAATCTCACACCTACAGTGCCGTCTTAGGGTAGGTCAAAGAGGTGACGATTAAGTTGAGACGATCTCTCTCAACAATTAACTGAGAATCGGACATCTCTATTTAATTGCTGATTACCTTCCTTTTTCAGCCAAGATATTTCCAACATTATCCTCGCGAGTGTGACCTACTGTTTCACAGATCTCAAAGGATGCCCCGAGTATGCTGCCTTAGGGTCGGTCAGTGACTCGATGAGTACCCAAAATCCTATCCTTTCGGAGACCAAGCCATGCATTTTGATAGCGGTGAAGGTCATGCTTAGGGGGCCAAAATCAAAGCGGCACGAGGCGTCACCATTCTCTCACGTGCTTGCGTCAACAATAGAGGCCGAGGGGTCGGTTGTCACCTTCCCCGCTCCCACTCGTTATTTTGAAAATTAGGTAGTCTTATTAGGATCTTCAGAAATTTCTAATAATCCAAAAAACAATGGATCATGAATATTTAATATTATCCTCCCACTAGTTCATCGGTTCCAAATACCGTCTAACTAGTGTCACTATATCCACGATCCTCCAATTTTTATAGATTAAAATTCCTTTGTGTAGACACTACATGAATAAAATTCACAAAGAATTTTATGATCCTAATGTGTCATGATAAAAGTTTTAGGATTGTAGAATTTTTCCAATAAATCGAACAACAATAATAAAGCAAAAAAAAAATCACTAACTTATCGGTTCCAAATACCGTCTAGCTGGGGTCCAATTTTTCATGATTTTCCAATTTTTGATTATCAAAATTCTAATTTATGTAGACACTACATAACCCAAACCCCGAAGGATTCATAATCCCAAATTAAGTTTATAATGTGAATTTTATATCCCGATAAAATTCTGTTTCCTTTAATTAATTTAATTTATTTTTAATCTAAATTAATTATCGTGTTCATACATGTCTAATTAATGTCAATATTAATTTTCTACATGTATGCATATGCTAGGAGTGGAATTCATGAATATGGTGAATGGCTGATGAGAGTCAACTTTACGTGATTCCGGTGCATTTTCCACCCCCGTTTATCCCACTTTTAGCACATTCTCGATGTTTTTAGATCGTTTTCGGGTAATATCGTGAGTTTATAGCACGGGGAGTAAATCCATCGCTTTGATGGTTTACTACCTCTTTTTAGTGATATTAACCCATTCCCGAGCACTTTTACCCTCCGGAATCGTTTGTGTGTGTTGTTCGTTCATGAGATTGTAGGGTCTAGGTGTCACGAGAACCCGGAAGGCGAAGATTTATGATGAGAAGTATGATCAAGGTGCAAGAATGAGCCAAGGAAGAAGAAAAATGAAGAAAAGGAAGAAAAATAGTTGGTATCTTCACGCTACGTTCTGTTCATCAGCAATTTGACCTATTATGGAGGCATTTTCTGGTCATGGACTCTTCATGAAAGTTGTAGATAATTGAAAGAGATTTCCAACGCATTTTGAATCACACAAATCGGAGTTCTACACGCGAAGATATCATGGTTTTACTGCAGCCAGAAAACTGCCAAATTTCAAATGCGCGTTTGGAGGTTTCAAACGCACGTTTCAACTGCTAACTTTTGAACAGCGAGTACATGAACCGAAACGTGCATTTGGGAACCTCTCAAACGCGCGTTTGGGGCCGTTTTCTGTAGATTTTTGCCCCTATAAATACCCATTTCCATCTACTTTCATGGGAGATTCCCCCCTTTCTTAGTAAAACTATACCCACTCTTTAGCACGAATTTTGTAATGGATTATTCCACATTCTCTTAGCATAGATTAGCATAAACATAGCTTAATTATTCTATTTCCATGCTCAAATTCTCATTCCAACTTCAAAGCATCCACCTTTTAATTAGTTCTTTATTTTGTACTTTTGGATCTCAAACTCGAATTTCTTTAAACTAATGGTAAATTTCTCTTCTCTTTTACTTATTATGGCTTTCATTTACTGTTTTATGTATGTTTTGATTAGTATAATGAGTAGCTAATCCCTTTTCATAGTCGAATCATGTGAAATTTGGTGAAATCACCCTTTGGGTGATTAAATTGGGAGTGGGTAGTGCTTTTTATTGTTGTATCTTGCATATTTCACGTCTTAGAACTTGTTATAACGGATTTGGGCTAGATTAGCTACCTAGGTCAAAGTCACACACATCAATCTAAAGAGTTGTTCAGATAGAGAGATGTGGGAAAATGGGTTCTAAGATCGCGGAGTAGACCCGGCTTAGTTGTTAAGCCCGGGCCCAAAGTGAGGTTACTCGTTTTAACGTTTAAGCGGCTCTAGTGCGTATCATGTCTTGTTAGTGAATCTTCTAAAGGGAAGGGTAGTTAACATGGCATAGGGTGTTAAAAGAGAGTTGTTCAGATCTTAGCACCAGAATTAGGAGCACGCACCCGTGAGATCGTTTGCAAGAGTTCGTTTGTTTTAATGCACACTCCCGGTTTTGTCTATCCTTAGGGTTGAAACTAGCTACTTTGATCATGGTTCGGCTATGTCCCTCTCCATTAGTTAAACTTTGTTACTAATCGCTTTAATGTCGTTGTAGTTGTATAAACCTTTTCAACCATCAATTTTCCTAGACTAAGTTTGAAGTTTGCTTTGGTATTCACAAACACTTTTCCCTTGGGTTCGACCTCGTACTCCTGTAGCTATTCTAGCAATCGACCCGGTACACTGCCGGTTAGAGAGTTAGTTTGCCCACGGTTTTGAGTCTTTACAAATTGTTTTTGTTGGGGTGAATTTTAGCTCAATCAATGGCATGGTTATATCACATAAATAATCACAAAAGAAAATAAATGCGAAAAAACCACTGAGATTGACCGTTGGTACCCCGTATCTAATCTATAAAATAAATAAATAAACCCTACGTTCAAAAAGTTTACTAATCGCCGATATATAAACTTTCTGCTCCGTTCCTTTACCAAAAAAGGCTCCAGCTGAGTTGGTGCAGGCCTCCTCCTTCTACCGTGGCAACCTGGGTTCACGTCATGGGGGAAGGGGGATTCGAACTCGCGTCTTCACCTTGCTGATGTAGCGCCTTGAACACTAGGACGCTGCTTCAGGTTGATGATCTTCTTCAAAAAATAAATAAATACAACAGGGCCGCAGCTTCCATAATTTTTCTAGCTACTAGGAAATTAAATTACAACAAAATAAATTACATAATTTCCTATACCCAGAAAAAATTTGGTTTTACAATAGATCTAACGGTAAACAAGTACCAACCCCAATCCATCTCATCAACCAAATCATTCAACCACGCATTTATATAAAAACATATAAAAGATGCAATATTTATTCAATTCCACTTCTTATTAATTAATTATGCAATCAAGATCGCAAAATCGCTTTAATCTCGCTCGATACCACATCTTGGAAATCTGAAACCGAATCCGGATCCGATCCATAATTGGATCGTCGGATCTGATTCACGCGACCGATCGAGACGCTTCGATCATGCAAAATGGAAGCCACGAATAAATTCACATGCGATTTAACCATGATATGATCCACATAAATAATTAACATAACTATGAGAAGGTTAAAGATTTACCCAAAAGGAGAGGGAATACAAAGACAAAGGGTAGAAACCATGATCTTCCGGATTGTATCTCCTAGTGACGACTGGTGGACGTCGATCCTCGCCGTAGAACCTCCTCGAATATGCTCAAGAAAAACCCTAGGTTTTTCTTCTCTTAATGACTAGAACATGAAACTAATTTTTCTCCTCTATTTGGTGAAAAGTGGCGCAAATTGTAATGTGCTATTGTGTTAGGAGAAACTCTCTTTATATAGGAAAATAACTAGTCAAGAGAGAGTTATCATTTTCACACCACAATTACCTATTCTCATAAGGAAAAGATATTTGCCATAAAATAAGAGATAATTCCCAAAAAATCAATCTCATATAAGTGTGAGACATAAAATATATCTTGTCAACTCGGGTTAGCCTTTTTTAGACCAAATGAGTATGACGGTCTAAGGAGTTGACCGGATCCTTTATGACTCATTTAACGCTACTGGGACTCTGGGTAATTAAGGTGTTACAATTAGCCCCATATCACACTACCAAATTACTTGTTAGTTTTCTTAGTTTGATACTGTTTTTCTAATTCGAATTCGACATTAACCTTCTTTGATCATTCTAGTTTCTTGTAAAGTCCCACATATATAAAGTAGTAGTAAATGCTTTGCACCTTCTTATAAATTTGAGACAAAAAGGTCTTATTAACTCTGGGTTAATTTTTTAGGCCAAGCGAAGAACTATAGTCTAAATAGTTGAACGGATCATTTATGTTTAATTTAGCGCCCATCCGTAGGAGTGCAGGGTGTTACATTATGAGCAAGTATATTAAGCCTTTAGGCTTTATGTGTGAAGTTTGAATTGGTTTACCAGTCATGTTTTTGTTTGTTCCTTGTGAATCCGTTTGGAGAAAAAATAACAAAATTCATCTAATTTCATTCGGACTTTAAGAAAAAAATCAACCGAATTTCGTATCATCTTCATTTTATCTTATAGATAAAAATAAGTATACAAGTATAAAACACTGTTTCTCTTTTGTGTTGGTGTTTGTGTCAATATTCATATAAGTTTTTTTTTTTTTTTTTTTTTGGTTGACAGATTCAACAGATTGGAAGGACCAAGTAACTGAGTTTATTACTATAAATTGTGCATCTTTTTAGATAATCAAATGCACAAAAAAAAAAAAAAAAATTACTTCGACAATTTTCGCTGAAGATATCTTATCTGATCAATACAATTTAAGATGGCTAAGAATGTCTACCTGCTTGCCTTTGTCATTTTCATCATAGCAGGTTACCTGAATAATTTACCTTAATTTTTCTACACAATTTTGTTTTTAATTAAATGTGATGCTGTTTAAATACTTTTTTATTTTTTTAATTAATGCTGCTAACATTTTTGCTAAAATTCTTCATTATTTAGTTGGAGCTAAGGGCAACAACAGCAATCAACTATTACTATCTGATGAAGCACCAGTCAATAATGTATTAATCAGGAAAATCTGTTCCGTCCTGTTCAGGACCTGCTCCGATCAGCCCACATGTGAAAACCGGGCGGCCCCGATTGCTCTTGTTTTTCTCTTCACCTCCAGGAGAAGACGTCAAAGGCGTCTGCAACTAGCAAAGACTGTGTCTGTCTGTGTGGTGATTCGATCGAGAGGTCAATCACGGCGTTTTATGATCTGTTGTGCTTTGTGTCTTGTTGAAGATGATGGAAATGTTATGAAAGACTAATATATATATATATATATATATATATATATATATATATATAATAATGGAAATCACATACTTGATGATATGATTACACTGGTTTTGTTACATATACAAGTTACTAGCAAGAGTACTAGACCAATCACCGCGAGTTGAGGTTGATCTCAACAAGTAAAAACGAAACTAATAACACTTATAAAGCTGGCAAAATATCAGATATTGCTGGAATTGTATTATGCAACACATTCAGCAAAATAGTGAGTGATATCATTCACTTCACAAATGAGCAATTTTACATTATATTCATAATTACCATATCAATAATATTGGTAGCTAAATACAACAAAAATGTTTTATGGATCACAAATGCAGGAAAAGATTTTTTTTTCAAAAAATAAATAAATAAATATTAATTCATTTTAACAACACATGAGATGACCACTAACCAGCAGCAAAATTGTGAAAGTAAATTCCAACATAAACCAAACTTAGTTCTGAGAATCCCTCAACATATCAAGGGATTAACATCTCCCAAATCAAAGTTTAATAGTAAACATTTAATAACTAAAAATGGATATATAAAAATAAAGAAATAAATAAATACCTTGCCCTCTAGCTAAACCAACTTAAAGGAGATCACCAACATTAGCTGGAAGCTCCTCAATAACAACATTATAAAACTTCTGTATATCAAATAGCATTCTCTCATCTTCTTGTGTCACAAAGTTGATAGCAACACCTTTCCTCCCGAACCCGTCCGCTACGACCGATCTGATGCAAGTAGTTCTCCGGTTGGGTAGGGAGATCGTAGTTAATCACCAACGAAACCTGCTGAACATCGATACCACGAGCCAGAAGATCAGTCGTGATGAGCACACGGGAAGAACCAGACCGGAACTCCCTCATGATGATGTCTCTAGTGTTCTGATCCATGTCTCCATGTGTGGCTGAGACGGTATGGTCACGGCTACGCATTTTGTCGGTCAACCAGTCAACCTTACGCCTCGTGTTGACAAAGATAACACTTTGGGTAATGGCAAGGGTTTCGTAAAGGTCACAGAGTGTTTCGAGCTTATAGTCTTCTTTATCACAATTGACGTAGAATTGTTTGATACCCTCGAGAGTAAGCTCGTCGCGTTTCACGAGAATACGTACAGGCTTGTTCATGAACTTCCTGGTGATTTCAAGGGCCTCTGGGGGCATTGTTGCTGAGAACACACCAACTTGAATCTTAGATGGCAACAGCTGGAATATGTCATATATCTGAAAATAAAGGACTCAATTAGGATTAAGGACCCCAGAAAAAAAGAAATAAAATAAAATAAAAGAGGATCAGATATATGAAACACACAAAAGGGAAGCTGTAAACAAAGAAACTACAGCAGAAAAACAGGTCAATCCATCAAATAGAGCCATGATTAACACCTAAAGGACAAATATACCCTTTTGGTCCCTATCTGTTTTCATGGTCCTTGAACTAGCCCCTAGATCTTCTATAATCACAGTTTTCACCCTCAAATATACATTTTTGTTACACTTTTATGGCACTTAACAGAAGCACTAAGTTGCAAAGTCCAACAGTCAGACGTTATAGTATTAGCCATGTGTCGCCATACTATTGGTTGAAAAACAATAAGAAAAAAGGGAGAACGACACTTTTGGACCCTTTTCATTGTCTGTGAATTAGCTCTTATCTTTCATAATGACAAATTTCACCCCTAACTAAACATTTTTGTTACACTTGTATGACACTTTACTGATCCGATACTTAGGTCAGGCGTTAGTCTGCAGGTCAGATACGTTAAGTGTCTTAAAAGTGTAATAAAAATGTATAGTTAGTGAAGACAATCAGTATGGAAGATAAGCACAAGTTCATATACAGTATGAAAAGATCGGGGACCAAAAGTGTCATCCCTAAAAAGAAATTATAAGTTTTTTTGAGAGGACTATAAAAATGTGCATTTAGTGCAAAAGGAAATCATTAACACAATCAGGGCAAAAATAAACGCGAACGTAGCACAGAAAAATGCGAACCTGATCCTTAAAGCCTCTTGAAAGCATTTCATCAGCTTCATCCAATACAAACATCCTGATGTGATCAGAGCGAAGTGATTGTCTCCTCAGCATGTCAAAAACACGTCCAGGAGTACCGACCACTACATGAACTCCACTTGAAAGAATACGCTGATCTTCACGTTTTACACTGCACCTCCCTACGCAAGCATGAACTTTCACACCAAGATAGTCTCCAAGAGCTCTCATAACCTTCTCAATTTGCTGAGCAAGTTCACGGGTAGGAGCAAGAGCGAGAGCTTGACATTCAAGCAAGTTATAATTGAGTTGCTGAAGGATCCCGGAACAGAAAGTTGCTGTTTTCCGGTTCCAGATTGAGCTTGCTGGATGACATCAAGCCCTTTGGTGAAGGGAACAATACCCCTTTGCTGTATAGCAGAAGGCTTCTCAAAACCTAAGCAAGAAAAGTACAATAGTATCCTTAAGAACAAGGAACAGTTAACATGCATATAAGCTGCAATTGTGTGTACAATCATCAGTAAACCATAGGAAGCAACAAACAAGTTGTGACTTGTGAGTTCTAGGACACAAATGCAAAATACCAACCTGGACAGGGTACTAAAAAGTCGCTAAATAGTACACAATACGCTATTTACCAAAATATGACAGCTTAAGTGGTCTTAACAAGAGGGATGTGACAATAATACAAGTTAACATCGAAAAAAATGACGATTCTGATAAATGGATACATGTTTAAAACAAAAAACTAAAAAAAAAAAAAAAAAAAAACTAAACTAAAAAAAGGAATATTAATACTAAGAACTCCACAGTGACAGCATCTTACCATAAGCATAAATACCCCTTAGAAGATTTTCCTGCAATCCCATGGCATCAAAACTGTCAAATACTTCATCATATGTTGCAAAGAAATCTTGTCCTTCAGCAGTAAGCCTGCACAGGACCAAAAGCGGAGAATGAGGGCCACCGTAATACTTTTCAAATCAATACATTACTTTTTATGTTGACTAGAAAGATATACATATTAATAAGATGATTGTTAGTGGCAGCACACAAATGTTACTATGACAACACACACATTCGACCTTATAAAGTCGATTTTAGATTGTATAATCGACTTTATACTGTCAAACATGTGGTGCCGTTAAAGGATCCCAACATGTAAATAGGCCACAATCAAATCCACTGTGGTAGTAGTATTAGAAGAACAGAGCTTACAATTCATTCATTTTGGCATCGAATTGACGAGCATCAAATTGAGAACCTTCAGGTGCTTGGCCAGCCATGACTGCATTAAGAAACGACACAATACGTATTACTATGGGACTCCAAAAACAATACATGCCAGAGAAACAAGATTACTACCTAATGCCAAATGCAGAGGATATAAACATGAATACAGCCAATTAAGGACCATAAAAAACAGGAAAAAAGAAAGATATACAATTGACTTTGCACACACAAGATATAAAATTTAATCAGCCAATTTATTTCCCACATTAATGTAATAGGGAATCAATGAGAAAAAAACTATTCCTCTTACAGAAAACAGCAGAGCAAAAATTTGTGTTCCTGAAAACAGTTGGAAGGACAAAAATCCAAAAAAAATTAACTACTACTTACATGAAAATATAAACTGATAAAATTGAACTTCTCATTTAGCACATGCAGTCAGAAATTAAATAGAAAAATACAGGCAAAAATAATAAAAAATTACACTCCAGTGCAGTTCAACAATCAAACAGTATCAGGAATACCAAAATCTATACACAGACCAAATAAATAATCAAAGAAGCTCTAAGAATATTAGACACATTGATCTCCTTCTCCTACACAGCATATTCAATAAATCGATGATGCAAAACAAATAAACAATGGACTGATTAATAAACAAGAAATTAAAAAGCAAAAAAAATGGCTCAACGAATCGTTCAGCCTGAACCCATAATCCAGGAGAAAAAACACGATACATTCTTATGATCTGCAAAACCACACCGCCTTCACTGTCATCGCAAAATTAAATCTTTGATTCGGAGAAAAAAAAAACCATCCAAAACAATCAAATCAAGAATATACGAACGTAAAATCGGTCAAAAGGTAAGGAGTTAAGCAAAGACCATGATGTATAAATCACTACATTCAAATCATACATCAAATATCCTCCAAAAAAAAATATATATACATCAAATAAGAACATAAAGAGCACAGTAAATGAAATAGCTCGATAGAAATCGTCAATACCTCTTGATCCGTGAGAAAAATCGAAATAACTAGAATTTTTGTTTTGTAAAAGACAGCAGTTGCGAGATGAGAATTTTGAGAAAGTAGCAGATGATATTTATACGAATATTATCCGAAACTATTTGGGTTTGCTACGCGGAATTCATGAATTTTTTTAAGGAAATAGGATTTGTATAAAATCATGCATGTACATATAAAATCCGAGGTATGGTTCATAATTTTTATCGTAATTTATTTAAGGGTGATGATTCAACGGACTGCGGAGACTTCCATCCTTGTTTTAATATACTGTCGAGCCTGGACCTCCAATTTCTCAACCGTAAAGTTATCGAAGCAGAAATTAAAAAGGCTATGTTTGATATGTGTTCGTAAAAGGCAGCAGGCCCGGATGACCTACCCTCGGTGTTCTATAAATCTTGTTGGAGTATTGTGGCCCCTTCTATTATCCAATTTGTCGAGGAATCTTTCGAAACAGGCCAGTTCCCGGCATCAATGAATGAAACAGTCATGTCCCTCATCCCCAAGTGTGACGCCCTCCCTTCTCCAGCCTCTTTCCGCCCCATCGCACTCTCTAATGTGGTTTTGAAGCTGCTTAACAAGATAATTTGCCAACCGGCTGCGTCTTCTGATTGACAAACTGGTTAGTAACTCTCAGACCGCTTTCATCCCCAAACGTGGGAGTACGGGTAATATTATTATCGTCGCAGAGGCGCTCATACCTTCCGTAAAAAAGGAAAAAAGGGTTTCATCTTCGATTAAAATTGACTTGGAAAGCTTACGACGAGGTATGTTGGCTTTTGTGGAAAAAATTACGATCTCAATCGGTTTTGCCAAGAACATTATTGATCTTATTATCGGCCGACCTCGAGATCAGCCTCTCCTTTCGGTTTTGTGGAATGGGAAAAAGCGCGAATCGATTATTCCGGAAGGGGGCTAAGACAAGAGACCCCTGGCACCCTACCTTTTTGTCCTCTGCATGGAAATCCTTAGTCGAAAATTGAGGATCGGTGGCCCAGGTCATTGGAAACCAATTAGGCTAAGCGAAAAATCTACACCACTATCGCACCTCTTTTTTTGCTGATGATCTCATCCTTTTAGGGGAAGCCTCAGAAGAGCAAGCAGGCGTTATGGAATCCGTCTTGACAGACTTTTGTTCCCTTTCTGGACAGAAAATTAGCACGCAGAAATCATCCTTTCATGTGGAAATGTTAGCACACAACTTAGGCGTTGCTAAGATGTAAGTCGGAATGACTCACATGACGCATGGGCAAATACTTGGGGACACCTTTGATACACTCGGGTCAAGAAGGCGACTTACGGTTTTCTGGTGATAAAATGCGCAAAAAGCTTGCCTCGTGGAAGATGAAGTCACTCTCAAAAGCGAAGCGGATCCATCTTAATCAAGACATCTCTATCGACTCTCCCTTACTATGTGATGCAAGCGACTAAATTACCAAAGGGTACCATTACGGAATTCGATAAACATTGTCGTCAATTTTTTTGGGATGAGACCGAAGACAATAGACGTTGTCACTCTATCTCTTGGCATAATATCTGTAAGCCGAAGGAGAGTGGAGGTTTGGGATTAAAACGTTTAGAGGAGATGAATTTTGCTTTCTTGGGGAAGCTTGTCTGGCATATCCTTGTTGATGATACATCCCCGTGGGTCTCGCTCTTGATCGGTAAGTATCAGAACCCTTTTACTAGCCCGAAGGCAGGCTGCTCTGCTTTGTGGAAAAATATATGTCGTGCGGCCACAGTGCTCGATGCGGGTTTCAAGGTAGAAAATGACACCATCAAATGGGATCATTCTACCGATGGTAAGTATTCAGTGCATAGCGTGTATTTGTTCCAGCTTGAGAATCAAGATGTCCTGCAGAGCACCTTTGATTGGAACCGAATTTGGAGCCTAAAGGGGCCGATGAGGTACAATCTCTGCTTATGGCATATTTGCCAAAATTGCCTTCCTGTCAACAACCTCTTGGCGCTTCGTCACATCTCCAGCACCTCCACTTGCCAGTTATGTTACTAGCACACGGAAACCCCTATTCATGCCTTACGCGATTGCAGCTGGCCTCATCACATTTGGAAACAAGCTCTCCACCCTACCCTCTGGGAGACCATTTTCTCGGCTTCAGAAGTCCAAGATTGGATCCACAACAACATCCAGCAGGGCTCTAGTAACCAAGCGTCGGGCAAACATTGGCCTTACCTTTTCCGCGAGATAGTCTATGGGATATGGTTCTGGCGTAACGAAATCACACACTCGTCAGATTGTATTCGTCCTCCTGTACATGTTTTTCTTTTGAAAGCAGTTACACGTTCGAGGGACCTGAGGCTAGCTTGGGCCATGGATCTGGCTTAATTTCTTTCCATTTTCGTGTCTGTATCTTTGAATTATAGTTTGTGGTTTTTTGAACCAAGTTCATCAATAAAAGCTCTTCTTTATAAAAAAAATTAATAATTTCGAATCGGATTAAGATTTGTATAACATCATGCATGTACATCATTATTATCGTAAAATACCTTAAAATCTGTATTCTAAAAAAACCACTTTCAATTTATTTAGTTATTTTGTCTTTTTCCTTTGGTTACTTTATTTTGTGTTAATTACCGTTGTTAAGGGATATCGTTCGGTTTGTTTTTCCTAACAAACTGGTATTAGAGCCGAGGATATCCGAGGTATCAGAGAGCTGAGGTTTTTTCTGAGGTGTTTCTAGCTTTTTAAGGTTCTTTCTTAGGTGTTTCGAGCATTTTTAAATTTAGCCATTATGACTGTAACTAAGTATTATTTTGAAAAATTCGACAGAAACGTCAACTTCGGGATGTCGCAGTTGAAGATAGAGGTCGTGCTGATTCAATAGGGCTTCGATACTGCACTGCTTGGGAAGCAGAAAAAGCTAGAGAATATGTCAGATGAGGAGTTTGCTGGTCTCCACAAGAAGATCATGTCAGATATCATCTTATGTCTTTCTGATTAAGTTTTAAGAGAAATAACCACTAATGTTGCTGCTAAGGATTTGCGGGAAAAATTAAAATCCTTATATATATGAAGAAAATCGTGTAGAATATGCTTTACTTAAAGCAGAGTTTGTATATATTTCTTATGTCTGAAGTGTCAACTATATTATTTAGAAAAAAATGATTCCCTACTTATTGATTTGAGTAATATAGATTCTAAAATTGATGATAAGGATCAGACCATGTTGTTATTGTGTTCGCTTCCCTGGTTGTTTAAGCAATATAGAAAAAATAATGCTTTATAGTAAGAGCAGATTGATAAAGACATAACTAGGGGAAGTAGTAGTAGTCATGCAGACGTGCTGGTAGTTCGGGGCAGATCAAATAAGAAGGATGCAAATAGTGAGAAATTATGTTTTGAATCCCAGACATAAACTTTTGCCTGCAATTATTGTAAGATTGAACATATCAAATCTAATTGCTTTCGACTTAAGAAACAAAGAAAAACGTGAGCAAAAGAAATAGCGTGGTAAAAAATGCACTTAGAGCGAGATCGTAGAAGATGAGAG
Source organism: Gentiana macrophylla (assembly GCA_026214975.1). Lineage (NCBI taxonomy): Eukaryota > Viridiplantae > Streptophyta > Magnoliopsida > Gentianales > Gentianaceae > Gentiana > Gentiana macrophylla. Next base: position 10,261,093 of record CM047809.1, on the reverse strand, counting down.
TGATGGAGATCTTCTTTCTTTGAAGATAAACCAAGGTTTGTTGATGATTGGATCTTGGATTCTGGTTGCACATATAATATGTGTCTCAATAGGGACTGGTCTTCTACGTATTATTCAGTTCAATGTGGAGTTGTTTCAGTTTGTAAGGCTGCTGGTATTGATACGGTTAGAATCAAGACCAATGATGGTGTTGTTAGAATACTTAAGCTAGCTAGTTAGACATGTTCTAGAATTAAAGAAAAATCTTATCTCTTTGGGCGTATTTGAGACTCTTGGATTTAGGTACACCGCTGAATGTGGAGTTCAGAAGCTAATTAAAGGTAATTTGGTTGTTATGAAATCTTGCTGGTCTGGTGTTTTTGTATGTTTTACAGGGATCTACAGTCTTTGGCACTTCTACAATTTCTACATTGTTACGTTCATAGTTAGAGATTACGAAGCGTCGTCCGTTTGTTAAGTTCAAGCAGTGATTTTCTGCAATAAAACTAAAGGAGATTTATAAAAATAAAAGAGGGGTTAAATTAATATCCAAAATTAAAACGAATACAACATGAAACTTTGGGAATTAACTCAAAATGCTTTTGGTATACTAAAGCCCAAACCCAGGCTGCATTCTTTACCGGCCTTCTCTTTGATTCCACCACGCCCCCTGGCCCCCGGGAATGATTAAATTTCATTGATAGATGATAACCTCGTCAAAAACTGATTAAGTTCATCATCCTTGCTCAAAATGCTTATCCTAGCATAATTAGCATCACTCCCAAATCGCGTTCCACCACGAACTAATATTTTGTGTCGTCTCAGAATTTTCTCGCAATCATCTGTGCTTGATTTGCAACTCATCCATGCAAAACCTGCTCATAACATAAACAAAAGAATGAGTTCATTTTTAACATATACTTTTATGTGCATGTATATATTGTATTTGTTGGCATATATACCAGGGTGTGCTTCAGTACGATCTCCAGTGAAATGACAATATTGGAGCGGGTATTTCGGGAGAGTAAACCGTCCATTGTGTTCCACAATTTTCCTTAAAGATTCCCATCTTTGAGTCATTATTTCTTTGCTGTGTTGAAAGAAAGTATTTTTATTCAAGCAGTTTGTAGCAGTGTGTTGGCCCCACAACTATCTGAAATTATTCCCATTATCTGAGCAGCTCTGAGTTGGGACTCTTTTGATACACCAATTGTGCTGATCTCCATGAATTTCGTCATCTTTCTCGCCACACCCTCGTCTCTAACAAGAGCCCAACTGCACATGAAGAATTTGAGTAGTATCAAAGTGTACATACATAGGAAAAGTATATAAATGAAAGCGGGGCGAGTAAGTTTATAATTACCCGATTCTTGACCCGGCATGTCCGGTGCATTTTGAGACTGTGAATAACATTATGTCGAAATCAAGCTTTTGGGCAATGGGAGTGTAATGGGGCCAGTAGTAGGCAAGGTCATGGATGACTTTTCCCTCTCCGTCGTCTCGATGCTTCATTACCACTACTGGCTCTTGCATTACGCCGTTAGGATTGTTGGGCGAGGTTACTAACTCGATATACGGTCCTTTCTTCTCATAAACGCGTGCATCGCCTTCCCATTTGTATAGTCTTGATTGAAGAAAATCTATCATCTCCGGATACGCCTACATACAAATTTCAAGTAATTACCATTTCATACATTAAGAATAAATTAAGAATTAACATAATTAAGCGAAAATTCGATGTGGGACAGTTCTCACCGAGTAAAAAGGAGCCGCGGAAACGACACTGACAGGATTATTAGGGTGATCCTTCGGAGGTGGACAGAGAGCGTATAGTGCCGCCTGAAGAAGCTGACTCGAACCGTTACCTACGACGACATGATGGCCGCTCGCTTCGGCGTTCCCCACCACTTTATGTAACCTCCTTATCTCCACTTCTAGTTTTGGCTCCAAAAACCAACATAATTTCTTAGAATCTGCAAAGTAACTCAATGATTGGTGCCCAGCCATTGTGAAAGTAGCCTTTTCCCCAACATTTTTCCAATACGACTCAAAAACCGTTGGATCACCACTGCAATCGAAGGACGGTAATAACAATTTGAATTAATCAAGATGAATAATCTCAGGATTAATTAGAAAATGAAAAGAAAAAGTACTTAAATTAAGTGAATGAATTTCCCAGCACTTACTGGTCGAGGTTGATAACGGCTTCCGGTGATAGATTAATCGTCCTTGTTTCGGAGGCGGCAGCAGCCGGAGAAGATTAATGCAGATTGTAAATTGGACTTGTAGGCATCTTCTCTGTTGTATGTCTATGGAACTGAACAAATATGAATGCAATTTTGTGGAAAGTTGAGTTTGTGTGATTTTTAATAGTCTTTGTTTGTCTATTTATAGGATCACAAGAGATAAAATCGCATTAATCTTAATTTCAGGAAATTATTATTCACAGTTAATTGAATACATGCATCATTGTTGCTTATTTAGGTAAATTGTTTATTATAGTAATAAGTTGTATACGCGGGACAGGCATCTAGGGGGGACATGTTTTTTTTTTTTTTTTTTTTTTTTTTTTTTTTTTTTTTTTTTTTTGAAGAGGAAGAAGAAGAAATGTGATAATGTTAGGCATACAACTTGGTAAACATATGAATCATGTATGGATACATAACATATGATGTGTGTATTAGCTTTGGATACATATGATGTGTGTATCAATGAGACTTTGCAAGAGCAAGGCCGAGCTTTGCAAGAGCAAGGTCGGGAGTTGAAGGATATTAAAACGAATGCTACTACTCTTCAATCGGAATTAAAGAACTTGGAGAACCGGGTAGAGCAATTGATTGAGAAGAGGAAGGTTGAGATGAGTGCTAAAATGATGAAATTTTATTTGCTCCACCGTCGACTCTTGAGGTAATCACCCATCACGAGTGTAATGAAGAAGGTACGAATCATTCTACTAGTGAATCATTTATTCCTTCTTCTATGAACCTTATTGAAAAAGTTGTGGTGGTGGATCACATTGAATATGTTGATGTTGTGGTTGATCCAAAATGTTATTGCTTGGTGTTTGAATCTTTGTTACTTGGCATATGCTCTCATTCGGGGAAATTGAATTCGTTGTGTTACACAATGAATTTCTTGAACCAATCTTGGTGGTGGGGATTGAGCCCCTTGTTTTTCTTGCTCTATTTTAAAGGTGTGCTCAATTCTTATGATGCGTGTAGGGAGACGCAACGGTGTGCTCTCCTTTGGTATAACTATCCTAGTATTGTTGGTGGTAGAAAGTCGAACTAAGGACTTTAAACTTAGAATGTTTAGATAGATGTTTTTATTTTTGTTAAAAAATAAAAGTGGATGAAAGTTTTTTTTAATTGCCATGTTCTTGATGCTATTGAGCAAAAGATGTGCAATTTTTTTTCTTTCATTCCACTCGTGCTTTGTTGCTTTTCCTTTAGTTTCTTAATAAGTCAAGCCAATGACGTAAAACAAAGGCGCTTGTGGGAGGCAACCCACTGTTTCTCTGTTTTTGCTTTAGTTTTTTTTTGTGCTAGGAGAGGTCTAGAGTGATACTTTGGGGGTATGGGTACCGTTTTTGAATGGTTCTTCTTTAATCCGTTGTTGGCTCGTATCTTTTTGCATGGATGTTGTTTTACTTGTTTGATTGTTTTTGCATCGCATGCGCCCCGAGTCGGTTCCCTTTTTTGGTTTCATATGATCGTGTATGTGACTTTGCGCTCTTTTATTATATCTCGATATTTGTTGCTTGCTTTTGGCACGGTGGCTGTTCCCCGTGCATGCGTTTTCTTGGTGTTTTTGTCGCATGGCTTCAGGTATTCGAGTGGAACTTTCATGGATATGTCACGTACATGGTTTGCACATTTCTGCCGGGTTAAGCTAAGCCTTCTTTCCTTTATCATTCACACACTGATGATAGTGTTGCATTTAAAGTGGGGGGTGGTAGGCTTAGCTATGATTTGTGCTTCGTTGTTGATTTTAGCCATTGTGTTGTATGCTTAGTGTTTGGTCACTTCTTTGGCAAAATTTGAGCACTTTTTAAAATTTTCCATAGTATTGATGTTGCATTCTCATGTTGAGCCTTCACATTGATATGATAAATGGTTTAGTGGATGTTTGAATGCATGCTACTTGGCTTAGTACCTTATCTTGGAGATGGGATTTTCATGCACGAATAGCTTCGATTTCATGAACCGTGGTAACTAGTGACCGATTATGGTAGACTTAGGCACAATTCGGCTACCTAGAACTCATACCATTAACTTCAAGACGAAATAGAAAGGCCGACCTTGGTAGAGTTTGGGATGATAGTTATGACATTTCTTTGACCTAACTAGAGCCAGATAGCCATCCCATGACATATTCCACAATAACCCTTCTAAGCCTTGGTAGGATGGTTAGACCCCCATCCGACACTTAGCTATTCATTTGTAGCCCGTAATTTCCCGACCCTCAAGCCTTATTTGTGGTCTACGTTCCCTTGGACACCCTACGAGTCAAGCTTAATCTTTTCATTTCGAGCACACTTGCTAAATCAAGCGTGGGGTGGTGGAGGAGTACGTATGTATAGAGGAGTTGGCTTTTACGAGCTATTTCACGATTTGGAGGGTATGAGCTCAATTTTATATTGTATGTATGTGATGGCCTTTGACTCAAACCTATTTAAATTGTATAGTGCATCTTTCTAAATTCAAAAAGTTCTTGTCTTGAAAAAAAAGAAAAGAAAAGAGAAAAGTCAAAAGAAAATGAAATCAATCAAAGAAAGCTTGCAACAAAAGTCAATAAAAGTGTAATAAAGGTTGAGTCAAAGAAAGCCAAGTGTTTTGGGATTCATGTTGTGATTTGTTATATGATGTTGGTATTTGGGATCAATCCTTAATATAGAAACACGATTCTTTTATGATTTTGCCTCGTTACACTTGAGACATAATGCAATATGGCATTCTACTTTCTTGGATCATGTTTCGAGTTTCATTTTGAGCTAGAGAACGGGAGAGCAAGCTACGTTTTGTATTGATACACCCCGTGATTAAGCTTGCTCATTTTAATCTCTTTGTTGTTTATTCCCCAGAAATTCCTTTCGATTAGCCCGTCCCTAGCCTAACATTACAACCGTACAAGTCCTACTTGACCTTACTTAACCTCGGTTGGCCCCGATTAGTGGAGATGCTTATGAAGTATGAGCCTATGGTGTAGTCGTATTAACTTAGCATCCATAATCCAAACCGGTATACCGTGGTAAATGTAGGAGAAGCTATTCACACACACACACTCACACATCCCGTTTTCTTGATAAGGTAGGGTTAAGTTGTATGCATTTACTCATTTACTTCCTGGTTGTCTTTGATGTGTGATTGATTTGACCTACGCGTGTAACGTTGACTCATTGGATTCTTTTAGAATGCTCATTTTGTTCGAGGGCGAGCAAACGCTAAGTGGGGGGTGGTTGATGAGAGTCAACTTTACTATGCTCCGTTGCATGTTTCAACTCCCTTTTACGGCACTTTTGGTTCATTCCGGGTAGTTTTAGACCTTATTTAGGGCAAAAATCGCATTACACGTGGTAAACCGTCATATAGATGGAAAACCTCGGCATTTTACGATGTTTTTGGCCCTTTTCGAGCCCTATCTATCTTGTGGAATTATGCTCTATTTGTGTTAGATGTTGTGACGCAGGATCTAGGTGCTCGTAAGCCCGGGAGACAAGGCATGGAGCCTATAAAGGTGAAACCAATGGTTGGAGATGGAAGAAAATGAAGAAAAGTGAAGAAATTGGGGCCTGGAGGAGTTTGGCGCACGCCAAAATGTTTGGGGCACGCCAAACAGAGAGGCTCAGAACCACAGAAGCAGGTTTAGGGCACGCCAAAATGTTTGGGGTGCGCCAAGTTGAAACAGAGAGTTTCCAGAGTCACTGAAGCAATTTTGGGGCGCGCCAAAGACTTTGGGGCGCGCCAAAATGACTTTTCCTGCACATTTTTGGAGAATATAAATACCACTTGCACAGATTTTTTGGGGATTATCTAGACACTTTTACACTTCGATTTTTACACATTTTCATCTCTAAGTCGAATCCTTTTCCTTCACCTTCCCTAGATTCACTCTTACATCATATTCTACTAAAATTAAGCACAATCTAGCTTAGATTTGAGCAGAAGTTTCTTCTCTACTTTTGGATTTTCTCATTTTGGGTCTTCTTCCTCACCAACTGACATGGGTGTTGAAAAAGCTTGATGTGAACTCCGATTCTCTACGATTTTGGTAATCAATTTCAGTTTCTCTTTCAATTATGGCTTTGATTCTATCTTTGATTGTTGTTTTTAGTTTTATTATGAGTAGCTAAACTTTTCATAGCCAAATTATGTGAAGATTGATGAAATCACCCTCTAATTGATGTGTTTGGGAATGGGTAGTGTTTAATTGTTGTTATATCGATGAATTCATGACTTAAAACTTGTTCTTAATGCGTGAATTAGCTTGATCACCTAATTCATGAAGTCACACACCACTTTTATAAATGTATGTTGCGAAGGGGTGTGGGAAAAAGGGTTTTAAGATCGTTATCTACAATGTAATGAGTTGTTTAGATCGATTGGGTAACGAGGTTTGTCGGTGTAAATCGAGCAGTTGTAGAGCGTTTATCTTGTTTCGATCAGTTAAATTCTTAAAGGCGGACTGTTGAACCGGGCAAAGGGTACTAGGTTGTTGCATGGCGTCTAGTACTATCTTAGGAGTTTGCACCCATGAACGAGTAGATATAAGCATTAGGATGGTTGGTTGGTAGTTTCAATTCCCAAATAATCGATTAGAGGGGCGAAAGTATTCAATTGGATCGTGATTTGGCTATGCCTCTATCTCTCTTTATCTCTAGTTTAAATATTGTTTTAGCATAATCAAAACTTGAACAAACTTGATTAGCCTAAACTAAGTATGAGAATGACTTTGGTATTCGATTGATTCCTCGTGGGATACGACCTTGCTCTCCACTATAGTGCTTCCGACCCGGTACTCTACCAGTTAAGGTTGGTCATTACTATTTTGGTCATCATACACATGTCTTCTCAACTTTCTTTATATCCATTCACCATCTTCTCTCAATTGATGGAAGAAGTATTTCAGCTATCCTTTTGGTGCAAAAAGCCGACATCCCTCGTCCAAAGGGCCCTTCCACCCTGACCCGACAGAATGGTGAGAAGGTTAAAGATGGTGACTCAGCGGCCCCTTAATTGGTAGGACCAGAATCCAGTGCCCACAAGGAGTCACCTTGAATTCAGAGCTAACTCTCACACTGCGGTTGCCGGGATTCGATCATGCATTTTTTGGTGCAATCTGTCACTCGGGAACCGATTGAAACTACCCATGCGGGTATTATTTTAGCTATCCTTTAATCCTATTTTATGTTGAGGAAGAAAGAAGAAAGTTCCTTGATCATTTGAGCTAATTTTACACTTGAATAAACTCAATAGTTATTTTCTCTATTACTAGGATGTTGGCAATTTGCCTATAAAAGGGGCTACACTGAATTCTTAGAGAGTCTAATGCTATCTTGCCAAAACTAAGACATTGTTATAACTATATATCAGAACTCTCTTTCAGAAGAAATCTATCCATACACGTACTCTGTGTCCTAAGTGAAAATAGAAGAACATAGTTTACTGTCAAGTCTGCTGAAGAGTTAATGTCTATTCAAACTAGATTGAGCTCAGTTGGAGTTTCAATGAGTTTTTGTTGAGACAATGATACAATAAAAGATTCATAAGCAAGCTTGGAGTCATTGAAAAAGTGCAGATCATCTCAGAATATAGACAAAGTTGCTAAACCGAAGATAATCCAATAAGTATGAACTTTTATGCTTGTTAAGAAGACCGATAAAGCATTATTGTGGATCCAGCTATGGCTTAGTGAAGGTTATTAAGTCGTAACACTTTGCGTAATAGAAGCTAAACTAGTAATAAAAGAAATCCCATTAAAGGGAGATTCAAACTCAAGGTCACAATTGGTATAAGATTGACTGAAATGTGGATGTTTTATATCTCTTTGTAGGACTATGTCTCAATAGATGTGTTATCTACATTCTGCTCTATTACTAATTTGTGATTGATTCCTTCTTTCTTACTTAATTATCTCTATGTTGATTGAATCAGTAGCAAAGCATCTGCACAATTAAAGTTCATCAGAACCTCATACAGACCCACTTCTTTGATTGATCATCCTTGAGTTGGTTTGTTGACTGGAGTTGGTTATACATTCATCCGAAAAAGTGTTATACTTGCTTGTAATCCACATCTTAACCACTTGATCATTGGAATAATTCGATACACTGAGAATCGGAGCAGTTACACTAATTGTAGTTTGAATATACTTTGGTCTCGTTGTCCACAGATCTGGTCTTCCTCAACAGGTTTGGATACTTTTTTATACTAATCGAATGAGTAAACGCTCTCCAAGGACGACGACGATTTTTCCGGAATGTGTTTTAGAAACATTGATGTAGTCCGAAATTTAGGTAAGCTTTTCCTAGCATTCAGAGTATACTAAGGCTTTCCACAGTTTACAATGAAAATAAATTCAAGAAGAAGGACGACAACGGAATGGGATTACGCATCTTCATAAGAACTCTTAAACTTCGATCACAAATAGCCTATGTGCGTGGGACTGGTTGCGAGCTACCTGTGATAAATAGCTGAGAAAGGAAGCATCGTTGGCTAAACCCACAAGCCAGAAATGAAGCATCGTTGGCTAAACCCACAAGCCAGAGACGAATTCCCAAGTCGAATGGACTGATAAATGACTAGCGGCGCTATCCTAGTGTAAAATTAATTTATTCAAGTAGATACTCAGTTGATTTTGATTTATGATTACTCAAGTAGTTCAACAACCAAAAAAAAAAAAGTTTGAATATACTTTGAAGAGGAACTTTTGAAGAGTAAGTTTGGTGATAACCAATCACCCACCTTTTTAAGGAAAGTGTTTGTGTTCTTTGTCAAGAGACTGTAATCATTTTTGGAGTGTTTATATCCATTAAGACTAAGGGTTTCTATTAGTTTGGAATTTCATTGCATGTTAGCTTGTTTTAATCCATAAAAGGGGATACAACCAACTTTCAAACTTGATTTCTATGAGTCTGAATGTAACGCCCCGTCCCGGAAACCAGAGTATTTTTGGAAAACGGACCGTTCGGCCATGTTTTCTACATGCACTCCTTATGCTTAAAAAAAACTGGTACATGTGATGTATTTATGGATTTTATTGTACAGGGCGCGTATCTTTAAGAAATTTAGTATGCTTTGATACCACCTGAAACGCCCCATCCCGAGAACCCGAGTATTTTCAGAACGGGGTGTTACACTGAAACCCTGATTGTGGTTTCATGTAGACCTCGTCATGTAAATCACTCTGTAGAAAGGCATTGCTTACATCTAGCTGGTGTAGATGTAAGATTTTAGCTGCAGCAACAATAAGTAATGTCCTTATGGTGTTCATCTTGGCTACTGGTGAGAAAGAGTCTTCATAATCAATCCTAAAAGTCTGAGTATACCCTTCAGCAATTAATCTAGCTTTGTATCTTTCTACGGCACCATCTACTTTATACATTACTTTGTACACCCACTTGCACCCTTTAGGTTTCTTTCCGGGTCCCAAGTATTTGTTGCTTGTAGTGCATATATCTTTTTCTTCATTGCATATTGCCATTCCTTGTGAAGAACAACCTGATTATAAGTAGATGTTTCTTTGACTTTGTCCACAACCATCAAATATGACTTGTATGTCTGATACAAAGAATCCAAATTAATAAATGAATCTATTGTATGAGGACAAGAATATTGTACCTGTGTTTTCCTTCGTGGCAAAGTAGATGAAAATGCCAAACAACCAAAAACTCTAACGTCATAATAATCATTATCTCGCCGGATCTGTTTCGTACATTTAGTGCGAGAAAATTTAACAGATAAACCAATATTTCTAGTGAGCTTGTTTAACGGCAGTAAGTTATATTTAAAACCGGTAACATATATTGCTCTTGATTTTTGCTTGAATCCGAAGGATAACCATGTTTTTTATAGCATCGCACGGCTAAATTACAATTTTGGTCCTCTAACTAGACACGCTTTTTCAATTTTGGTCTGGTTTTCTCCGCGACAATTTTAGTCCTCAGAAGTAGTCCTTTTTGCAAAAATAGTCTGAACGCCGGAAAGACCACTTACGGGACTAAAATTGGTCTTTTCCGTGACAATATCAGTCCTGTAAGTGGTCTTTCCGCGTCAGGACTATTTTGCAAAAAAGACCACTTACAGACTAAAATTGTCGCGGAGAAAACCAGGACCAAAATCAAAAAACGTGTCTAGTTAGAGGACCAAAATTGTAATTTAGCCGCACTTGCACTAGTGTGCCCATTGTAACTACACAAAGTGCATTGCACATTCTTTCCATTATTCTTCAAAGTCTTTCCAAACCTCTTAACATTCTAATCATTATCATGCCAATCAATGGCTTCAGAATTCTATGAATGTCCCAAAGCATATTGTCTCTGTATTTCAAACTTTATAGCCACATAGAATACTTGTTTGATCAGGGCCGGCCCTGGAATATTTTAGGCCTTCGGCTATGTCGTCGAATTAGGCCTTTTATACTGAGTGCGACAGGTGTCGCCGAAAAGAAACGGGGTTCGACCTATGCGAATGACACACCATTTCGTAGAAAGGATTTTTCATTGGGACACACCATTTCGGTTTTGCATGTTCATTGGGACACATCCTTTGAAGACGAACTGGTTTGTTCTTTCGTGAAGAGGTACAATATCTTTTAGTTGTCTATATATATAGAGAGACATCGAAGATTCGGTGAAAAACACGAATAGAAGCATCATCAATTACAAACATAATGTGTCTCAAAAGTAGTACTCCATTGAATCTGAGAGAGGTCTTAAAACATCTCTTTAAAGAAACATTTTATACGTGCCTTGGAGATCATTCAGTTCTGTTTGTTTTATCACATTTTTTCTAGCATATTTCCCGTGACTTAATCCAATCCAAAAAAAAAGTATACATATGTGATGCGTGTCTATAATTTAGACATTGTAATTTTTTTTGGGTCTTTATCAATTGAAGTAAAAAAAATATAGGTCAATTAAAATTTTTTTGGGCCTTTATTAACACATTCTATTACGTTAGATTGGATTAGATCTATACGGTTTTTTTTTTAAATTGCGGAACATGTAAATTCGGGCCCCCGAAATTATTGGGCCTTAAGCCGCCGCTTCCTCGGCTTATAGCTAGGGTCGGCCCTGTGTTTGATGGAAGGCAAAGGACTCATCGGAAAAAAAACCTAAGATCTGACTGGCGAGAAATCATCATTTAACCCTTTCATGAATCTTATAACATAATCCGCTTCAACATAGGCTGTCAATTTTGGAGTAATGTTACAACCACAAGGACTACCACATTCAGGGGCGGATGCAGGCCCCCGGACGAGGGACAATACAATAATAGTCTTTTTTACAGTCCACCGGACGAAGAGGCGATACAATAGTGTCTTTTTTACAGTCTGAGAAATACATTTTGTTTGTGATACTACATGAAATCGTTCTCAATTTATACTTACGAGTTACTACTTGTCCCACTTTTTAACTTTGATTCGGCAATAATAGTATAATGCAACATAACAGTTCATTCGCATTTCGTTTTTATATTGTTTTTACTATAATAAATTTCTTAATGATTAGTAAAAAAATCATTCGGTTATTTGATCATATTATATGGCGATTCGAATATAGGGGCGAAAATAAATTTTAAAGTGGGCAAATAAAAATACATCATACATATACTAGTGTATTATTTTGACCCAAGGGGGGCGACTGCCCCATCCCCACCTATGTGCATCCGCCACTGACCACATTTGCATGCAAGAGAAAGTTCCAGAATCATGATTTCATCCCACTTGGTATTCAAATTTGTATAATATTCGGTAAGTGACGTATTTCCTTGTTTTAACATATTCATTTCTTTAGATGATATGACACTGTGAAATAATCAACATTGGAGTTAATATCTTGAATATCTAACCAGATTTCACTAGCTGTTTTGTTCGACAATGCACTCCGTGCTATGTTAGGTATGAACGATTTCAAGATCCAAACCATGACTATGGTGTTATATTGACTCCATACACGATAGATATCATTATTAGGATCAGGTTTCTCAATTTCTCTGATACCATATAGAAAACGAAGAGTTAAGATAATTTGCTAATCAAGAAAACTTCTTCAAACAAGGATGAACTGATCTCAAGTTCAATCCAAATCAGAAAAAATGAAAGAAAACATAATGAAATTAACACAAAATTTATTGATGAATCAGCCAACACGAGTTACATTGATGAAATGTAGATTTTAACTTAAATTACACACTAATAATCCCGCCGGTGTCCTTTCTGCACCTACATTTTACTCGGTGAGAACTGTCCCATATTGAATTTTCACTAATTAATTATGTTATTCTTAATTTATTCTTAATGTTTTAAATGGTATTAGATATATAATGTTAATTATCTATCTCCCTATCAGCTTAAGCTTTTAGGAGAGATGGTAGTTCACATGGTATCAGAGTAGAAGGTCCTGAGTTCATACCCCGCTTCCAGAACAATTAAAAAAACAAATCAAGTGTTAGGCTTCTCTCATCTCTTATAGGCCCATACTTGAGGGGGCGTGTTAGGCTTCTCTCATCTCTTATAGGCCCATACTTGAGGGGGCGAATTAGATATATAATGTCTATCAGCTTAAGCTTAAATGTCTCAATTTAATGTTGCATATAGTAACATGGGCACATGAAGAATACTAGCTTATGTTTCCTAACCATGTGATCCCTTGAAGAAATCCTAAAACTTGAATCGAAGATGCAAAAAGGAAAACTAGGGTTTGGTAGAGAAATGGACGAAACCCAGACAGAAAGAAAACCTCTAGATATTTTATTGCATTTTTTTTCTTATTGTCAAAAATACAGTCAAACTCTCTTATATTTTTTTTGGGAGAAAAACAAAAGAAATAAAAAAATATTACATAGGCAGCACCACCCCTTCAAGCTGGGGATACAAGGTTAGAATGAGAAAGCAAGGCCAATTGAAAGTGGGGGCATCCAATGCCTTAGAAAAATGTCTTCTAGCTGCTGAACCGTGGAGATAGGAAAAACTTGATATGACCATCTTGAACTTTCTCTCTGATCAGGTGGCAATCATTTCCAGATGCTTTGTCCTTTCGTGGAACACCAGGTTGTGTGCAATATGCCTTGCACTTTGATCATCACAATATAGGCTTGTAGGAAGGCCCTTAAACACCTACAAATACCGTAAAAGAAATTGCAACCACAAGACCTTACACCTTGCATTGGCTAAGGCCTGGTATTCAGCCTTAGCTGATCGTCGTGCCACTGTAGTCTGATTCTTTGCCTTCCAGGCAACAACACAGAAACATGACATACCTAGAAACCGAACGTCTAGTGACACTACAACCTGCCCAATCCGAGTCAACATAGCCTGAAAGTGTAAGATTAGTATTTGCTGCATAAAAAAGACTGTGGTGTAAGGTTTTCTTGATGTATCTGAGAACACGGTGTGCGATCATTATGTGTGAAACTATGGGAACATCTAAAAACTGTGACAACTGTTGCTGCAAAACACAAGTCTGGCCTTGTTATTGTTAGATAAAGAAGCTTACCCACCAAACTTCTATACTCAGTATTATCAGGTAAAAGGTCAGAGTCCCCAGGCTTCAAGGCTATTTTGGTAGCTAAAGGAGTATCAGCTGGCTTGACTGCCAGAAAACCAAATGGTTTCAGCAATTTTGTAGCATACTGTTTTTGGGAAAGTGTGATCCCATCAGTTGTTCTATGAACTTCTATCCCAAGATAATAATGCAAATCACCAAAATCCTTGATCTGAAAAGTGTTGTGAAAAAATTGTTTTAGGTGAGTAATCCCTTCTAGGTCTGAGATAGCAATGAGAATATCATCTACATATACCACAACAGCCATAAAGCTGTCCCCTCCTAGTGAAGAGGCTGTAATCATACTCTGACTGTGTGAACCCTTGGCTAAATAAGGCAGAGGTGAGCTTATGGTTCCACTACCTACTTGCTTGTTTTAGACCATAAATGGACTTTTTTAATCTGCATACTTGTTTTCTATTAGAGGTTTCATAACCAGGTGGTACCCTCATATACACCTCCTCCTTCAAATCCCCATGGATGAGCATTATTAATGTCCAATTGTTTGAGTTGCTAGCCTTTCACAGATGCAATGGATATGAGCAAACTAATAGTGGTGATTTTATCTATAGGGGAGAATGTTTCCTCATAGTCTATCCCTTGGGTTTGGGTGTAACCCTTTGCCACTAACCTTGCCTTGTACCTCTCAATAGTTCCATTAGGTTTATACTTCACTTTGTATACCCATTTACAACCTATGGGATGCTTGCCAGCATGTAGGTCTACTAAGTCCAAAGTCTGTGTTTGCTCTAGGGCTGTGATCTCCTTGTTCATAGCTTCCCTCAATTGAGGAAACTGAACAGCTTGATTATAGGTTGTAGGTTCTCGTATTAAAACATTTGACTCACTATTTGGAGAAGTAGGCAAGGAATGTGAGGTTTTCTGTAGAACTTGTGCACACAAATAATCATTCAAGTAAGCAGGTACTGTTTTGGTTATAAGAGATTTTCTAATTGAGGGTTCATTAGGAACAGGTGGTGGTGTTGGTGACAAGGAATCAGAAGTGTTGGATGCACTAGAAGTACTAGATGAAGAGGTATTATCTGGTGAGGTGAAATGATCTGGTGCTTCATGGACAGTGTGTGGAGATTGAGGCTCAATAGTTTCAGTAGAGGCAAGTTCAAGACCAGAAGGGGCGGTGTTGCAGATCTTACTACCAGATTTGATGGGAGATTCTTCAACAGATAGAAGATAGAGCCCTTTCAGCAATTTAGCTGCTCCAATCTTCCTCCCACTCCTCATATCCTGAATCACACAGATATCAGTCTGAAACCGGACTGAGACATTTACACCCTTAGTAAGACAACCAACAGCTATGAGATTAAAGTTAAAGGATGGAATGCATAATACATGCTCCAGGATTAAACCTTCTTTAAGTTTTACTGTCCCTATATGACTGACCACAACTTCATTTTCCATTTGGTAACCCAACTTTAATGCCTTTTACTGATCTAGACTCACACAAAATGTCAACACAATGGACTATATGGTTTGATGCTGCATAATCTACTATCCAACAATGTGTAGGGCGGTGTAATACCGTGCATGCCCAAAGAATAGGATTGAAAGCTTTTGCTGCTGTAAGTGATGTCATTTGGTTGACCAGGGTTCCTTTCCACTAGGTCCAGTGATCTGAGTCCCCTGTATCAGCTTGAGGATCTCATCATATTGCTCTTTAGTGAAGCTTGCAGGGCCACTTTCCTGTGTTGACTGTTTCTCACTTGCTTGCTGACCATTCTGCCTTGCATCTCCCCCACTTGAGCCTTCTACCTTATTCACTTTGCGCTTAGACTTGAACCCTGGGGGAAAACCATGCTTTTTGTAGCATGTCTCACTGGTGTGGCCATGGAAACCACAATGTGTGCATTGAGCTTTTTTTCCTTGTGACTGACCTCCTACATATTTTTTCCTCCTATGTTGTCACCTTGACCATTGAATGACCTTTCATGTACCCTGTTGGCAAGTGCCATGGGTGCATTGTTGTTACTTTTGGCATAAACCAGTTGCTTCTCCAGTTTGATTGCCATACCAAAAACAGCTTTGATATGTGGCATAGGTGTCATAATCATGATCTGATTACTTACTTGCACATATTCCTCACCTAACCCTTTGTGAAACCTTATGCCGTGCTCAGTATCAAAGTAATCCATAAAAAATTTGACTATAGCTTTGGAGTTACATCCTGGTGCATAATTGCACTTTGGAACTGGCCTCAGAATACAAATTTCATCCCAAATCACCTTCATATTTGTGTCATACTCAGTAACATAGAGATTACCTTGTTTTAGGTTGTTCAATTCCTCTAGCAAATCCGATAGATGGTAGGAATCCAGATTTGAGAACCGATCCTTCAGATCGTCCTAAACTTCTTGTGTTGTGTTAATCCAGAGTATGCTTCGAGCGATCGTGATGTGCACCGAATTCAGAATCCACGAAGTGACCATCGTAGTACATTGATTCCAAGCAGCGAAGTCCGTATCTCCTTCGTTTGGCTTCGAAATGGTTCCATCAATGAATCCTATCTTGTTTTTAGCAATAAGTGCCATCCGCATCAACCTGCTCCAAGCATGGTAGTCATTTCCTCCCAAAATCGGATGAACTAGGGTTTGAGCAGAATTTTCATTCGGATGAACGTAAAACGGACTAGAAACCGGAATAACTTCTAAATTAGCATCGGAAAACCTTCGATATCAAAGTAATCCACAAAAAAATTGACTATAGCTTCGGAGTTACATCCTGGTGCATAATTGCACTTCGGAACTGGCCTCAGAATACAAATTTCATCCCAAATCACCTTCATATTTGTGTCATACTCAGTAACAGAGAGATTACCTTGTTTTAGGTAGTTCAATTCCTCCAGCAAATTCGATAGATGGTAGGAATCCAGATTTGAGAACCGATCCTTCAGATCTCCCCAAACTTCTTGTGTTGTGTTAATCCAAAGTATGCTTCGAGCGATCGTGATGTGCACCGAATTCAGAATCCACGAAGTGACCATCGTATTACATTGATTCCAAGCAGCGAAGTTCGTATCTCCTTCGTTTGGCTTCGAAATGCTTCCATCAATGAATCCTATCTTGTTTTTAGCAATAAGTGCCACCGCATCAACCTGCTCCAAGCATGGTAGTCATTTCCTCCCAAAATCGGATGAACTAGGGTTTGAGCAGAATTTTCATTCGGATGAACGTAAAACGGTCTAGAAACCGAATAACTTCTAAATTAGCCATCGGAAAACCTTCGATATCAATGTAAACGCCGGATCGACGCTCGATACCATGAAGAAATCCTAAAACCTGAATCGAAAATGCAAAGAAGGAAAACTAGGGTTTGGTAGATAAAGGACGAAACCCAGACAGAGAGAACCTCCAGATATTTTATTGCATTTTTTTCTTATTGTCAAAAATACAGTCAATGCTCCCTTATATATTTTTGGAGAAAAAACAAAGAAATAAAAAAATGTTACATAGACAACATCACTTCAATTTTCTCAACACTATATATATATATATATATATATATATATATATATATATATATATATATATATATATATATATATACACACTTCATGTATTAAAAGTGTTATAAAAGTCTCGTGCGTCAGACTGTATCATATTTGTCAAATTTGTATGTAGGCGTATCCGGAGAGTGGGAGCTTGAGGTTGAGGGACTTTCATTTCACACAGTAAGACTGAGACCCATTGTAATTCAGCCGTCGCATGTGAGAGAGCTTTGTATTTCGCCTCAGTACTACTTTTGGCAATAGTGATCTATTGTTTGGAACGCCAACTGATCAAATTATCACCCAAGAAGAGACAATAAGAACCAATGGAGCGACGGTCATCAGGATCGGAGGCCCAATCGGCATCAGTGAAGAGAAGGCTTGGAGGTGCGCAGTAGAGTAAGGACGAATAAAGAGGCCATCATAGATCGTGTGTTTAAGGTCGTGTGTTTAAGGTAACGGAGGATGAGAAATTGTAGAGGTCATATTTAAGGTATCCTCGATGATGGATGTGGCCCGAGTAGTCCTTCACAAGGAAATAATTATGATGAAATTCAAAATAGACATCATTATCTTTAGCAAACTGAGATACGGAAAGAAGATTAGTAAAAATGGAAGGGGCAACGAGAATATTATTTAGGACATAAGATTTTGTGGACGTAGATAAAAGCGAAGAACCGGAATGGGTAATAGTCAAACCTGAACCATCTCCAATGTGGAGCTTTTCGGGGCCATCATAAGCATCGGCAGAAAGATTTAAATTGTGAACATTATTTGTGGTGTGATGAGTAGCGCCGGAATCGGCTATCCAATCAGAGGAATATGGTGGATCATGCGGCATCATGGCAAAGCTTGTGGAGGTGGTCGGGGTGGACGAGGAGGTGGATTGCCAGAAGCGAAATGTTGATCAAAACGATACCGGCATTCATGAATGGTGTGACCATACCGCTCGCATAATTGACATTGCGGACCATCGGGAGGTGGGGTGCCACGACCATGACCTCGATTAGAACCATGCTCCCGGCCCCGATTATTTTGCGAGCCTGAATAATTTTGTTGATAGCCGGATTGGTGTTGCTGGAGAAGATGAGCTATTAACGGTTGGCAATGGGGCTGAAAAAGGAGTAGGTTGCGAGAGATTAATCCGAGCTTCGGTGGTAAGCAGCATCGAGTAGACTTCATCAAGGGTAATATCGGAACGCGCAGAGATAACTGTGGCCAGAGAGTCAAAATCCGAGCCCAAGCCAACCAGTATATGGGCAATTAAATCCTCGTCGTTAATCGGATGACCTGCCATGTCAAGGTCATCAACGATCTGTTTTAGAGTCATGAAATAATCGGTGGCACTGAGAGATTCTTTTCGAGTATTAGCAAGTTTGGTGCGGAGATGAACGAGTTGTGCCCTAGACTGAGATGCAAAATTTGTCTGCAACGCTTTCCATATAGCAGCTGATATAGAAGCATGGTAGACCTGCGAGAGAACATCACCCGAAAAAGAAGAAGTTATGGTGCTAAGTATAAGGCTGTCTTGGTTCAGCCAATGATCATAATATGGATTGCGGGAGGTCACCCCGTCGGAAACAATGGAGGAAGGCGGTGGCTTGATCGTTCTGTCAACATAACCAAGCACCCCTTGGCCACGCAAATACGGGAGAAGCTGTGCACGCCATAACGGGTAATTCTGATGCGTTAATTTGGTAATATGAATTGTTGAAGAGGGGTTGAAGGTCGGATAAGCCGAAGAAGTAGAGGAGGAAGGAGAAGATTGACTAGAGGTTGGAGAAGTAGTGCCGGACATGTTTTCTGGTGAGAAGAAAGGGAGGGGCTGTTTATGAGGTGGGTTGAAAAGAGGCTAGGGTTTTACGAAATTGAGAGAGAAGAATGAGAAACGAGTTTGAATGGCTCCGATACCATGTCAAACATAATAATCGTGTATTCCATTGATTGATAATGTTTACAATGGTTGTTTATATATTAATACAAGAAGGGTAAAGATGGAAATATAAACTACAAAGTGTAAACCCTCAATAATTACGGCTATTCGTTGAGCAAGTCAATTGAGCCGTCAATTCGAAGAAGCATAGAGACGGAGAGGGAAAAGTCATCCATGACCTTGCGTGCTACTGGTCCCATTACACTCCCATTGCCCACAAGCTTGATTTCGACATAATGTTATTCACAGTCTCAAAATGCTCCGGACATGCTGGGTCAAGAATCGGATAAACATACTTGCCCTTTTCATTTATATACTTTTCCTATGTACGCTTTGATATTACTCAAACTCTTCATGTGCAGTTGGGCTCTTGTTAGAGACGAGGGTGTAGCGAGAAAGATGACAAAATTCATGGAGATCAGTACAATCGGTGTATCAAAAGAGTCTCAACTAAGAGCTGCTCAGATAATGGGAATGTTAGAGTATCATATTGTATTAGTGAATGTTGAAGGGTCAATATGTAATATACAAGAGTGTAGAATCTATTATAGATTTGTGTATTACATGTGGTATTGTGTATGAGTGACACATGTCACATGTGTGTCCTTTATGTAACCTCCATCACAATCTAGTAAACATTATTCTGGATCTTATCTTTTCTAAGTTGGTATCGGAGCTAGCTTTTCCGGCCATGGCGACTGCTGGAAATACACCTCCAGTAGAAGGGTCACAGACCACTTCTAGCCATACCACCATGATTCCAAGCTCAACTATACACCAGCCAACTCATCTATCCCACCAGTCAGCTTCCCAATTCGGACAATCACCTACTCTATGAACACTCCGACGATGACCTTTTCCAGTCCCATTTCATCAGCACTTTTCCGCTCTTCACTTTCCTCCCCAAACATTCCTTCCATCACACATGCACCGCCATTTGGAGGTAATCTGACGCCAAATTTCACAGTCAAGCTTGGACGGAATAACTATCTATTGTGGCAATACTCCATCTTACCGGTCATTCGTGGTCACCGGTTGGAAGGCCATATGTTCGGAACCAAGCCCAAGCCGCCGGAGTTTGTTTATGTTAGGTGTAGTGCCCGAAAGACAATTATATAATTTTTTTAGGACGAAATTAATAATTCATCTTATTATATGCATGTATGCTTATAATTAAGACACTACTTAAAACCCTAAGTACCTCGTTTATGTAATCACATAACTCAGTGTATGGCTATACACAAGAGGATTGAGTTAGTGAGATGTACTTAAAATTAACTTAGTCCGTGGCGCTTATTAACTGAGTGCGGTCTCAAGATTAATTTGCTAATAATGCGCCTGAAACACTTTAGGTGTGACAATCTATCTCGGTGCCGCCTAGTGGGGCATTTATATATGATGATAATCATAAAGGGCTGGACCGATTTGATTTGAGTTCTCGATATAATTCTGTGATCGAGAAGTCTTATCGAATCACAAGATGATCATATATGGATTAATCTCAATCCTGAGGTGATCACAGACGGCTGCTTAGACTAGGGTAGGGTTTGATGCGTTAGTAAGGATCACTTCGTAGTATGTGATCTAACACTTCCCGTTGGCTCTATTCTAGGATGAGTGAGTAGTCTGTGTTATCACAGATATGGAATCCATTCCTTCCCTCGGGAAGTAGACAGACAGTTCCCTTATTTGTTAATTTTAGAAACTGACCGATGCGCGTAGTTCATATTATATTAGTTATGAACTATTTGGTCACTAGGGGTTAATGGTAAATAAGGATAAGAGGTTTCGAGAAGGGTTTACGGAGATATCCCGAATCGTAACGAACAGTCTATGGAGGATTTATCCGTATGTAATGATTATATCAGTGGACGCTTATCAACTCATAGTTGAGTATAAGTTATCTATATTCGGCAGAGTTCAGTTTTGGGTTTATGGTGGTGTAATCCCGGAATTAATAGATTGAATATTATTGTTCGGTCTGACGGATAATATTATTTAATTTATTATAGCTACTGAATATGGGTCCATGGTCCCCGACGTGGCTCCTAACATGCATATGTTTTCTCGTCGTTTCACTTCAATTAATATTAAATAGTTGGATTGGACTGTTTAATAGATATATGGATTAATTGTTTAGTTGGACTAGATAATTAAATACATGGAAAATAATTTTTTCGTGGACTCGGCCAATTTGTGATAAAAATGCGTATGGCCTATTTTTAGGGTGGGGCGCATTTTTTGTTGTTATTTAATTATTGGGAAATTAGTTTTCTTGGATAATTATTTAACATGTGATTAAATTATTTATTTGTTAAATAATTTAAGGAAAAGAAAATCTTCTATATATCCTTATTAATTTGGGAATATTCTAGATTTATATTTTTAAGGAAAAAGATTAATTTGATTGATTTTGTATTAATTAAATAAATCCTTGGAGGACAAGGATTACTCTCCTATATAAAGAGAGTTCTCCATAGCCAAATCACACATCACATATTTCGAAATACGCAAGTGTGTGAAGCTTTGAATTTTCGGCTTTATACACTAGGGTTTGAGTTTTAGAAAAACTTCAGGTTTTTCTAAGGTAGCATATCGAGGAGGTCCGGCGGCTTGAAACACCATCCACCTGGTGGTGCTTGGAGACACACGTTGGAAGACTTTGGCTTCTCAACTAGGCTCTTAACTAGCTTGGATTGATCTTTTGTTCTTGGCGTTCTTGCACCATAAAAAGGTGGGTAATCTAAACCCCCTCATAGGTTAGATTTATTATTCATGTATTTTGATTGTTTAGATCTAGATCTTGTACTTTCCACTGCGTAATCGGGTGGATCTTGATCCATCCGGCGATATTACATCCTACAGTTTACACAACTGGAAACCCATCTGTGCCTATTAAAAATCTAGCTCATGATGCCTGTGAAAACATGGATGCACTGCTACTTGGCTGGCTGCTCGGATCTATGACAGAGCAAGCTCTTCTTGAGGTGCTCGGATGCGCCACTGCAGCTGAGGTATGGCATACTCTTGAGCTTCTCCACAACAATCAAGCTGAATCCCGCATCCTGGAACTTAAGGATGCTCTCACTAAGACCAAGAAAGGTAATAAATCTATGGCCGATTACTTGGCTCAAATGAAATCTCATGGTGATGAATTAGCTTCTGCTGGGTATCATGTGTCACAGTCAGAATTAATCCTTGCCACTCTTGGAGGGTTGACCAAAGAATATGAATCTGTGATTGTCAATATCACCTTTAGAGTTGGATCTCTTTCCCGGCCAGAAGTTCAAGCACAGCTCCTGACACATGAACGTCTGGTTGCCCGTTTTAACCTTGCACCAGCACTAGATCTCTCTCAGTCTAGTGCAAATTACACTCAGATGTATCCAGGAGGTATCAGAGGTTCTCCAAATGGCAGAGAAAGAGGATCTGGCAGAGGTCAACAAGGCTTTGGAAGAGGAAGTCATTCCAGGGGTGGTAGAACCAATGGTAGAGGATCTAGCAATAGCCCAAGACCCACTTGTCAGATTTGCTTGAAGGTGGGACACATTACTTCAGAATGTTGGCACAGATATGAGTCTACCCCTCAAGGAAACAGCAACCAGAACAATGGAAACAGGCAAGTGGCTGCCTACATTGCATCTCCAGAAATGGTAGGAGATCCCAACTGGTATGCAGATTTTGGTGCAACAAATCATGTGACCTCAGACATGGCCAACCTGCAGATCAAATCTGAGTATGATGGTAAGGAGTTACTCACTGTTGGTAATGGTCATAAACTGCATATTACACACACTGGACATTCCATTATTGCATCAGATATACACCCAAATGATATTCTACATGTTCCACATATAAAGAAGAATCTCCTTAGTATTTCTAAAATGACATCTGATAACAATGTCTTTGTTGAATTTCATGGTTCTAAATGTTTTGTGAAGGACAAAGTGTCAAAGAGAGTACTTCTGGAAGGAACCCTGGCAAATGGCCTGTATCAGATTCAGCATCTTTCCAGTGAAGATTAGACCTCCAACCAGAGCTTCCTTCAATCCAATTATAATGTCCCTAGTAGTTATGTGGTCTCTAGTGTGTCTGCTGAGACTAGCCCTAATGTCTGGCATAGAAGATTAGGACACCCTAGTCTTAAAGTTTTAAATAAAGTTATTTCTGATTATGGTGTAAACATTCAAGGCACTGTTTCTTTTTGTGATGCCTGCCAGTTTGGAAAATTGCATGTTGTTCCCTTTAATTGTTCTTCCAGTCATGCTACTACTGTTCTAGAATTGATACACATTTATATATGGGGCCCTGCCCCTGTGCACTCTACTTCTGGTTTCTTTTATTACATCCACTTTATTGATGACTTTAGTAGATTCACATGGATTAACCCCTTAAAGCATAAATCAGAGGCCCTTAACACATTTGTTCAGTTCAAAAAACTGGTTGAAAACACATTCATTACTACTATTAAAACAATTCGGTCTGACTGGGGGGAGTACAGAAGTTCGGAGTCATTTCTGGCCACACATGGAATCAAATTCAGACATCCCTGCCCACACTTTCAGGAACAAAATGGCAGGGCAGAGAGGAAACACAGACACATAGTAGAGTCTGGTTTAACTCTCTTGTCACAAGTCACCATTTGAAATCATCTATAAAAAGGAGCCTGCACTTAACATGATCAAAACCTTTGGGTGCACCTGCTATCCCTATCTCAGACCATATCACACTCACAAGTTTAAGTACCACACTCAGAAATATGTGTATCTTGGTCTTAGTCACACACACAAGGGTCATAAATGTATGGATACAAATGGTAGAATATACATCACTGTCCATGTTAAGTTTAATGAGTCAGAATTCCCTTATAAATCTATGCATCCAACTAGTACTGCCACTGGATCATCCTAGCCAGTTGTTTCTAATGGTGTGCTTCCTTGTCCTAGTTATCATACTTTGTCAGACACACAGGTACAGGGTAACTCTCCAGAAGTACACTCTCTAGGACATCACACTGATCATGATGAGCAGTCATCTTCACCATCTGCATCACCACCATCTACTACTGCAACATCTACTGCTGCCTCAACATCCCACTCAGAGTCTCCTATACCACCTGCATCTTTCTCACCATCACACTCAGAGTCTCCTTCACAGTCCAGTGACTCCTCATCATCACCATCACCACCACCAAGGCATCAAATACAGACTAGGTCTAAGAGTGGAATAACCAGACCTAAGAAGATGTTCAGTCTGACAGCTACTTTGGAGTTAGATGATATTTTGGAACCTGCAACTGTCCAACAGGCCCTAGCAGATCCCAAATGGCACAAAACCATGCAAGAAGAATATCTTGCTCTCTCCTAAAATCAGACCTGGGAGTTAGTACCTCACCATCCATCTCAGACCCTGGTGGGAAACAGATGGATCTACAAAACAAAGCTAAGACCAGATGGAAATGTGTTGAAATATAAGGCAAGATTGGTTGCCAAGGGGTTCAATCAAAAGGAAGGAATTGATTACACAGAAACCTTCAGTCCTGTGGCTAAGGCAGGAACAATCAGAGTTATTTTAGCTATTACTGCTTCTTTGAACTGGGGTATACATCAAGTGGACATCAACAATGCCTTCCTAAACGGAAGACTGTATGAATCTGTGTTTATGCCACGACTGAAGGATTCATTGATGCCAACAAACTCGATCATGTCTCGCCACTTGAAGAAGGCATCAGTATGAGTTTAAAGCGAGGCCTAGGGCTGGTTTGATGAACTCAAGAATCAGCTTGATTAATTGGGGATTCACTCGATCAGATCGATACTTCTTTATTCATCATGAGACACAATCACACATTACTATATGTATTGGTTTATGTTGATGACTTTCTCATCACTGGCAACAGTACTGAAGCAATACAAAGATTCATTCAACATTTGAACATCAGGTTTTCTCTGAAAGATCTTGGACAACTCAGTCATTTCCTAGGAGTGGAAGCTCACAGAGATACCAGTGGGATATTATTAACACAAAAACACTACCTTAAACAGTTGCTTCATAGGTTGAACCTGGAAAATGTTGCACCATGCCCCACTCCTATGGTAACAGGTAAGTCCTTTTTGCCAGATGAAGGAATTCCTATGAAAGATCCATCTCTATACAGAAGTGTGCTAGGACCCCTTCAATACTTAACTTTCACAAGGCAGATATAGCCTTTGCTGTCAACACCTTGAGTCAATTTATGCACTCTCCCAGGGATGTACACTGGCAGGCACTGAAAAGAGTTTTGAGATACCTAAAAGGGACTATAGAATTTGGATTGCATTTCAAATCACAGGGCAGTCTTACCCTCACTGCATATACAGATGCTCAACTTACACTCACTGGATATAGTGATGCAGACTAGGATGTTGCAAGTATGACAGGAGGTCTGTGGCTGGTCATTGTATGTATATTGGTGATTCCTTGGTCACATGGAGCTCCAAAAAAATAGCAAGTTGTATCTAGGTCAAGCACCGAGTCAGAATACAGAAGTTTAGCTAATGCAGCAGAGATCACATGGCTCAAGTCACTTCTGAAAGAACTTGGTTTACAACTCAGCTCCCCACCAGTAATCTACCGTGATAATATCAGTGCAAACTCCTTGGCACAGAATCCAGTGTTCCATGCTTGGACCAAGCACATTGAAATTGATGTTCATTATGTGAGGCAGTGACGGACCCAGAAAAAAATCTCAGTGAGGGCACTGGAACAAATTCAAAAGGCGAGTGGGGGCATCAATAGTGTTTTTACATTTTTTACCTATAAAAACGCGTCGATTTTCGGATCTCAGTGGGGGCCATGCACCCCCCTTTTATAAGTTGGGTCCGTCCCTGATGTGAGGTATCAAGTCCTCATGGGAGAGTTGGTGGTTGACTACATACCCTCCTATGATCAGCCTGCTGATATTTTAACAAAGGCCTTATCTACTACAGCTTTTGTTCCATTTCGAGCCAAACACAACGTAGAACATCATCCACATTTAGTTTGAGGGGGGTGTTAGAGTATCATATTGTGTTAGTGAATGTTCAAGGGTCAATATGTAATATCCAAGAGTGTAGAATTTATTATAGATTTGTGTGTTACATGTGGTATTGTGTATGAGTGACACATGTCACATGTGTGTCCTTTATGTAACCTCCATCACAATCTAGAAAACATTATTCTGGATCTTATCTTTTCTAAGTGGGAATAATTTCAGATAGTTCGGCGAGCACACTGCTACAAACTGCTTGAATAATAACTTCAGAGGACAATTTGGGTCGGGAGCTGGAGTGTGGAGGTTCGAATCTGTAAAGGACAACTTCTTTTTCGCTTGGTAAAAGGCACCCTCGACTGAAATGCTAGGTCCCTGATTAACATCTCTACTTATTCTGTGGGATCGGGCGAGTTGGGACCCTCAAGGTTAGGGTTTAACCTTTTTAAGAAATAATGACTTAAATATGGGAATCTTTAAGGAAAGTCGTGGAACACAATGGACTGTTTACTCTCCCGAAATACCCGCTCAAATTCAATATTGTCGTTTCACCGGAGATTGCACCGAAGCACACCCCCGGTTTGCCGACAACTACATTACATGCACATAATAAGTACAAATATTATACATTAATTAAAACGGACTCAATTTTTTCTTTTTATGTATATGCTTTAATATACTAAAAGCATTTCCATCGAGCGCATTCCCAATGTCTCATGTTGTATTCGTTTTAATTTTTGTATTTTACAATGTAATAAATATAAGCAAATTATGGACTAGGTGTCAAATACATTAAATAATTCAAAAGCATGGTACAGATGCCGAAATCGATTGTAAGTTGAACCACAAATTAAGTAAATGTAGAACTTTATTCAAATACATTAAAATAAAATAAAAAAGACCAAACTAAGTAGCTTGGCTCAAGTGGTAAGTGACTTGAGAATGCCTAGAGAGGTCATCGGTTCGATTCTCTTCTGAGGCGTCTTATTGAAAAAGCTTTTAGCCAGGCCTTACCCCTGAGTAAGAGTCAGACTCTGCAGGCACAACACGGGCCGAACTCCGAATTAGTCGGACCAGTGGGATCCGGATACCGGGGGTTTAAGCCAAAAAAAGAAAAAAAAGAAAAAAAGACCACCATGAAAATCAAGAAAGATAAAGCGGTTGGCTGGAATTGAATGAACATCATCCAATCGACATGGAAAAGTTAAGTTGATGAGGATAACTTGAGATAGGCAGAAGTCAATGGCTTGAAAACATGAGCAGCATGAGTCTCAAGAAAATCCAATTGTTCTTTGAGCAAATGCATGTAAACAATCCAATCTCCATTCCCAACTATATATACTCGGCATCGTCCCGACATAACCCGATTGTCCTCCCCATCCAATTGTTCTTTGAGCAAATGCATGTAAACAATCCAATCTCCATTCCCAACTATACTCGGCATCGTCCCGACATAACCCGATTGTCCTCCCCATGGAAAATAGTTAGATGAAAACCTTGAAGGTCCCCATCCAATATCCATCTTTGCAACTGGAAATTGGTGTCCAGCTGAAACCACTACCGCCGGTCCTTCCGTTTGAACTCTAGTACTAGCATATATCTTTGCCAGAACCGGCTCGGGTCGATGCGCCTCTACGAAATCTAGCAATCCGAGAAAATGGTCCATTGTAGCAGAAACCACAAGAAAATCGTGAACCTCTTTTGAAACTAGGCTCAATGGCTTCTCCTGGAGTTGTTCACATTTCTTCTCACAAAAAGGAACCGAAACTACATTCCCGTAATATGATAGCATAGATTTTAGTAATATGATAGCATAGATTTTAGTTTGTTTTGATCACCGGCTCCCAATCTGGTTCTCCCATCAACAACAACCCCAAGCCTACAAATTTTTTTCGTGGTTGAGATTGGCGGCACTGCTTGCAGCAAGGGTCTTCCAGAGAAAGGCAGAAAAAGCCACAAACTTGGATATTTTCTTCTTCATCATCCTATTTTGTTATTCTTCTTCTTCGTTGTTGTTGTTAGCCATTGATTGAAGTTTTCCAATTTCCTCACCCTCAATGTAGTAGATGCGGCTGATTGCCTGATCTTCTGCAATATCTTGTTGTGAAGATTGAAGCAAGGGCGAGACAGGCACGTAGAGGTCTTTAACCAGAGAATCATGATGACCAGGATACACCGGAAAGAGTAAAGACCGCCGGAACGAAGGGATACGAGAAAAAGGTTTTTCTTGAGCAGATTCAATCCATGACTGTGATATCCCACATCGGTAAATTAAGTGAATGCTCACCCCCATATAAGTGTGAGACATAAAGGTCTTGTCAACTCGGGTTAGCCCTTTTAGACCAAGCGAGGGCGGCGGTCTAAGCAGGTTGACCGGACATTTATGACTCATTTAGCGCTTGTGAGCCCGGGTGCAGGGGCGTTACAGTGGTATCGAGCCGACTATCGACGCGAACTATGCGCCTGCACCGCACAAGAAGACGGTGTAAGGATGGCCTCTAGTTACCTCTGGTAGGGACGATCCGGGACAAGTCTTGGCCGTCCTGGCGAGGACGCCAGTCCCTTATAAGGGGGGGAGAATGTGATATCCCACATCGGTAAATTAAGTGAATGCTCACCCCCAGACCCCGGGCCTGTAGCGCTAAATGAGTCATAAATGTCCGGTCAACTGCTTAGACCGCCGTCCTCGCTTGGTCACATAGTATAACCTCGCACAAATAAAGTTTGTTACACCAATATCAGAGGACACTGTGCATGGTGAGAATGCACCGAGACATATTAAGCACCTCTCAAGGGGCACGGTTGAACACCAACCATCCGTTTAAGAACACCCCCTTACCTTTTAGCAATTTGATAGCAGTTCTAAAAGCAAAAACGTCAATATCATTGGTAAGGCACGTTTCTAAATCGAAGCATGGGAACCTTGCAACCCTTTTGAGTTATGTGTCAAGGGACAACGTGCAACTTCCCACATGGAGACCTAAGTCCATGCCCCTTGAGAGGTGCTTAATATGTCTCGGTGCATTCTCACCATGCACAGTGTCCTCTCGATATTGGTGTAACAAACTTTATTTGTGCGAGGTTATACTATGTGATCTGGTAGAGGTGAGAGATCTCAATACAACCTATGTGGTAGAGTTTGTAGAATTTATTTGTTTTATGCGATATGTATCTATTTATATGTTGTATGTAGCCGTTTCTTCTACCCTTTGCTAAGTACGTAAGTACTTACCCCTTCTCTTTTATTTGTCCCCACCCCGAGAAGGTGATCATCGGATTTATTGG
The DNA here is from genome assembly GCA_026214975.1 of Gentiana macrophylla. Classification (NCBI taxonomy): domain Eukaryota; kingdom Viridiplantae; phylum Streptophyta; class Magnoliopsida; order Gentianales; family Gentianaceae; genus Gentiana; species Gentiana macrophylla. The sequence goes on along the minus strand of CM047809.1, from coordinate 10,231,620 downwards.
ATGAGTACGGATACGACGACGGTAATGACGGAGCCGAGGCTTAGGCTCAAGTGGATGATTATTCATTCTTTTATGCTTTTATTTTAAACGATTTTGGGAGGCGATTTCTAGTACCTATTCCGTTCATTGGGATGTAATAAGTAAACAACATTTATTTCGTTGTTTGTCGTTTCAGTTTCTTAGACGTAGATTTTGGGACTTGTTGATCTTTTTTTTATTGTCGTTGGACTTTCTATTCCGAGTAATCTTTAGTCCTTATTTATTCCGCTTTTACTCTGATTGATTGTTACGAGGCTTATGTATATATTAATTTTTGAATTTTTAAAAGTTAATATATGCATGCCGGGCGTTCTTGACGGATAAGTACTCGGTTTCCGGAACGGGGCGTCACAATGACTGAAGAAACATCTGGATAGAGTACGCATCACTTACTCGATGATCCGTAGCAAACCCCACCACTATCCCTCCGCATTTTAGTTCAGTAGCCTGCGGCGAAAGTAAATATCATCATCATATATCAAGTGTGTGGGAAAATTGGTCCTGTCTAGCCGGAAAAGCTGACTGGACTCATTTTCCGGAAAAATATGTTGATGTGCCTTCCACATAACGCTGATGTGGCAACTCCAAATGGCCACGTCAGCGTTATGTCGCAGCCACATCAGCAAATTTTGCCAGAAAATGAGTCCAGTCAGCTTTTCCGTCTAGACATGACCATTTTCGCAATGTTTTTAAAAGATACAAAACTAAAATTCTCGCCGGAGTAAAAACATGACTAAAATCGAAAACGGGTAAAGTTATCGAACAAAAATTCCAATTTCCCTTCAAGTGTGTCAAAGAAACTCTACAATTAATTAGATGATTTTACTATATTGTAATACCTAACCAAATCCGCCATGAAAGAATTTTGTTTTTATTTTAATTTTCAAAATGGATCAAACCGAGCCGACTTCATTAGGAGTAGGACATTTTTATTTTGTTTCATGGTTTTTACACGATATCCTCAATGTTTCATCTTAGCAATTTTACTGCTCTATTTAAGCAATTTTTCTATATATACATACATATATATATACATACACACACACACACATATATATATATATATATATATATATATATATATATATATATATATATAGGGGGAAAGGGCCACAATGACAAAAAAATTAATACATGGGTCTGGAATGACAAAAGTAACATTTTCATGATTATAAAGGACAAAAATCACAATTGTTACTTTAAAATTGTTACTTCACGTGTTAATGTTACTTTGTGTTTCACAATTGTTACTTCATATTTACTTTATTCCACATTTGTTACTTTATATTTGTTACTTCATAATTGTTACTTTTGTCCTGATTAAATTACAGTGTCCTTCAATCTCGATTTTTTGATAATTTTGTCCTTCTGGACAAAAATCTATATATATATATATATATATATATATATATATATATATATATATATATAAGCTTTTGTTTGTGGTGAAATGAAACGTTGTAAAGCCTGGTTTCATCCTCACTACACATATTGTAAAATTTATTTGTTTGTGGTGAAATGAAACGTTGTAAAGCCTGGTTTCATCCTCACTACACATATTGTAAAATTTATGTATATATATATATATATATGAGCTTTTGTTTGTGGTGAAATGATACGTTGTAAAGCCTGGTTTCATCCTCACTACACATATAGTAAAATTTATGTGTTAATATATTGCATAAACACAAAATTTAAATTTTAGTCCTCTAAGCTGGCACATTAGAAATTTTAGTCCTTCAAAATTTGCGGACATGGACAAAAATGCATGAATTGGCAAGTTGTTAGTGCAATTTAAGTCATTTTGGCCGGATTTTGTGTCTTGTCAGCATTTTCCGACGAGAAAGGACCAGTATTGCAAAAAAAAAAAAAAAACAACTTACAGGACTAAAGTTTTTATCGGAGTAAAAACAGGACTAAAACCAAAAACTTAACAACTTACAGGACTAAAATTGCAATTTTGCTAGTAAAATGCTAACATGTTTTCTCATCTTTGAACATATCCATATATACCTGGACAACATAGATGCCTTGATGCAATGGTGGAACGAACTTGCCTCCAATGCTCTCATCTGGATTACAGAAGTTAAGTTCCCTGAGCTCTATATCTGCATATGCTTCGATGAAGTCGACGCCTCTGCTGTTGCAATGAATTTCAGGTTCTCCAAAAACATTTTGCACCATTTCTCCTGCAAGAGGGTAGAAAGGCACCAATGTTTTAGCCAACGCCTTCTTAAGAACGTTAACCATGGAGTCGTATGTGTATTTCATATCATCAGTAGGTTTCGTATTACAATAGAATGAAGTCAGGTAAATCGAAGGCAACAACAAATCAAGATTTGATAAGGGTAGCCAATGTTCTTGAATTGGAACATCGGGTGCCACCACATTGATCTTCTTTGTTGTAACCTCGAAATGCCCTTTGAAAGCCATTTTTTCCGGTTGGAAAATGAGAACTTAGTTGCAGGAGGAGGAGGCTGTTTTCTTTGGGAGATTGAAGAATTCAATGAGACACCTGCATACCAACTTAATATATATATATATATATATATATATATATATATATATATATATATATTTGCAAGGAGTAGCAAACAAAACTTTAATCATCAATAAATCATCCAATATTTTTTTTCCTTGTTGGAACGGACCAACTTGTTAAACTAGGTGTAGTACCTGAGTTGTAAACAATTGGTAACACCCATACAACAATCATATCAAAAATAGGTTATGAAATACACATCCGGTCCAAAATATAAATCATCCTAGAATTTTCACATTGATTAAGAAAATAGTTAAATGTAATTAATATATGGATAAAATGTCTAATACACCCCTTGACTATCATAAATGCAACAATTGTGGAGTAAATAAAAATGGTTGGATTGATATAAATTAAGGGTAAGATAAGGAAAAATGTTTGGTATTGTGGATGACTTATATTATGTGACCAAAGTAAAAAAGTTAGGATAACTTATATTTTGGCCCGGAGGTAGTAAATGGACTAACACACTTGGACACGTGGAATTTCAAAATTATATTTATGATAAATACACGTGGCACTTCTAAGACATTTATCGGGATATATCAGCAAATGGGACGGCCTAGACTTAGCCACATTTGGGCCCCTTGCTTGAAGGCTACTGATGATAGTCAACTTTTCTATAATTTTGTGTGCATTTTACCTTCTATTTGTAACCTATTCGATGTAATTTTGGGGTAGTTAAGTGTTTTTATAGTGACATTTCACCACGAGTTGAATCACGAGACGATAAGACGTTTACGTCGAAAATCTCGATATTTTTGGGTGATTTGTGTGTGTTTTATTGGTGTTTGTCACGCTTGGGTATGTGGTTTATTTTTATTACAGGTATGGTGTGATAGAGGGCGTGCCGAGGATCGCAACGGTACGAAAATCGTCTAAAACGGAGTTCGTATGAAGAAATTACACAAGATTTAAATTCGGATGCTCGAAGAAAAATAATAATTGTAATAAAATACCGTGCGAAAAACAGCAAGTATCACACCTAGGGTGTGATACAAACTGTTTTTGTTCCACTATTTTATTAAAAAGGTCGAAGGCTGTTGTTTTTGGCAATTTTTGATAATATTATCAATACAAAAGAAAAAAAGAAAAAAAAAGCAAAGGCAAGGAAACAGAAGGAGGCGTACACTATTTTGGAAAAAAGGGCCCAACCTATTACAATCATTGAAGTGTGCGGGCGAGAAGCAAGAGGCGGTGAATTAAATATATATACAATCTAGGTCAAATTGTAGCATATAGTTGGGGGGAGATCACAATTCTATTTTTTTCGACAAGCAGCCGCTTTTCTTCTTTTTCATGAGAATAGTTTTGTTTTATTTCCTGCAAGAATTTCGTGAGAACAACAGCAAGTTTTCTTCAATTATTTTGTGATCGATACACAACGAAGTGACTATTCGAGTGGTGGATTGCTATAGTTTCTTTTGGTAAATTTTATTCAATTTTTTTATCATGTTTATTATTAATTTCTTCATAAATTTCTGCACTTTTATTATTACCATGAGTAGCTAATTTCGTTGTGTAGTCGAATTATGTGAAAGCGAGCAAAAACCCTAAGGGGGATGAGATTGGGAGTTGTGTAGTGCGTAATATTATGTTGTAACGATTAATCCACGTCCTAAAACTTATTTTAACATCTTTGAATTAGATTGATCACCTAGTTCACTGTCACACACATCGAACTTATAGATGCATTTTGCGGTGAGATGTGAGATAAGGGGTTTTAGGATCGTTGCGTAGATTCGGCCTAGTTGTTAGGTCTGTTTCCAATATAGAGGTTTGTCGTCGTTGTTCGAGCGACTCTAGCACGTAATCATGTTAGGTTAATCGGTTTTCTAAAGGGAGAATTAATTAACTTCACATAGGGTGGTTAGATCGAGTTGTTCAGTCTGATCACTAGAATTAGGAGTTGGCACCCGTGGATGTCGTTAAACTACATTGGATAGGTAGGTCGGTTAGGACATGCTCCCTGTTAAATCTTTCCTTAGGGGTAAAAGTAGCTCGTGGGATCATAGTTCGACTATACCCTTTAATACTTAGAAGTAAACTCGTTGGTATAATCTTTACTTTTGCACTAGTATAATATCTCCCCACCACTATTTTGACCTGAACCAAGTTCTAAGTCGACTTTGGTACTTAGACATTACTCCCTGTGGATTCGACCTTGAGATCACTATACTACCATTGACCCGATACTCTGTCGGTTAAGGTTAGCGGTTAAGTATTTTGCTATCAAGAATTTTGGCGCCGTTGCCGGGAGTAACGCTTTGATATCTTGTAAGTTGACCGAAAGCTTGGGCTTAGTCGTTTTATTTTGTTTTCTTGTTGTTTCTTGTTTGTCGTTGAATGACCCAAGCTCCAAAGAACCACTTATCGAGCCAATTGAAGAAATTGAAGCTTTTGCATGTCATAGAAATAGTCAACGCCGAGGAGAACTTCTAGTTGCTAGTCCGAACCCTTTGTTCGAAGAAGAAGAGCAGAGAAAGCTTACCTCACTTTCGCACTCCTCGGAGGAATGGAGGATTCACCAAATCATAGGGGATGGCAAAGAGCCCTTAATCGAGCACAATGTACAAGGGCGCACCTCGAGACACCACCGGTGGTAACGCAAAATTACCATTGCACACTCCACCGAGGACCCTCGTCATGAACCGTTAAGAGAGGACAACACAAGTGTTGCGTCGATTGAGAACCCCACAGCTTAATCGGAGGACAGATTGGACAAGATGCAGGGAGGACAAAATACTCGAATCGTAGAATTTCAGACCGAATTAGACCAAGAGATGGTAAATCGAGTAATCGCAGATGCTAGAGAATCAAGGAAATCAACAGGGTTCCAAAACCCATATAATCAAGAACCACCTATGCAAAGAGATTATCAACAAAGAACAACAACAGATTATCACCACGGATGGCTCAAAGAAAGTGCGAGACCGAGAGTCCTGCGAGACTATGTTACCACCCCACAAGAGGTTATCGGGCACAATCCAATTAGAGTGCCCCCAATTAATGCGAACAACTTGGACATCAAGCAGAACATTCTGAATATGTTGGGGGAACATGCCTTGTTCCACGGGAAGTCGACTGAGAACCCAAACAGCTTTCTAGATCATTTTCTGCAAATTTGTGGGACAATGAGATATAATGGGGTTAGTGACGAGGCAATAAAGCTGATAGTTTTTCCGTTTGCACTGAGAGGAGCCGCAAAGGATTGGTTCGATTCATTGCCCAATGATTCATTGCATACTTGGGCAGATGTAACGAGAGTGTTTCTGAAGAAGTATTTTCCTTCGGCGAAGAATCTGGATCTGAAAGAAGAAATCTCTTCGTTTGACGGTCTCGAGGGAGAGACCTTAAAAGAGACTTATGAGAGGTTTAGGGGTCTACTGAAGAGATGCCCTCCACACGGTTTTTCTACGGTGGAGCAGGTTATTATATTATTCGGGGCCTTAGAGCCGATGGACCAGAATAAGCTGAATGCCGCCAGTGGCGGAGATATCATGAATCTGCCGCCGGAACAAGCTATGAGACAGATTGAGAATGCGGCAGATGGAGAAGGACAATGGGGGTCAAGCAGAAAGAAGAAGAAAGCCCCCATGGAAAGTGTGAAGTCGCTAAAAGAAGAGCTTGATAGAGAGACGGCCATGCATGACAAGATGCAAGAAATGGTGCTAAAGATGGAACAAATGGAGTTAGAAAGAAAGAAGGCACATCGATGCCGCTTTGTGGAGGTGGACATTCACCATGGAGTGTACATCATCGAAAAGGCCCACTTATCCACAACAATTTGACACACCTACCTCAAGACAACAACGATCGGCAATCGAATGACCAGCCAGCGATGAATGTATATGCAATGGGGCAGGTAAATATGAATCAACAAGAATTTGGCCAACACTAGTGGAATTCGAATTTTGATAACCAAAGCAGGCCAAGAAAGTGAGTATGGCATGGAAGAGCAACAACGAAGACAATGTGAGCTATATTGGACAAGGTAATGGGGTAAATGGAATCGTAACCAACATGGGCGTAATGGAATCGAAACAATAACAATCGTAACCCAAGGGGTTCATGCGGAACCAAAGCTCATACAACCAACCTTGGAACCGTAATCCACGAGAATCGAAATTCATACCAAAATCGTAACCAAGGTAGCTATCGAATAATCGAATCAGCAATCTCAAACACAAAGAACAAAGAATCGCAGAATCGAGGTGGGGCGAGTCAAGGCCGGAATCGTAATCGTAGGGCCGTAGGTAATCGCAAGCAAATCAGCCACCTAGAAACAATAATTCTGGCACATATCAGCATCCGAATGCTCATCTTCACCAGAACAATCAGAACACTCAACAATTGAACAATTCGGGTGCTCAGAAGACGTCCACTGAGATAATCTTGGAAAGACTGGATAGGATCAGATCTCGAATTGAATAAGAATGCTGTTGAGCAGAAAGTGGCCACTCACTCCGCCATTCGGAATTTGGAAACCCAAGTTGGGCAAATTACGAACACACCGAAGAAGAATTTGAGTGATGCTGAGCAGAATCCGAGACAAGTGAATGCAATATTCACTAGAAGTGGTAGAGAATTGGGAGTGGACCAGCCAAAGAGAGGGGTCGAAGCAGAGAAATATTTGGATGAAGAGGATGAAACTGAGGCAAAGAGAGAGAAAAATAATGGAAACGAGTTAGAAGCTGCACGAAGAGAGTTAGTCATTGTTAGAGAGACCTCGCGATTGTAAGGAAAGAGCGAGCAATGGAAGTACTGAGAGGAGCAGGATGCTCAAACCGTAAGAGATGAAGAAAGGAGAAGCGAGGATTTCATAGTCTTTGGACATTAAAGAGGAGGAGCCGAGCAAGCCGGTGATGACAAAAGAAGATACATCTGGGCCTCCAAGGCCAAACACTCGAGGTAAGAAAAATTTTATGCCCCTTCCCCCTCCTGATTTTGATGAGAATATGTTGCCTTACCCACCTAAGGGTCCTAAGAAGCAGTCCTTGCGAGATTCGAGTAGATTCCTCGACATTCTTAGGAAGGTAGAGATCAATGTTCCTTCTTAGAGGCAATTGCTAGTGTGCCTGAGTATTTTAAATGTTTGAAAGGGATGTTGACAAGTCGAGAGAAAATGGGTAAGATAGTTAAGCTGAGGGAGGAGTGTTCAGCGGTTTATGATAGTAAGATACCCCCTAAGATGAGAGATAGAGGAGGTTTCACCATTCCTATCACCATAGGCAATACTGTAATTGAAAATGTTTTATGTGATTTAGGAGCTTTTGTGAGCTTGATGCCTAAGGCTTTATATGAAAAATTAGGTTTAGGTGAATTGGAACCTACGGGAATGACCCTACAGATGGCTGATAGGTCGGTGAGGAAACCTATGGGGGTAGCGGAAGATGTCTTAGTGCAAGTTGGAAAGTTTGTGTTCCCGGTGGATTTTGTGATTCTTGACATGGAGATGGACTCCAAGACCTCTGTTTTGTTAGGTCGTCCCTTTTTGACCACCAGTGACGCTCAGATAGGAGTTAAGAGTGGAGATATTTCTTTTGGTGTTGGGGGCGAGAGAGAGCGTTTAAATGTTTACAAGGATAGAGTCCAAATGCTATAAATGATGAATGCTTATATACGTAATCTTTGTTTTCTTGTGGTGTGGTGCGTCTCGACGTGCGGGGAAGGAAAAATATTGTCAAAAGGAGATGCGGTGCGCTTACGAGATGTCGCTGTTCGAGGCAAGATCGAGGCACGTAATAAATCGGGATGGCCCATTGCACCGGTGCTCCCTAAGTTTGGGAAAAGTGCGGATTGATAAACCACCGATTGCACAAAGTCTAAGAGGAAGCCATCTCCAAAGCCGGAGAGGAAAGAGAGTGTGAGATGGAAAGAGAAAGCAGCACAAGTGACACGAGGTAAGCCGCTCACTAGCTCGACTATTTTTATGATTGCCCTTGGGATATCTGCGAGCATGTTATGTGATGAGTGTCTGTTTGAGTTGTGTGAGTCGTTTATGATTTGAGTTTGTTAAGCGTCACCCGGTCGAGCCAACGACGTAAAACAAAGGCGCTCGGTGGGAGGCAACCCACTTTTTCTTAGGTTTCTAGGTTTGTTTTTTTGAGAAGTGATGAAAATTTGACCACGTATCTCGAATTCCATTGCATGCTTTGTGATAACCCATATTTTATTTGTCCTATACATCTCCATACTTGTGCTTACCTACACTTAAGGTTTCGACCTTTCGTCGTAGTGGATTCTTGGTTTCTATGTTATGATTGCACAGGTACCCTGGGAGATACGTTGGAGGTTGTCACTTCGCAGAGTTCTCGCCTGTTGCCGCTTCAAATAAGTCTTTCTTTATTTACTTTATCACTCACACACCGAGGACGGTGTTCCGTTTTAAGTGGCGGGTGGTAGACTTAGCTTCACTTTGCTACCATGTGCTTTAATTTTATGCATCGAATAAGTTACATGCTTGGTGTTTGGTCCATTCGAGTGAAAATTGAGCTATTTTTAAAAAATTTCATGACTTGGACGTTTTGAATCCTATATGAGTCACTATATTCTTTGGTTAACTATTAGTCAAGAGTTGAATGTATGCGAGTCAAACCTTTATCTTGTTGTGTGAATGGAAATCTTATGCACGTAATAGCTTCGCTTTCATGAATTGTGGTTGGTTAGTGAATGATTATAGTTGACATAGACATTAATCTGTTACCTAGAACTTATACCATTAACTTCGAGGCGAAATAGAAAGGTCAATCTTGGTAGACTAAGGGATGACGGTCCTGGCATTTCTTTGACCCGACCAGAGCCAAATAGCCAACCATGTATATAATTTCCACAGAAACCCCTCTAAGCCTTTGTAGGGTGGTTAGACCCCCACCCGAATTTAGCCATTCGTTGATTAGCTTATAATTACCGACCTTAGCCTTTATTTGTGGTCTACATTTCTTTGGCACCCTACGAGTGAGTTTTAATCTTATTTTGGGCACATCTGCTAGCGCAAGTGTGGGGTGGCGAAGATGTGTATCAAATTATGGGGTTGGTGGATCTTTTGTACTATGAATGAGAAGGGGTAGCAAAAAGTGTTGGTGTTGGTTTATAAAAAAGAAAAAGAAAAAATGAATAAAATTGAGTCAAAGTTTGCCGGGAAAAAAAGGGCTATGTGTTAATTCTTCCAAAGTGGCGTTGGTGGACATGTTTTCATCGAATTATGTTTGGAATTGAGAGTAAAGAAGGAGAAAGATTGCTCGAATCAAGCTAAGAAGGTGAGGTATGAGCTACATTCAAGATGTTTTGATTAGGCTCACTCGTTTTTCTCTTTTGATATTCCTTTTATCCATTCGTTTAGCCCCGTCCCTAGCCTAACGTTACAACCTTGCAAGACCTGCCTGACCTTAGTTAGCGTTGATTAGACCTCGATTAGTGGAGATGATTATGAAGTATAAGCCTATGGCGTAACACCATTAGTCATGCGTCTATAATCTGAGCCGGTTGACCATAATGAATGATTGAGATGCTATGCACACACACATTCTGTTTCCTTGATGAGATTTGTTTTGACTCGTGTTTATTCGCTTATTGACTAGTTTTTACTCATTAGATATTGTGGTTTCCCATATCATAGCAACGTTGACCTCATGATTTATTTCTGAATCGCTTGATTTGCTCGAGGACGAGCAAACGCTAAGTGGGGGGTAGTTGATGAGAGTCAACTTTTCTATAATTTTGTGTGCATTTTACCTTCTATTTGTAACCTATTCGATGTAATTTTGGGGTAGTTAAGTGTTTTTATAGGGACATTTCACCACGAGTTGAATCACGAGACGATAAGACGTTTACGTCGAAAATCTCGATATTTTTGGGTGATTTGTGTGTGTTTTATTGGTGTTTGTCACGCTTGGGTATGTGGTTTATTTTTATTACAGGTATGGTGTGATAGAGGGCGTGCCGAGGATCGCAACGGTACGAAAATCGTCTAAAACGGAGTTCGTATGAAGAAATTACACAAGATTTAAATTCGGATGCTCGAAGAAAAATAATAATTGTAATAAAATATCGTCGAAAAAACAGCAAGTATCACACCTAGGGTGTGATACAAACTGTTTTTGTTCCACTATTTTATTAAAAAGGTGAAGGCTGTTGTTTTTGGCAATTTTTGATAATATTATCAATACAAAATAAAAAAAGAAAAAAAACAAAGGCAAGGAAACAGAAGGAGGCGTACACTATTTTGGAAAAAAGGGCCCAACCTATTACAATCATTGAAGTGTGCGGGCGAGAAGCAAGAGGCGGTGAATTAAATATATATACAATCTAGGTCAAATTGTAGCATATAGTTGGTGGGAGATCACAATTCTGTTTTTTTCGACAAGCAGCCGCTTTTCTTCTTTTTCATGAGAATAGTTTTATTTTATTTCCTGCAAGAATTTCGTGAGAACAACAGCAAGTTTTCTTCAATTATTTTGTGATCGATACACAACGAAGTGACTATTCGAGTGGTGGATTGCTATAGTTTCTTTTGGTAAATTTTATTCAATCTTTTTATCATGTTTATTATTAATTTCTTCATAAATTTCTGCACTTTTATTATTACCATGAGTAGCTAATTTCGTTGTGTAGTCGAATTATGTGAAAGCGAGCAAAAACCCTAAGGGGGATGAGATTGGGAGTTGTGTAGTGCGTAATATTATGTTGTAACGATTAATCCACGTCCTAAAACTTATTTTAACATCTTTGAATTAGATTGATCACCTAGTCCACTGTCACACACATCGAACTTATAGATGCATTTTGCGGTGAGATGTGAGATAAGGGGTTTTAGGATCGTTGTGTAGATTCGGCCTAGTTGTTAGGTCTGTTTCCAATATAGAGGTTTGTCGTCGTTGTTCGAGCGACTCTAGCACGTAATCATGTTAGGTTAATCGGTTTTCTAAAGGGAGAATTAATTAACTTCACATAGGGTGGTTAGATCGAGTTGTTCAGTCTGATCACTAGAATTAGGAGTTGGCACCCGTGGATGTCGTTAAACTACATTGGATAGGTAGGTCGGTTAGGACATGCTCCCTGTTAAATCTTTCCTTAGGGGTAAAAGTAGCTCGTGGGATCATAGTTCGACTATACCCTTTAATACTTAGAAGTAAACTCATTGGTATAATCTTTACTTTTGCACTAGTATAATATCTCCCCACCACTATTTTGACCTGAACTAAGTTCTAAGTCGACTTTGGTACTTAGACATTACTCCCTGTGGATTCGACCTTGAGATCACTATACAACCATTGACCCGATACTCTGTCGGTTAAGGTTAGCGGTTAAGTATTTTGCTATCAGCTACGTTCAGGGTTTTGACATTATTCCGGTTGACCTGAGAGTTCAAGTCGTCAGCTCGTTTAGTTCAGACTCAGCAAGCATCATCTCATTTCCGTACATGCTACCCGCAACTCCAGATAGCCGGCACACATGGTGGCTACGGTCCCACGTACCCGACCTGATGACATGTTCATCCAGGTCACTCATTAACGGAACATATCGTCCCTGAGCTTGAAAAATGATTATGAGTCATTAAATGACAACATTCCCTAATTGATCTGCATTAACCGCCATGATCCCATAGTTGATTTCATCCATTTATATTAGCCTAATGGAGCCATGACTGCTTTACGATAGCATTATAATGGTCCCTCAATAACATACCACAAAATCATGGATCCACAATCAACCCCTTCATGCCGGACTCTCATATAAAGGACTAATCGTCCTCACTACAGAACTACGCTATTGTTTTGATTCATGCCATTCGACACTCATGCCATTCAAATCACACTAAGGGAATACTTACTGAGATTCTAAGGCATTCAAAACCTAAATCCAGAAATTCAAGACTTAGTAAAATCAATAGATCAAACAGAAATCATCTAGAGCTACTCTTGAATGTTGAGCAAATCCTGAACTTCAAAGTCAAATCCAAAAAAGCTCAAATAGGATCAACTTTTTGATCCAACTTTCATTCCAACTTGGTTCAATCAAAAATGAGTTAATATGTGAGGCTGTTGAGGCAGACAAGGACAGTGATATCACCTAAAGCAGTGAAGCTGTCAATGAGTTGAGTTTGTGATAGCAGTTGAAGACTACCTCGAAGGAACATCAGAGGTAATCAGTGAAGAATCAGCAGGGTGTGAAGTATTGATAGTGGAGCAAATGCGAGTTACATAAGACTATCATCACTGTTGTAAGTTGTAACGGTGTAACAAAACAACAGTGAATTCTTCTCTCACCATAGGAGGAAAAGTGGACTAAGGGATTACACCACCCTGAACCACTATAAACCTTGTAATCGCACTTTCTGTATTTACTTTATGCAATTTACTTTCACCTTATAACAAATTCAAAATTCATACTTTGAAAACAGTAGATTAAAATGACTCTATTCCGCTGCACTTAATCTGATTAGTTTAATTAAGTTAAAAGTTGTTAAAAAGATTTAAAATCCAAACATTTAAGTTCATTCATTCACCCCCTCCCCTGAACTTGTTGCAAGTTTGATCTCGGGGCCAACAATGCCTATATTAAGGTTTGACGAAGCACAACTCTTGAAGCTTTATAAATTGTACAATAATTGTTAAAAATAGGACCGTCAGGGATCAAAACCGGATTGAAATAATCAAGAATAAACGAGAAAGCATAAATCACACAAGAAACAATAACACAGGATTTAACGTGGTTTCCGGAAATATGCCGGCTACTCCCCGGGCAGAAAGAGTAGAATATATTATCACTGGAGATTTTACAGACTCCGCAATTGCATACGAAATTGCTCATGCTACTGCTGCAAATGTTTTAGGTTACAATAGACGTGTATTTATAGTCACAAAATGTTAGGGAATCTATGCGGGAACACAGCGGAATTCAAAATTTTGATTTTCTTTTACCCAAGATCGACTTCGTTTAAGCAACAAGCATAAAGGAAGTAGACAAAAGATTACCTTGGTTGATCCAATTGGATCGGCGTTTTGTCTACGGTTGTAGTTTCTGCACGAAGCCGCCCAAGTGTTCCGCCTCTACCGGTGATCCACACAAACACCTCACCGGAATCCTATCATGGATTGCTACCAGAAAAACTCGGCTGCTAGACCGACTTTTTCTCTATAAAACTTCTCTCTAGAAGCTCTCTAATTTTCACAAGAATTATTACCTCTTGGAATTGTGATGTATAAAAAAGCTAGCCAAGCCTCCCTATTTATTAGGTGACTTGTGCCCCTAGTGATTCCCAATCTAATTGGGATTAGCTTCCTAGTAGATTGGGGAGAAAAAAAAACTTTTTCCTAATACAATAAGGAAAATCATTTTGATTGATTTATCTAATTTAATATTCAATATCTTATATTAATTATATTTCCAAGACATATATTGACAATATCTTATATTGAATATATCTTTATCTTATTACTATAAATCTATTTTTCAAAAATCAATTAATATCTAATATTAATATTATGATAATCTTATTAATTAAATTGCACAACTCAAATGTATCCAATACACTACTAAACTGCGTCCCTTTATGCCAAATATTTCATTCCGGAATATTGTTTAATTAATATAATACTATGATTAATTAATTTGCAAAATACATGTGTATCATATATACATATAATTTCGACATACATATATGCATCATATGTATATTTAATTAATCAACTTTATTAATATCTTGTATTATATTTATTCATAATAAATAAATACCACCATATTAATTTACCACTATAACCTTTATAGTCGTGAGATAAATTCCTTCCTTATTTAGTTATCAACTATAACCACATTTTAATCCGGCTAGAAGTTCTTATGTGTGCGACCCGATAGGCTTCCGAATAAGTTGGTCGTAGACACAAAGTGCAAATTACAAAAATGCCCTTCATGCCTAACGATCACGGGATAGCGTCTAGCAACACACCGTGACCCTCAATCATCGGAAGAGTCAAATGCAATGACTACTACCTTTCATGTGAAACTGTTATCGTGTAACTTACAATCCTATCACTGTAATAATATCCATATGGTCGTTAGTCGAGCGTCAAAACATCAACGACCGTATCTTATAATCTGGATATCATGCTCGCTCGAAGTAAGTCATTTACTTCCACTTTGCAAAGATTCATGAGAGTAAGACATTCCTTATAAGAAGGCCCTTTCGGATGTTCGCCCTACTAATAGGGTACGCGATTTCCGGATGACCAAACATGTAGATGTTGGAAAGGTGTCCTAAACCCAATCGGGTTGGACCTGATCCGACCGGGTCGGGTCATTTACAGTCTATTTAGTTCATGTAATAACTTTATTATGATTAATAAAAGCACTTATGTTATTATATATTGTTTATCTTCATATTATTTGTTGTATATATATAGTAACGTCCCCTAGTATCAATCATGATAGAGAAAAACCATGATAGTGATTATGGTTGATGAGATCTCTAATCACTATAACAAGGTTGGTACTTAAATGTCTCTAGTCTTACATATTATCAAATGGGACATTGATAGTATAATCGGACTAGCACGTATTGGATGTCTTCTATCTTTTAGAAGGTAGGGATAGATCTCGTCTATCGAAGTGTAGAGACACTTGGGTATGCGTGGACGTGTATTAGAGAATGCGTCGTTAGGATCGACCCACTTACATTAAGTGTCACACTATGTGGCGGTTGTGTAATTATCCTTTTGACCGGAGTCTTCATGGCATCACGGTGTGTATTGTCATGCTTTGACACTATTGAGATTTCTCCTAACCACGGGCGATCATGCGGTAGTGATTGGGTATGATATTGAAGCATCACGGAGTATACATGATTGGTCGTCCGGGAATCGCGTATCCTATGATTGGGATCGAATATCCGAAATGGCCTTCTTATAAGGAATGTCTAGCTCTCGAATCTCTTTGCAAAGTGGGAGTAAATGTGTTATTCGAGAGAGCATGATATCCAGATTATAAGATACGATCGTCAATGTATTGACACTCGAGATACGATCGTATGGATATTATTATAGCGATAGGATTGTAAGTTACACGGTAAATCGCTTCACATGAAAGGTAGTAGTCATTGCTTTTAACTCTTCCGATAATTGGGGTCACGGTGTGTTGCTAGACGCTATCCCGTGATCATTAGGTATGAAGGGCATTTTAGTAAATTGCACTTTGTGTCTACGGCCAACATATTCGGAAGTCTATCGGGTCACACACATATGAACATCGAGTCGGATTAAAATGCGGTTATAGTTGATAACCAAATAAGGAAAGTTTATCTCTAGACTATAAAGGTTATAGTGGTAAATTAATATGGTGGTATTTATTTATTATGAATAAATAAAAAACAAGATATTAATTATATATAAATTAGATTAATTAAAGAATATTCCGGAAGTCAATTTGTTGACTAAAGGGGCGCCACTTTTGAGTGTATGAGATACACTTGGATTGTGCACTTTAATTAATAAATATTGCCATAATATTAATATAGGATATTAATTGATTTTGCAAAATAGATTTATGGTAATAAGATAATTATAATCAATATATATGATATTGACAAAATAAATTATAATTAAAGAGATAAATCAATCTAATTGATTTTCCTTATTTTATTAGAAAAAGGTTTTCTTCTTCTCCACACTTGAGATGGGGCGCCACCTCCTCTATAAAAAGGAAGTGGGTGTCAAGCTCTTTTGTACATCACAATTGCAAGAGTTCATAATTCTTGTGTAAAATAGAGAGCTCTCCGTAGTGAGTTTGTGAGGGAAGAAAAGGTCCGGTCTAGCAGCCGGAGTTTTTCCGATAGCAATCCAAGGAGGATTCAGGCGAGCGGTTCGTGTGGATTAGCGATAGAGGCCGGACGCGTGGACGGCTTGCGCATTGAACTACTCTCCGTTGGCGGTCAAAGCGACGATCTTGTAGATCATCTAAGGTATAACCGTCAAACTACTTAACGTGTTTATTGCATTAAACGAAGAACGATCTAGAAAAGGAAATCAAAATTTTTAATTCCGCTGCGTTAAACTAGTGATTTCCTAACAGTAGACTCCGCATGCTTCAGTATCACACCTAATAACTACCGCATGATTGCCCCATGTCTAAGGGAAACCTCAATAGTGTCAAAGCATGACAATCCACACCGTGATGCCATGTAGACTCTGGTCCTAAGGATAATTACACGACCGTCATAAGTGTGACACTTAACAGTGTAAGTGGGTCAGTCTAACGTACGCATTCTCTAATACTCGTCCACGTACAATCCAAGTGTCCCTACACTTCGATAGACGAGATCTATTTCTGTCCTTAAAGACAGAAGACATCTAATATGTGCTAGCATGTTCGTACTATCAATGCCCTGTTTAATAGTACATCAGCCTAGAGACATTTAAGTACCAAACCTATATATTAAAGTGATTAGAGATCTCATCAACCATAATCGTCTATCATGGTTTCTCTATCACAGATTAATACTAAGGACGTTGTTGGGGAGATTTTGCATCATTAAAACAAAAGAAAATTTATAAACCTATACTACCATGCAAAACTACCTCCTAACCGGCCGAATACCGGGTAGTTGCTAGTAAAGTTGGATAAGTACGGGTATCGATCCTCAGGGAAAAGGGATGTCGAATCTAATTTCACTAATTCCTCTTTATTAACTAAAACCTAAACCTAAACCTAAACTAAACGGAAAATAATCGGACAGAGGATTGTTAATCCAAAGCCGTGAAGGATAAAAGCGATAAAAACATAAATAAAACTACATCTACGAAAGCGGTAAATCTATCTACTTGAACAACCATAAACAAACCATGATCAACCTCTTCCCAACAACCATCACCTCACCGAAAGAAATAAGATAGACACATATTTATTCACTAGTTATCTTGGATTATTATCTTTTCTAAAGAAGCGTTTCCTCTTCCGATTTATCACGCCATTAATTAGTTTACCTTCCGGTCTTAACTAACATCTATACGAAGCAAGAGATATGGACTAAGTCCTAACCTAACAACATTATCCCTCAACTTCCGTTTGTTGGAATAATAATTGTTAATCTCTCTCACGATAATCTAACTTGAATTCATTAACTTCCGTTATCTAAATTCGATTAACATACAGCCATACAAACATGAGAAAGAACAAGAACACATAAGGAAATAAATACACGAAAAATCCTATCTTTCCGGTAACGGTGATATCCCTTAATTCAATTCTAGGATAATCTTGCATCGAATTAATTCTAATTGTGGTTCTCTCGTAAACCTAGATAATTAGTCTACGAACTCTCGTTATGTATAGATTAAAAATCTAATCTTTCCTATGGTGATCTAAACTACACCGACTTCCGTCATACGGTAGCATCAAATCATGCAATCATCTTCCGATTTATATGCAAGATACAAATAAACATAGGGAAGAAACAATTTATATTAAAACTTACAAAATCATCCATGAAACTGAAATCAAGTTGCAGCAGGAAAAAGGAAGCTTCAAAGCTCATCCATGGCTGCCTCAAAAAGAAAAACGGAAAATAAAACATCTAGTCTAACTTATAATCAACCCCGATCACCCGAGCACAAGGCTCGGGTGATCGCCCCGAAATCGCTCGTAATGGCCGCCTTTGTTGTCAAAAGTCGGCTGAAAAATAATGTGTTTTTAGGGTTCAATTTGCTGCTGTATTTATAGAATTTTCAAGTCGGTTGCTACAGTAAAAACGCTGGACGCCCGTTTGAAGATCCGGACGCCCGTCCGGTGTTTTCGGCAACAACATCCAAACTTGTAACGCTCATATCTCGGGCATCGTAAGTCGGAATGGAGTGATTCAAAATCCTGTAGAATCCTCTCTTCAAGACCTACAACTCTTCTCTTGAGGTCCAGAGTCAAATCGGTTGTTATCATATCAAGAACCGCGTTGAAAGTTCAGCGCTACCCGAATCTGGTTTTCTTCCCTCAGTGCGCTCGTCCACAAGGTCGGACGCCGCGTTTGCTTCTACGGACGGAGGATAGACACTCGTTCATCATGCGTCTGAACTCTCTGATCCAATTCAAACTTCTAAACGCTGGTTCAATATAGTGGACGCCCGTCCATTCCTGGACGGGACATGGACGAACGTCCAGCCTTGCTGGAAACCGATTTCTTGATAATTATCTTATTTCTTCCATCTTTATCTTCTTTACCTCATCTCTATCTCTTCATGATTACTTCAAACAACTTCAACTTCGATTTTAACTCTTCCAACTCCTTTTCCAAGTCGAAAATATGTATCTACACACATCGAAAACATACCAAAACGTAACACGATTCCAAAATAATATAAAATCATCAAATAAACATTTAAATTGATATGTTTTCATATTTAATCATTAAAAACCACATTTACTCAATTAATCAATTATAATCCCGATTTCTATGAAAATAACACGTATATGGGGAATATTGATATACAAAATATATGTGAAAATCACTACAATTTAGCCCTAAACAACACCCCCACACTTATCTTTTTGCTCGTCCCCGAGCAAAACAGAACAAAGTCAAGCTCGAGACAAATAAACATCTATACAAATATTAAGTATATTCAATAACTTAGAAGTTCACCCGAGTGAGTGTGTGCATAGCCATAATAAACTTCCACTAAGTTCCACAATTTGAAAGTTATTCAAACCAAAACTAGCCCGGTTTCCCATCTAAGTTAGAAATATTCAAAAATTATAACAGGCACTTTACAAAACATACATATTCCGAAAAGATTAATAGAGAGCATCTAAAATATTTCCGACATACTTAGAGGATAATCCCTACAACATATCCTTCAGTTTATACTGGGGATAAGGTCGATTTATAACTAAGTCAGCACTTATTCATAATAATATATTTCAATATTTTCACTTTTTCACACTTTTCTAACACACATCGTAATAAGCTTTTGCCCTCATAGTAGAATAGGACATTTCGAGATAATCCCTACCTTATTCCAATCATAAGGCAGCTATAAACTGACTGTCGTGAGCTTTTGGTCATCATAGTGGAATAGGACATACGTGGTACACCCTACCTCACTCAAATCATCAACCAGCTTCCGACACACACAATTACAATTATGTTTACTTAGAGATTTACAATTTGGCGTTGGTAAAGATTATTTTCTAGTAGCATGCACTCACCACTTTGAGCATAACACCTCAAGTAAACAATGTATTACTATTGCAAAGACTTAATCACGCTTCACTTATCACATTCAAACTTATAGATATTCACAATTATGTCATATTTTAATCCTAGAATACAAACTACTAAACTTTTCAAGAATTGTACATAAGCAAAGAAACATGCTATAATCATCAAAAATCTCCAACTAAAATGGGGTAGGCTTTCAACATTTAGCTCATCATTTACTATGGCATGTGAAAAAGTAGTGTCGGGTGAAACAACTAAAATTACTAAATATACGAATACAAAAAAATGATTATAAACATCGAACAAAGACATGCAATGCTCACTCAGGACAAAACAAAAATTTTAAAATTAAGCACTTTTTCATAGAAATAAAATAGAAATTGAGCAAACGACTCATAGATACATAAATCATCCTCTCCCCCACACTTAGATTGCAACTTGTCCTCAAGTTGTGCAGAAATAATAAATTAGAGAACTTAGCTGATTGGATGCTGGAAATTCTGGAGGAACCAACAAGAACCAGGATTGCTTGCATAGCTCAGTAGACTGTGGAGCATCACAGGACAACTGAATACATCGTGAAGGTGCACAATCGCTATAGAAAGTATCCTGCAGACTTGATCAATGCAAAAAGAGTCTACGGGGAAAAGATTAGACTTATACAAATAAAGCACATGGAAAAGAATTTATAGAGATATTCAAATTATGCTCACATAAAGATGGACACATATACATGAAAATATCACAAACTCGTAGGCTAGGTGCAACTATATGAAAATGTACTACAATGCAAACTACATGAAAAAATCCTAAGAAAATAAAAGAGTGATGGTATATGGAAAGCCAACAGTAACCATACTCGAAAAAAACGAGGTAGTATTACGGAAACCGACAGTTAACTACACTCAAGAAAAATAAAAGAAAGAAATAAATGATGTGGTGTTACGGAAACCGACAGTGACCACACTTAAGAAAAATAAAAGGAAAAATAGAAAAACAATGCAACTATATGAAATGCAACTAAATGAAATACATTTATATGACATGCAAAAAGAAAATAAAATAAAAGAAAGAAAACTAGCCCACTATATGCAACACGACATGTATATAATAAACGTCTACCAGATAATGACAGGTTACGATAAACGACAGTGCTGTCACTAGTGCCGACGCGCCTTAAGACTTATCGAAAGTGATAGACTTATGGAAACCAACGATCATCTATCTAAATGTATAACTCATATGGAGAAAGGACGTAGCATACGGAAAACCGGCGATAGCTACCCATATGAACTATAAAAACAACGGAAGCACGTAAGTCTTAAAAGCTTAAAAGATTCATCGGAGCGGTATGTAGCATACGGGAACCGACATTAGCTACTAATTAACCATAAGAACAGTTATAGCTTACGAGAACCGACAGTCACTATAACATGCCTAGATGAATCATATATAAGGATTTGATCAATTATCTAACATGGATTCATAGATGGAAAGGTAAAAACATATAAGTTCGGGGCATCTATGTAAAAATCAATTAGCCACGAAGCTCGAATGAAAAATCCACATCAAATAAAAGCATTGAAAATAAAATCAAGAAATTTAGAACCTGGATCAACCCGGACGAACGTTCACTTAGCGTCGTAATCGACGGGGCGTTCCACCTTGCGTGGCGCTAAATTCGCGCGAAAACCGACCGGACGGGCGTTCGAAAAGTATAGACGCTGTCCTGGTCCTCTAAATCGAGCAGATTGAAAATATTTGAACGGACGAGCATCCAATACTTCCCAACGCTCGTTCACTGCGGATGAAGAAGCGGACGGGCGTCCCAATGAATGTGCACGCTTCGTCCATACAACAAGAATGCACAGATAAAGCAGGAAAAACACAGCAGAAACCCCTAAATACTTATGAACACAACACAACAACACGAGATCACAAAGACAAAGAAATTTTTATCAAATTAAGCACAGGGTTAGACTAGGTAACACATAAACATATAAACTTCACGTAAAACAAGTTGAGTAAAAAACTTTTGCACATTCTTAACCTAACGGTCATCGAAACACGGCAAAATAAAAACTCTCAACTTGGTATACGCTACTTTTATTAAAAACAAAAATAAAACGTAACAAAATCGAGAACTAACAAAACTAGATTCAACATGACACCAAATCCCCGGCAACGGCGCCACTTTTGTTGGGGAGATTTTGCATCATTAAAACAAAAGAAAATTTATAAACCTATACTACCATGCAAAACTACCTCCTAACCGGCCGAATACCGGGTAGTTGCTAGTAAAGTTGGATAAATACGGGTATCGATCCTCAGGGAAAAGGGATGTCGAATCTAATTTCACTAATTCCTCTTTATTAACTAAAACCTAAACCTAAACCTAAACTAAAGCGGAAAATAATCGACAGAGGATTGTTAATCCAAAGCCGTGGAAGGATAAAAGCGATAAAAACATAAATAAAACTACATCTACGAAAGCGTAAATCTATCTAATCGAACAACCATAAACAAACCATGATCAACCTCTTCCCAACAACCATCACCTCACCGAAAGAAATAAGATAGACACATATTTATTCACTAGTTATCTTGGATTATTATCTTTTCTAAAGAAGCGCTTCTCTTCCGATTTATCACGCCATTAATTAGTTTACCTTCCGGTCTTAACTAACATCTATACGAAGCAAGATATGGACTAAGTCCTAACCTAACAACATTATCCCTCAACTTCCGTTTGTTGGAATAATAATTGTTAATCTCTCTCACGATAATCTAACGAATTCATTAACTTCCGTTATCTAAATTCGATTAACATACAGCCATACAAACATGAGAAAGAACAAGAACACATAAGGAAATAAATACACGAAAAATCCTATCTTTCCGGTAACGGTGATATCCCTTAATTCAATTCTAGGATAATCTTGCATCGAATTAATTCTAATTGTGGTTCTCTCGTAAACCTAGATAATTAGTCTACGAACTCTCGTTATGTATAGATTAAAAATCTAATCTTTCCTATGGTGATCTAAACTACACCGACTTCCGTCATACGGTAGCATCAAATCATGCAATCATCTTCCGATTTATATGCAAGATACAAATAAACATAGGAAGAAACAATTTATATTAAAACTTACAAAATCATCCATGAAACTGAAATCAAGTTGCAGCAGGAAAAGGAAGCTTCAAAGCTCATCCATGGCTGCCTCAAAAAAGGAAAAACGCAAAATAAAACATCTAGTCTAACTCTAATCTAACCCCGATCACCCGAGCACAAGGCTCGGGTGATCGGCCCCTAAATCGCTGTAATGGCCGCCTTTTTGTCAAAAAAAGTCGGCTGAAAAATAATGTGTTTTTAGGTTCAATTTGCTGCTGTATTTATAGAATTTTCAAGTCGGTTGCTACAAAGAAAACGCTGGACGCCCGTTTGAAGATCCGACGCCCGTCCGGTGTTTTCGCAACATCATCCAAACTTGTAACGCTCATATCTCGGGCCTCGTAAGTCGGAATGGAGTGATTCAAAATCCTGTAGAATCCTCTCTTCAAGACCTACAACTCTTCTCTTGAGGTCCAGAGTCAAATCGGTTGTTATCATATCAAGAACCGCGTTGAAAGTTCAGCGCTACCCGGAATCCTGGTTTTCTTCCTCTGTACGCTCGTCCACAAGGTCGGACGCTCGTTTGCTTCTACGGACGGAGGATAGATGCTCGTTCATCATGCGCCTGAACTCTCTCGATCCAATTCAAACTTCGAACGCCGGTTCAATATAGTGGGCCCCGTCCATTCCTGGACGGGACATGGACGAACGCCCACCTTTTTGAAACCGATTTCTTGATAATTATCTTATTTCTTCCATCTTTATCTTCTTTACCTCATCTCTATCTCTTCAAGATTACTTCAAACAACTTCAACTTCGATTTTAACTCTTCCAACTCCTTTTCCAAGTCGAAAATATGTATCCACACACATCGAAAACATACCAAAACGTAACACGATTCCAAAATAATATAAAATCATCAAATAAACATTTAAATTGATATGTTTTCATATTTAATCATTAAAAACCTCATTTACTCAATTAATCAATTATAATCCCGATTTCTATGAAAATAACACGTATATGGGGAATATTGATATACAAAATATATGTGAAAATCACTACAATTTAGCCCTAAACAACACCCCCACACTTATCTTTTTTGCTCGTCCCGAGCAAAAGCAGAACAAAAAGTCAAGCTCGAGACAAATAAACATCTATACAAATATTAAGTATATTCAATAACTTAGAAGTTCACCCGAGTGAGTGTGTGCATAGCCATAATAAACTTCCACTAAGTTCCACAATTTGAAAGTTATTCAAACCAAAACTAGCCCGGTTTCCCATCTAAGTTAGAAATATTCAAAAATTATAATGGGCACTTTACAAAACATACATATTCGAAAAGATTAATAGAGAGCATCTAAAATATTTCCGACATACTTAGAGGATAATCCCTACAACATATCCTTCATTTTATACTGGGGATAAGGTCGATTTATAACTAAGTCGTTACTTATTCATAATAATATATTTCAATATTTTCACTTTTTCACACTTTTCTAACACACATCGAATAAGCTTTTGCCCTCATAGTAGAATAGGACATTTCGAGATAATCCCTACCTTATTCCAATCATAAGGCGACTATAAACCGACTGTCGTGAGCTTTTGGTCATCATAGTGGAATAGGACATACGTGGTACACCCTACCTCACTCAAATCATCAACCAGCTTCCGACACACACAATTACAATTATGTTTACTTAGAGATTTCTGGCTGGCAGTGGTAAAGATTATTTTCTAGTAGCACAGACCACTGAGCATAACACCTCAAGTAAACAATGTATTACTATTGCAAAGACTTAATCACGCTTCACTTATCACATTCAAACTTATAGATATTCACAGTATGTCATATTTTAATCCTAGAATACAAACTACTAAACTTTTCAAGAATTGTACATAAGCAAAGAAACATGCTATAATCATCAAAAATCTCCAACTAAAATGGGGTAGGCTTTCAACATTTAGCTCATCATTTACTATGGCATGTGAAAAAGTAGTGTCGGGTGAAACAACTAAAATTACTAAATATACAGAATACAGCAAAAATGATTATAAACATCGAACAAAGACATGCAATGCTCACTCAGGACAAAACAAAAATTTTAAAATTAAGCACTTTTTCATAGAAATAAAATAGAAATTGAGCAAACGACTCATAGATACATAAATCATCCTCTCCCCCACACTTAGATTGCAACTTGTCCTCAAGTTGTGCAGAAATAATAAATTAGAGAACTTAGGCGATTGGATGCCGGAAATTCTGGAGGAACCAACAAGAACCAGGATTGCTTGCATAGCTCAAGATTGTGGAGCATCACAGACAACTGAATACATCGTGAAGGTGCACAATCGCTATAGAAAGTATCCTGCAGACTTGATCAATGCAAAAAGAGTCTACGGGAAAAGATTAGACTTATACAAATAAAGCACATGGAAAAGAATTTATAGAGATATTCAAATTATGCTCACATAAAGATGGACACATATACATGAAAATATCACAAACTCAGAAGGCTAGGTGCAACTATATGAAAATGTACTACAATGCAAACTACATGAAAAATCCTAAGAAAATAAAAGAGTGATGGTATATGGAAAGCCAACAAGAACCATACTCGAAAAAAAAGCGAGGTAGTATTACGGAAACCGACGATTAACTACACTCAAGAAAAATAAAAGAAAGAAATAAATGATGTGGTGTTACGAAACCGACAAAGTGACTACACTTAAGAAAAATAAAAGGAAAAATAGAAAAACAATGCAACTATATGAAATGCAACTAAATGAAATACATTTATATGACATGCAAAAGAAAATAAAATAAAAGAAAGAAAACTAGCCCACTATATGCAACACGACATGTATATAATAAACGCTCACCGATAATGACAAAGTTACGATAAACAGCATGCTCATTACCTTTAGTGCCGACGCGCCTTAAGACTTATCGAAAGTGATAGACTTATGGAAACCAACAATCATCTATCTAAACAGGTATAACTCATATGGAGAAAGGGCGTTAGCATACGGAAAACCGGCGATAGCTACCCATATGAACTATAAAAACAACGGAAGCACGTAAGTCTTAAAAGCTTAAAAGATTCATCGGAGCGGTATGTAGCATACGGGGAACCGACATTAGCTACTAATTAACCATAAGAACGATTTATAGCTTACGAGAACCGATAAATCACTATAACATGCCTAGATGAATCATATATAAGGATTTGATCAATTATCTAACATGGATTCATAGATGGAAAGGTAAAAACATATAAGTTCGTGGGCATCTATGTAAAAATCAATTAGCCACGAAGCTCGAATGAAAAATCCACATCAAATAAAAGCATTGAAAATAAAATCAAGAAATTTAGAACTCTGGATCAAACCCGGACGAACGTTCACTTAGCGTTCGAAATCGGGCGGGCGTTCCACCTTTGCGCAGGCGCTGCCTCGCTTTGAAAACCGACCGGACGGGCGTTCGTAAAGTATAGGCGCTCGTCCTGGTCCTCTAAATCGAAACAGATTGAAAATATTTGAACGGACGAGCATCCAATACTTCCCAACGCTGTTCACTGCAGATGAAGAAGCTCGGGCGGGCGCCCAATGAATGCGACGCCGCCCATACAACAAGAATGCACTGCATGGCAGGAAAAACACAGCAAAACCCTAAATACTTATGAACACAACACAACAACACGATCACAAAGACAAAGCAATTTTATCAAATTAAGCACAGGGGTTAGACTAGGTAACACATAAACATATAAACTTCACGTAAAACAAGTTGAGTAAAAACTTTTGCACATTCTTAACCTAACGGTCATCGAAACACGGCAAAATAAAAACTCTCAACTTGGTATACGCTACTTTTATTAAAAACAAAAATAAAACGTAACAAAATCGAGAACTAACAAAACTAGATTCAACATGACACCAAATCCCCGGCAACGGCGCCACTTTTGTTGGGGAGATTTTGCATCATTAAAACAAAAGAAAATTTATAAACCTATACTACCATGCAAAACTACCTCCTAACCGGCCGAATACCGGTAGTTGCTAGTAAAGTTGGATAAATACGGTATCGATCCTCGTGGAAAAGGGATGTCGAATCTAATTTCACTAATTCCTCTTTATTAACTAAAACCTAAACCTAAACCTAAACTAAAACGGAAAATAATCGACAGAGGATTGTTAATCCAAAGCCGGGAAGGATAAAAGCGATAAAAACATAAATAAAACTACATCTACGAAAGCGGTAAATCTATCTACTGAACAACCATAAACAAACCATGATCAACCTCTTCCCAACAACCATCACCTCACCGAAAGAAATAAGATAGACACATATTTATTCACTAGTTATCTTGGATTATTATCTTTTCTAAAGAAGCGTTTCCTCTTCCGATTTATCACGCCATTAATTAGTTTACCTTCCGGTCTTAACTAACATCTATAATGAAGCAAGATATGGACTAAGTCCTAACCTAACAACATTATCCCTCAACTTCCGTTTGTTGGAATAATAATTGTTAATCTCTCTCACGATAATCTAACGAATTCATTAACTTCCGTTATCTAAATTCGATTAACATACAGCCATACAAACATGAGAAAGAACAAGAACACATAAGGAAATAAATACACGAAAAATCCTATCTTTCCGGTAACGGTGATATCCCTTAATTCAATTCTAGGATAATCTTGCATCGAATTAATTCTAATTGTGGTTCTCTCGTAAACCTAGATAATTAGTCTACGAACTCTCGTTATGTATAGATTAAAAATCTAATCTTTCCTATGGTGATCTAAACTACACCGACTTCCGTCATACGGTAGCATCAAATCATGCAATCATCTTCCGATTTATATGCAAGATACAAATAAACATAGGGAAGAAACAATTTATATTAAAACTTACAAAATCATCCATGAAACTGAAATCAAGTTGCAGCAGAAAAAAAGAAGCTTCAAAGCTCATCCATGGCTGCCTCAAGAAAGGAAAAACGGAAAATAAAACATCTAGTCTAACTTAATCTAACCCGATCACCCGAGCACAAGGCTCGGGTGATCGCCCCAAAATCGCTGGAATGGCCGCCTTTGTTGCTCAAAAGTCGGCTGAAAAATAATGTGTTTTTAGGGTTCAATTTGCTGCTGTATTTATAGAATTTTCAAGTCGGTTGCTACAGAGAAAAACGCTTGACGCCCGTTTGAAGATCCGGACGCCCGTCCGGTGTTTTCGGCAACATCATCCAAACTTGTAACGCTCATATCTCGGGCCTCGTAAGTCGGAATGGAGTGATTCAAAATCCTGTAGAATCCTCTCTTCAAGACCTACAACTCTTCTCTTGAGGTCCAGAGTCAAATCGGTTGTTATCATATCAAGAACCGCGTTGAAAGTTCAGCGCTACCGGAATCCTGGTTTCTTCCTCTCAGACGCTCGTCCACAAGGTCGGACGCTCGTTTGCTTCTACGGACGGAGGATAGACGCTCGTTCATCATGCGTCTGAACTCTCTCGATCCAATTCAAACTTCAACGCCGTTCAATATAGTGGGCGCCCGTCCATTCCTGGACGGGACATGGGCGAACGTCTGACCTTTGCTGAAACCGATTTCTTGATAATTATCTTATTTCTTCCATCTTTATCTTCTTTACCTCATCTCTATCTCTTCAAGATTACTTCAAACAACTTCAACTTCGATTTTAACTCTTCCAACTCCTTTTCCAAGTCGAAAATATGTATCTACACACATCGAAAACATACCAAAACGTAACACGATTCCAAAATAATATAAAATCATCAAATAAACATTTAAATTGATATGTTTTCATATTTAATCATTAAAAACCTCATTTACTCAATTAATCAATTATAATCCCGATTTCTATGAAAATAACACGTATATGGGGAATATTGATATACAAAATATATGTGAAAATCACTACAATTTAGCCCTAAACAGACGTTATCATATACCAATTCACAAGTGGTTCTTTAAAAGAACAAATATATGACAACATAAAAGTCATTTAATATATGTATAAACATAAAGAAATAGTAGAAATAATCCGACCCGGTCGGATCCGGTCCAATCCGATTGGGTTTAGGACACTATTTCAACACAAAACCCTAGACCTAGCTGTCATAAAGACATACTAGCAGATTGACTAAAATACCCTAGATGTGAACTCGACTCAACCGACTCCACCAGGATGTGATATCACCTAAAGCGTTGAAGTCACAATGAGTTGAGTTTGTGATAGCAGTTGAAGACTACCTCGAAAGAACATCAGAGGTAATCAGTGAAGAATCAGCAGGGTGTGAAGTATTGATAGTGAAGCAGCTGCGAGTTACATAAGACTATCATCACTGTTGTAAGTTGTAACGGTGTAACAAAACAATAGTGAATTTTTCTCTCACCACAGGAGAAAAGTGGACTAAGGGATTACACCACCATGAACCACTATAAACATTGTGTTCATCACTTTATGCAATTTACTTTCAGCTTAGAACACATTCAACATTCATACTTTGAAAACAGTAGATTAAAAATACTCTATTCCGCTGCACTTAATCTGATAAGTTTAATCAAGTTAAAAGTTGTTAAAAAGATTTAAAATCCAAACAATTAAGTTCATTCATTCACCCCCTCCCCTAAACATGTTGCAAGTCTTATCTCGGGACAAACAATGCCTATATTAAGGTTTGACGAGGCACAACACTTGAAGCTTTATAAATTGTACAATTATTGTTAAAACATGACCATCAGGGATCAAAAACGGATTGCAATAATCAAGAATAATAGAGAAAGCAAAATCACACAGGAAACAATTTAACGTGGTTTCCGGCAATATGCCGACTACTTCCCGGGCAGAAAGAGGAGAATATATTATCACTGGAGATTTTACAGACTCTGTAATTGCATATGCAATTGCTCCTGCTGCTTCAAATGTTCTAGGTTACAACAGACATGTATTTATAGTCACAAAACCCTAGACCTAGCCGCCATAAAAACATACTAGAAGATTGACTAAAATACCCCAGATGTGAAATCAGCTTCAACTAACTCCACTAGATGTAACCATGTTGGCTTTTGCTCCGCTGACTTTGCTCAAAGCGGACTTTTGCCAAAACCGACTTTTGCCAATACTCACTTTGTCAAAACTGACTTTTGCTCAAAGCTGACATTGCTCAACTGATTTTGCTCAGCTTAGTACACAACTCCGCTTAGTACGTAGCTCTAAATGAGAGGTCAAGTCATATTTTCTAACAAAAATATTTACAGAACGGTTTGAATTCGGGATAATATCGTGCTCTGATATCATGTTAAACTACCATGTCTCTTAAAACTTTATGTAAATAATTAATATGATCCGGAATGAGCTAATGAATTACTCCATCCGTCTCATTCTATTGTCATGTTTGATTTTTCAAAGAGATTTTGACTAGCGTATTTAATTCTTTGAATCTCATTAAATGATCCAATATTTTTATATATGATAAAGTATTACTTAAATGACATAAATGTAAAAATATTTGATCATTTAATGAGATTCAAAGTATTAAATACGCTAGTCAAAATCTCTTTAAAAAGTCAAACATGACAAATAAATGGGACGGTTAGAGTAGAAGATTGGCCTTCCAGCCACCAGACCATCGGCATAGAAGTTTGCCGGCATCCCATAAAGGAGATTAATTGATGCCCTAAGTCGGCTAATTAGTTATGGAAACTCCTTTATTAGAGTCTAGGTCAGTTTTAGCATTATAATTGTAAGGCATAATACAGATTGTAATAGCGCATGACAAATTTAATCCCTCGAATAATTTTCATTTCTTTCACTCACCATTGGATATTTATTTACACATCAATATAAGAAAACCTACATCCCATAAAATTCCAACTACGCCCCCCAACTTACCAAATATAAAATGCATCCGAATAATCATAATCATAGTTCTATAATTCCCCCAATACCCCCCCCCCCCCCTCAAGTTGGAGCGTGAAGATCCCGAACGCCCAACTTGCAGAGCAAAAATTCAAACAGTTGTTTCCCTAATGCTTTTGTGAAAATATCTGCCAGCTGCTCCCGTGTAGGCACATACGCAGGAGCTATGAGACCCTCCGTAATCGCATCCCGTACAAAATGGCAGTCTGCCTCTTTTTGGTCCGCTCATGAAAAACCGGATTCTGAGCAATATGTTGCGCGGCTTGACTATCACAATGTAGTATTATACCCATGGGAATTCGTACCCTTAAGTCATCAAGAAGTTGCAAAAGCCATTTTAACTCACATGTAATAGCGGCCATGGAGCGATATTCCGCTTCAGCAGACGAGCGGGACACCGTTTGTTATTTCTTAGTCTCCCACGAGACCGGAGAGGTCCCAAGCAACACGAACCATCCACTCAAGAAACGACGTGTGACCGGGCAACTTGCCCAATCCGAGTCACACCACCCCTCCAAGCGTAATGGGCTATCTGCCTGCAACAGAATGCCCTGACCTGGATTCTTCTTCAAGTAGCGAACAACTCGCAACACAGCATCCCAATGTTCAACTCGAGGCTCCTGTATAAACTGAGAGAGAATATGAACAGAGTATGCCAAGTCAGGACGTGTGACTCCCAAGTAAATGAGTCGACCCAATAATCACCTGTATTTTCTAGGGTCATCCAACACAACACCCTCAGCAGTCGCCAAGTGATGATTTCGCTCCATGGGAAACTCAGTTGGCCGAGCACCTAATAGCCCCGTTTTTGAGATAATGTCCAACGCGTACTTCCGTTGGGATAAGAATATGCCTTGTGAGCTTCTGGTAACTTCCAACCCAAGAAAATATTTCAAAAGCCCAAATGCTTCATTTAAAAATAGGTTCCCAAGTAATTTTTGAACACTTGCAGTGCAGTAGCATCATCCCCTACAAGAATCATATCATCGACATTTACCAAAACATTAATCCGTATATCCTCATGAAGAAGAGTGAATAAATAATAATCTGAGTAGGATAGACGGAAGCCATAGTCCTTCAAAGCCGAGGCTAACTTAGCAAACCAGCATCGTGGTGTCTGCATCAACCCATAAAGAGACTTATGCATGCGGCATACCAGATTCCACTGTTTGTTTTCAAAACCCGATGGAATTGTCATATAAATCTCCTCATCTAGATCCCCATGCAAAAATGCATTATGGACATCCATCTGATGAATATCCCAATTTCTAACCGCCACGACTGCCAGGAACGCGCGGACCGTCACCATCTTCGCCATAGGGGCAAAAGTCTCATTGTAATCAATCCCCTGTACATGGTGATTACCAAAGGCCACCAACCTTGATTTTAAGCGTCGGATATTACCATGCTCATCGTATTTTTCTGTGTAGACCCATTTGCTCCCCAGGGCCTTCTTTCCAGGAGGCCATACCCACGTGCCTTGTTCCTCCAAGGCGTGTATTTCTTCTGCCATAGCTTTCCTCCAACCCTTGGATTTGACTGCCTCTTTAAAAGATCGGGGTGAATTTCCTGCAGTCACATTGGCTAGATATCTCCTGTGCGCGTCAGAAAAACAAGAATAATCCACAAAATGCATAAGAGGATATAAACTACCTGAGGTGGCCGATGGACTGGTGGAGTGCGCGGAAGGACTTTTCTTATCCACTGCCGTATGTGCCACGTACTCGCGATATCTCGAATTAGGGACTTTTGTACGTTTCCCTCTGCCCAACTCTGTTGTGTCTCCAAACGACTGCTCACTCACAACTACCCCATCTGTCGGTAATCCATCAACTCCCTCACTAGGTTGCATCACCCCCCAATATTAGTGTCTACGAGATCCTGATAACGCTCTAAATGGTAACAATAATTATACCAGTATTTACCCCGAATTCTGCTCAAGAGAGGATATATAGGCTCGTTATTATATGGAATATATGTTAAATACTATGTGAGTGTTTCCGGGATCGTAATTCTGCATCTATGTTATTTTCCTAAAGATTTGGTACTGTTTTTGTCTCGTTTTGCGTGTTTTATAGGATGTACCGAATCTGGAGCATTGGAGAGTGGATCTGGACCGAAATAAATCTATGGCCAAGTGGTTAAAGTCCAAGAAGAAGTCTGTTGAAGAAAAAGAAGAAAAGTCGGCCCGGTTTACCGAGGGCTAGGTCCGGTAAACCGAGGACTTATGGAACACGAAATTGATTCTGCAGCCTCTACTAGGTCGGTTAGGGTTTTAGAGAGTCATAAGTCGGTCATTGTATCTATATAAGGCCGCATTAATAGATTATTGTATAATTTTTCTTAAGTTTTGCATATTACATTGCATACATTACATAATTTGATGAAATAAAGTTATTCAAGCTTTTGAAGAGTTATTTCTGTTTCCTCCATTTGCTACCATCTCTATCTTGAGTAGATCGAGCTAGATCTCCATTGTTGAAAGTATGAAGCTTTGAACGTTCCTTTTTGTCTTCAATATGGTAGATATGTTCGTATTTATGTGTTTTAGTTAAACTGCACGTTTAAAGACCCCATAATTTATTTAGAATAATCGTAATTGAGCAATGTAGATCTAGGGATAGGAAAAGCTAACCCCGGTAAACCGGCGGTCTATACCGGTTTACCGAGGCAATATTTCGAAAACCTAAAACTGGGATTCACTACAGCTACGTTGATCGACAAGTTTAATTAACAGTAGGTTAGATCTGGCCAATCTGCTTATTGTAATCGTAAACTAGCATGAAATACGAATAGGGAAGTGCTAAGTTTGGACATAGTCTTGAATGGATCTTAGGAACGTGCTGATCAATGTCGACAGCTGTCTACGTTGGTTAGCGGTATGAGTTAGCGCTCGATATCGGCAATTCTAGTTCTTTATTCGTATGGGCTATTACGGGCCAATTTAGGAGGGTAGCTTGCGTATAGATTGTCTACTACCATTTTCAGAGTAGATAGGAGTAGGAGTTGCACCCGTAGCTGATAATGATAATTAAAACGAGAGCTCGCGATTAATTTAAGGAAATTATGTGGGGAAGTAAACGTAACGATTAACTAATCCAAGTTAGTAGATCGGTGAGAAGATGGGAAGAAATACCAAGTTTGTTTTATGTTATTGTTGGTCCATGACCGCCTCTATGTTGTTTATTAATTAGGTTAAAATCGTTTATACTTAGAGTTGCATCGTCTCTGTGGGATCGACCTTGACTCGCATTTACTATACTACGATGTACCTAGTATTCTTGCTAGTAATATCGACGTTAGTGACTTACACGCGATCATATCCCCACTAGGTAGAGGCTGCCCCACAATCGTATCACTAACATCCATATAAAAATCATCACCATCAACCTCGGGAAACGTAATCAAAGGAAAAGTGAGATTTTGTGACTCGCTTATAGGAAAAACATGTTCAAAAAAATTCACATCCCTCAAAACAAATATTTCTTCCGTTTCCAAATCCATGAGTGTCCATCCTTTTTTAGCAAAGGGATATCCCAAAAACACACACTTTCGACTCCGACTCTCAAATTTATCTCCTTTATGTCGTAAATTGTGTGCATAACACAAGCATCCAAAAACTCTCAAGGCATCAAGGCTCGGGGATTTACCAAAAAAACATTCATATAGTGTCTTATAGTTCAAAACACTTGACGGGGTCCGATTAATTAAATAACAAGCTGCCATGAGACACTCCCCCCAAAATTTAAGAGGAAGGTGTCCCTCAAACCTCAAAGCTCTAGGGACATTCAAAATATGTTGATGTTTTCTCTCGACTCTACCATTTTGCTGAGGGGTTCTCACATAGGATGTTTAAAAAATTATTCCTACTTTTTGAAAATGTGGAAGCAATCGTTTAAATTTCGTCCCATTGTCACTCCGAACACATAGAATTTTCCCACTAAATTGACGATCAATCAATGCCATAAAATTCAAAAAAGGTCTCAACACCCCATTTGTTATATAGTAAATACACCCACACAGAACGAGAGTAATAGTCCACAATCGTCAAAAAATAAGAGGCCCCGCATGTAGAAGATGTCGCATACGGTCCCCACAAGTCACAATGCACAAGTTCAAAAATTCTACTAGCCCGACTATCACTATGTGGGAAACTTTCCCGAGGTTGTTTAGCCCGAAAACAAGCGTCACACCCATCTTTATTCAACGAACTCGACACACTTACCATGAGAAGTTGTTTCCGTACTTTCTCTTAAGGATGACCCAACCGTCTATGCCATAGATCCAAGGAATCTCTCCCACAAATAGCCATAACCTTCACACGTGGAACTCCTTGGAAAAAGAAAAGTCCATCTCCGTGCTCACCCACTCCAATCACCCCCTCGCTGCTCGGTCCTCGCATAACACACAATGTGGAATTGAGTTGAATCGACAATCAAATGCATCTAGTAACTGTGTTACGGATAATAAATTTCAAACCAAATTGGGCACATAAAGAACATTTTCCAGTTTTAATTCACCGGGCAGAATAATAGTTCCTTCATGTGTGGCATGAGAGGTTCGACCATCCGGAAGTCCCACCGGGCATTTTTCAATCACCCATACATTCACTAAATTACCCAACATACCGGTCACGTGATGAGTAACCTTAGTATCAATTATCCACGAACAATCATCTGTTAAACGATCCTTAGTTTTGGCAAGATTCAAGAGGTCGAGTATGCCCTGCCACTGTACCAGTGGCGGATCCAGGAATTTATTCCAGTGGTGTTACCGGAGTCTAAAACTACATCTTTTATCCCAAAAAAATTCCAGTGGGGTCACCGGAGTCTAAAATATCAATTTTTATCGACAAAACGACACTTTTTAACAACAAAACTACATAGTTTTAATACTAAAAATATTTTTTTTTTAAATCCAGTGGGGTCACGTGACCTCCCCTGGGTAGGCTGGATCCGCCCCTGCACCGTATCGATGTTAAATTGGAAAAACCACCATGTTCGGATGTTCTGTGCAAATTCATTCCGCCGGAATTGCGGTTCGGAGAGACCACAATTGCCTTGTTCACCCGAACCAAGCTGTGATCAAGTTGGCCCGAAGGAGCCAAATTTTCTGCTCAGGTACGTTCACCTTCTCTGTTGCCATGACCTGTGTGACAGCCCCCCCTCCGACCGGTCACACCACCGATCGGGACAACCGTGGACGTTGATACAGGTCTGTTCATCTTGCAAAAATATTCTGGGTTTCCAGCTTTTGAATTCTGATAAGCGTTCGAATCTGCTGCGTCAACATGGACAGAATCTAGTTGAATATTGGCCTGAATTTTGAAGCAGGCTTGTTCATCCTGATTTGGAATGAAGCTGTCACCTAGGCAGGTATCTTGAAGGAAATTGTGATCTAAGTATACCTTCTTCTCCTGTTGTCCACCGTCAGTCATGGTGAGAAGTCCCGCCGAAGAAGACGATCCAATTCGTTCCTGTTGCATATTTATTTATTTATTTATTTTTTCAATTAACGGATCAACGTGGCTCCGATACCATGACAAATTTAATCACTCGAATAATTTTCATTGATTTCATTCACCGTTACATTGAATATTTATACATCAATAGAGAACCCTACATCCCATAAATTCCAACTACGCCCCCCAACTTACCAAATATAAAATACATCCGAATAATCATAATCATAGTTCTATAATTCCCGCAATAGCACAATATGAAACTTTTTGCGTACTTTTGATCATTACGTTTGAAAACATTTTTACTTTTCAAGCAAGTCGTTTGTGGTTTGTGATTGCAATTCGAAGAGCTTCATTTTAGCGTTGTGGAACCAAGTAGATCATCGTTTGAGAAGGCATATCTAAATTATGATCTCTTATTCATTCATAACAATGGTTTATCGTGTTTCATTTATATCGATGCTAGGCCAGAGTTCTTGTCAACCAAATCATGTTAGATTAATTCGAACCCATCTTAAGTGCTTTAAACTCATCCTTCATTGCACCATGCCACTGAGAAGATGCAATGGCTTCTGATGCTCTTGTAGGTTCTAGTTGGCAATGAGCAGAGTCTTTAGAGGCAAGGTAGGAATAGGTTTTAGGTTTAGAAAGGCCACTTTTGGTCCTAGTTTGCATGGGATGTTGATTGGATGTGGGTGGTGGTGGAGATGGGGAAGAGTGTGGGGAATTAGATGAGGGAGATGAGGATACAGAACTGGCAGGATTGAAGGGAACGGGTGAGGACGATATAGTTTGTTTGTAATGATCAAATAATACCTCAAAAATAATCCCGATATACATGGATCCTGAAACTGAATTAACGTCACCTAAATCTTTCAACTCACAACCGAACGAGAGAAAGGATTTAGTTTCACACCCAAAACATATATCGTTACTGGTTTTCATCAACATGTAAAACCAAGAGTATGAACCTACTCCCACTGAACTTATGGTAGATATATTCATCAATAGAATTTGACTCAAAACCAAATGAGACAATAATTTGATGAAGTCTAACATACCATTGATGGGAAAACCGTTTGAGTCTGTAGATGGATTTATTTAGTTTGCAAACCATATTTTTTGCATCACCAAATTCAAAGTTTCTGGCAGCACCAAATCAATGTTCCATCAATGTCACAACTGATAAACATTGTCTTTACATCCATCTAATGTAACTCATAATCCATATGAGCAGGTAAAGCCATAATTATCCTGAAATAAACTTTCAAAGAAACCAGAGAAAAATCATTTTCTAATATATGCTCATTTTGAGTAAAGCTCTTAATGACAAGACAAACCTTATATCTTTCTACATTTCCATCTGAACTCCTCATGGTCTAAATGTTATGAAATCTACGCGGGAACGCAGTGGAATTTAAAATTTAATTTCCTTTTAGCCAGGATCGACTTCGTTTAAGCAACAAGCATAAAAGAAGTAGACTAAGAGAATACCTTGGATGATCTAAAATAGATCGTCGCTTTGTCTCACGGTTGTAGTTTTTCATGCGAAGCCGCCAAAGTATTCGGCCTCTACCGCTTAGTCCACACGAACAACCCGTTAGCATCCACCATTGGACTGCTACTAGAAAAGCCCGGTTACTAGACTGGTCTTTTATCTCTCTCAAAAACTCTCTCTAGGAAGCTCTCTTATTTTCTAGTAAATTAGAACTATTCTAATTGTGATGATACAAAAGAGCTTGACACCCACTACATATATAGTGAAAGGTGCGCCCAAGTAGTCTCCCAATCTGATTGGGAAAAGCTTCTGAGTGGAGTAAGGAGAAAAAAAACCTTTTACTAGTAAAATAAAGAAAATAGATATTCTAGATTTATCTCATTAAATACTCAATATCTTATATTAAATATTTACAAAATATATATTGACAATA
Organism: Gentiana macrophylla; assembly: GCA_026214975.1. Lineage (NCBI taxonomy): Eukaryota > Viridiplantae > Streptophyta > Magnoliopsida > Gentianales > Gentianaceae > Gentiana > Gentiana macrophylla. The sequence continues at coordinate 10,193,372 of CM047809.1, read as the reverse complement.
TCTTATATTGAATATATCTTTAATGTATTTACCAAAAATCAATTTACACATATGTGCTTATCTATACACATTAATATATAATATTAATATATGATAATACTATTAATTAATTTGCAAAATTCAAGTGTATCTTATACACTAAAATTTGCGCCCCATATAGCCATAAATTGGCATCCGGAATATTCTTAATTAATTAATATAATACTATGATTAATTAATTTAGAAAATACATGTGTATCATATACACATACATATTTCGCCCCATACACATTAAAATATGTATATTTAATTAATCAACATAATTAATATCTAGTATTTAATTTATTCATAATAAATAAATACCACCATATTAATTTACCACTATAACACTTTATAGTCGAGATAAAACTTTCCTTATTTGGTTATCACTATAACCGCATTTTAATCCGGCTAGATGTTCTTATGTGTGTGACCCGATAGGCTTCCGAATATGTTGGCCGTAGACACAAAGTACAATTACGAAAATGCCCTTCATACCTAACAATCATGGATAGCGTCTAGCAACACGCCATGACCCCCAATCATCGGAAGAGTCAAATGCAATGACTACTACCTTTCACGTGAAACAGTTACCGTGTAAATAGAATCCTATCGATGTTACAATATCCATACGGTTGTATCTCGGGTGTCAATACATTAACGACCGTATCTTATAATCTGTATATCACTCTCTCTCGAAGTAACTCATTTACTTCCACTTTACAAAGATTCATGAGAGTAAGATAATCCTTATAAGAAGGCCCTTTCGGATATTTACTCCTATTTGTAGGATACGCGATTTACGGACGAGCAACATGAATCATACGCATGCTTCAGTATCACACCCAATCACTACCGCATGATCACCACATGGCTAGGAGAAACCTCAATAGTGTCAAAGTATGACAATCCATATTGTGATGCCACGAAGACTCCGGTCTTAGGATAATTACACAACTGCCACATAGTGCGACACTTAATAAAGTAAGTGGGTCAGTCTAACATACGCATTCTCTAATACACATCCACGTACAGTCCAAGTGTCCTAAACTTTGATAGACGAGATATATCCCCATTTTCAATAAGATAGAAGATATCTAATACGTGCTAGTCTACTCGTACTATTGATGTACTGTTTAATAGCATATACGACTAGAGACATTTAAGTATCAAACCTTTTAAAGTGAGTCGAGATTTCATCATCCATAATCACTATCACGATTTCTCTTTCACAATTCGACACTAGATATGTCATCATGTAACAATATCATAATTGATCCGTTAAACGAACACATATATAATAAGAATAGCCATTTAATATATGTATAAACATAAAGAAATAGTATAAATGATCCGATTCGGTCGGATCCAGTCCAACCCGATTGGTTTTAGGACACTATTTCAACACTTAAATGTTCATTTACAACCAATGGGTTTTGATCCTCAAGGAATGGTAGAAGATTCCAAATGCCATTGTCCTTCATGGACTACATCTCATTTTGCATAATCTTAATCCACTTATGAGAGTTGGAGCTTTTCAAGTCTTGGGGAACGGTTACCGGATCATCCTCTATAATGGCATGATCCTTATGCTCAAGGAGGTAAACAATATAATCATCCTGAATTGTTGACCTCATCTCTAGTAGAGTGCCTAAGTTGTGTTGCCACTGATTTCTCATGTGGTACCTCATATGCTCATGTTGTTCCTATATATATAGGTTCTTGAGGATGTTGAGGTTTCCTAATTTGAAGTTCAAGAATATTGTCATAAACCGTATTTGGCAATAGTATACATCCCATTTGGGAAAACAAATTGTTACCAACTGCCACTGTAGGGAGAGTCACGGTAGGATCTTCTTTAAAGAAAATATCCCATACCTTATCTTCTCCCCAAACTCAATATCCTCAAAGAACTTTGATGTTCACGTCTCATAAAAAATCTGAAAGTAGGATCATAGAACTTAAGCCCCCCCGAATTATTTAACATACCCTATAAAATAACAGTTAACCTATCATGAATCCAAATTTATTTCTTTTGGCCCGTAAGACCTAACCTTAGTTGGACAACCTCCAATATGAAGACACTGATTGCCGGGTTTGCACCCATACCGAAAAATTCATATGGAGTTTTGGTTACTGTTATAATAGGTATTCAATTTATTGTGTAAGCTGCTAACTTTAATTTTCACAAAAGGCAATTGAAACTTGAATAATTTGTTTATGAATTTGATATTTTACATTGTTGACCATTCCAAGATACCATAGGTAATAGACAGCGAGTGACCATATATATCAATTATAAGACGCACTCATAGAATCAACACATAATCTCCTTATATGGGTTTGTTTTATCCCTTAATACAACCTACGTAGACAATACCATCTGACATATCAAGGGGACCAAATGTTCCATCTGACACAATCCTTCATATTTTTCTTTCGAGAAATTTTTCTTAGATGCTAATGCCAAACCATATAGGAACCATCATTAGTTGACTTTGATTTGTGCCATGAAAACTAAATGCAGAGTGGGACCAAATGTTCCATCTGACACAAGCCTTTATATTCTCTTTCGAAAAAATTTCCTTAAATGCTAATGTCAAACCATATAGGAACCATCATTAGTTGACTTTGATTTGTGCCATAAAAACTAAATGCAGAGTTTTATTAAGGATGCAATAGTATCCACCAAATACAGATTATCACTGAAAGCCTAATGATTTGAACATATTTGATCTGAATATGTTCAATCTTCAGTAACAATCTAGTTTCTGGATGGCCTGAAACTTTACCGTATTAGCGTCACCCACAAAGATATATCTTTCAACATCATCTGGTGATCGATAATGCTGGTTACTCTGCATATTCACACTTAAGTAAATAGTTGTATCAGAATCCATCCACCAAGTGTGTCCAGGAACATAAATCAACTCAACCCCTAAAAAAACAAAAAAAAAATGAAAAACTTAACTTTATTTGCTTTACTATATATTTTTGGGATATCGGTTATAAATGACAAAAATAGATGAGAAATTGTTAAAAAATATACGTAGGTAGTGATAAATGGAGAGAAAAAGGGCAAAATATATCTGAAATGACGAAATTACTCTTGCCACATTTAACGACTTCAAATTCACTACCAAACAAATCCACTAAAACAAGTTCACTGAAACATTTTAATATCAAACAAATCCACTACCAAACAAATACACTAAAACAAAGAGAAAAACAAAAAATGACTAAAGGGCATAATCGTCCAGTGGAATAAAAATTTGTCATTTTTGATATTATTTTCAATCCACTGGACTAAATGTCAATTACTACTTAATTTTTATCCTTTTTAACATTTGTTATTAGAAATATTTTCACTGCGTTGTGTTACCCTTCTTTACGGTAAAGATCCACGGTGGCCCCACTCCAAAAAAGTAAAAAGACACCGCTCCAGCCTTTATATAGGCCTACAAGTGACACTGGTTGCATGCCACATTCTCTTTTCTCTACAACTCTTCTCTCTAAGAAATACATGTAAAAAGAATAAGGTTATGTGTCTTCGTACAATGGATAGATCGCAAAGGCTGAGTTTGCATCCACTATTTGCAATTGCAGAAAGATCGTTGTTCTTGACATATCAATTTATATGGATCTGGATAGGTATTTTTCATTGTTATTTCCTCTTCTATATATGTAAGGTAGCTCGTAGTTTTTGGCCTAATTTTTGTTTTGTGTGTGTGTATTTTTAAAATGAATAAAAAAAGTTCTCAAAAGTTATAAAATTAACCCACTAGATTAGAAACACTTATTGTTTGAGAGTGAGCTTATGTGCAGGTGTGGATGCAGAAAAATCAGGTGGTGAGAAAACCGGCCATCCATCCATTTATTGCAATTTTTTACAAGGACTATTTTAGTTGGAGAACCCCAAAATCCAGTTCTTGTGCACAAAATTTGTCTTACGGATAGGTTCAGGGCACATTGTAGTACTCTTATTAGTTCAGTGCTACAATTTTACTAATGTTTGAGGAGATTTCCTTGGTTGTCGTGGATTCCATTCAAGTTTCCGTACCATGCAATCAGTGCGGCTATCCTCGATCATACAAAGCTTTTCAGTTTCAACATCTATTTCCCATTCAGTTTCAGAAACCTTGATATCCATTAAGGCACGGCGGCAGAAAGGGGTTCATCGATCTTTTCAAGCTCATTGATAGCCCCAATGATAGAAGATTTAGAGTCAACAGCTAGCTCGTTAGGCCACTGTATTTCTACCGAGGCGATTCCCAAGTCATTAGTCCGAGATTGTTTAAGGACAGTATTAATGGCACAACCGAAGTTGTTAAAAAAAATTAATGTGATCCTTATTGTAGTCAAGGATTGGTTATGACAATTACTCCATTTTCTAATCGGAAAATGTACGGTTAATCAAAGTTTTTGTTCAATTAATTAAAGCCTATCAAAGGAAATCTTTGCCTGCTCCTGTTTTTAAACTTTGGGTTTACCTCAATTGTCCTTACAAAATTATACTCCCTCCATTCCTAATTATATGTCGCAGTTGCCTAAATCAAAATTTCTTTTTTATATGTCGTAGTTACATTTTCAATACATATTTTAATACTCTTTTCGCTTTTCAATATTATTTTTCAACTTTCTAAGCTCTTTCAACCTATCAATCTTTCATATTCATTACACCACTACAATTTCCAAGATTTTTTTTTAGAAATACTCAATTTTTTAATCTGTGCGTTTTCTTCAAACACGACATATAATTAGGAACGGAGGGTGTACTGTATTAGAATATTAGATATTGTAGTATTACTTTGTAATTTCTTGAATGCATCGCTTACGAAAATCAAATCAAATAAAAACTACTTTTCTGATCTAGAAAAATAAATATTTGAAGTTGGAAAAATACATATGATGACTTGAAGAACGAAAAAAAATTAAGCGTTACTTTCAAGATTTTGTACTTTGAGTAACAAAACTCCGATCGTGAGTTTTAAAAAATATTTTTATCTTTTTAATTTTGCTTGTTATTTAAATAAACAAATAAATCCGGGATGCTCCGGCTCCTCTTTTTTTTTTAAACGATGCCTTTTATATTAATTTAAAAATAAGGTTCGCACATGCTGTATCTTGGCCCTCCCCTTATACCAAAAGACGTTGACGAAGCATGACCATGCCTCCTTTAAAAAAGAGGGGTGCAACACGAGGACTTCCCAGAGGGTCACCCATCCTAGTACTACTCTCGCCCAAGCACGCTTAACTTCAGAGTTCTGATGGGATCCGGTTTATTAGTGCTAGTATGAACGCACCCTGTTGCTGCTCCTCTAATTGAACATTATTTGGATTAATGATTGTAATTCCCTTTCTTTATTAACTTATAATTACTATTTTTTTAGCTTTTCAAGGAATCAGATGCATTCGGTACTCCCTGTCGCATTTTTCCGGATCCGACAATCTTTTTAGCATAAGCAGTCTTGAAATATTATAACCCCTCCGTCTTTTTTATCTATAACATTTCAGAATTTACTCTGTTTTTATTTATCTGTCATTTTAAATTTCTAATGCATCATTTATTATTTTTTTCCTCCTTTACCAGTAAAGTATTTACATCTCCAATAAAAAAATACATTTCCAATACTAAAAACTTTTTTACCAACAAAGTATTTACATCTCCAATAAAAAATACATTTCCAATACTATATATTAGACATATTAATTATTTTCTTAATCTGTGTGATTTTTCTCTCTGCGACAGATAAAAATAAACGGAGGGAGTATAAAATGTTAGTCGACAACATCCTCAATATAAGGTTTTGAAAGATATGATTATTCAACATAGCATCAGAGCATAATGACATAAGTTCAAACTTTTGTACAAAGATTATTTTTTTCCCTAAAACAATAAATATTTGTTTCAACTATTGGGCCTCACAAAACTATATAATAGGTCAAACTTGATGGTGGGTGTTGAAGCAGGGGGCGACTGCAGGAATTTTTGGACACGGGTCGGGGATCGAGAACGACACATCGTATTGCAATATTAATTTTAAAAATCCGAGTTTGATTACGGGTCAATAGTCAATATTTAAAAAAAAAAAAACTAGCGGGCTAGTTAGTAGATATTAGCATATAATTTTTTTTTTTTGAGAACTCAAGGGATTTTATTACTCAACGTCTGTAATACACGCACAAATTACATGAGAAGGGGGGAGGAGCCCCATTCCACACATCCTGAAGGACGGAGGTCTTCCTTAGCTAACAAATGGGCAAGCACATTGTCTTGCCGTTTGACGAAAGAAAAGGATAACACAACAAAAGCAGGAGCTAGAGTTCGGAAATCCTCTATGATGCTCCCCACATAAGAAAAATCTTCCACGTGTTGTTCTAGCCTCTAGTTTATGATCAAAGAATCACCTTCAAAAGTCACTCTAAAGAACCCCCAAGTGAGATCGAGAACCATCGTGTTGTAAATGGCTAGAGCCTCTCAAACTAGAGCATCTCCCCCCACTATCCAAAGATTTCGAAAAGCTTCTAATGATTTTTCCTTGGCTATTTCTCAAAAGGCCGCCTATCGCTATCTTTCCTTCTCCTATCGCCGCATCTACATTGAACTTTAGAACTTCCGATGAGGGTGGCTTCCAAATAACTTCGTGAGGGATTGATTGGCTGCAATTCAAGCTTGGCTGGCACGCGGAAAAATACATATCTTCTTCTGAGATCGAGTGTGTAATAATAGATTGACTCGGCGTTTTTGCCTTTCAAAAACCCAACAATTTCTTGACTTCCAAATGTTCCATAGTAAGCATATAGTTCTTAAAAAATAAATAGAAATTAATTTTTCTTTTTTATTTTAGGGGGTCAAGTGACCCATTTCCTTAGCTTTGGAGCCGCACATGTGTTGAAGTATATAAAATATTAATTATCTATTTCATCATTTTCTTAAGATTTTGGGAAAGACAGTAATTCAAGAAGTTTAAAATTTTCCTTGGCACCATGCGAAAATTTCAATTCTCCGGCACCGGGCGAAAATTTCAATTCTCCGGCACCGGGGTTAAAATTTTAGTTCTTCGGCACCGGGGTGAAAATTGTAAATCTTCGGAACCGGGCCTGAAATTCTAAATCTCTGGCACCATGGTGGAAATTAATGTACATCATGTGATCTTTTTTCTGAAAAGAAATTTGTATCCCAAAATATTTGACAAGATTCACTGATCACTTCAATTTGCATGATTCGTTCCTGTCTACTGAACTTACTTTTCTAGTTTGTTTAATAACTATCTCCCAATAATAGATCCCTCGGTTGTTTGCTCATTTGTTTCTATGTTATTGTTGTTTCCTTTGAAGTTTGGGTCATGATAGTTTCATGTTCAGTAGTTCCTTTAATTAACTATACAATTTTTGGTATAGTTTTACCTCTCGTTCAACTAGCAACAACTTGCTAAAAAAAGTTGCTAGGAAAAACATAGGTTAGGCAAAACATGCATCATGATTTGTGTGTAAAGAAGAAATGTGAAAGTTGACTTGCTTGAATGTAGAACTCGCGCGCGCGCGCACACACACACTCTCTCTCTCATATGAGATTGAGAGAAGATTTTTAATGTGGCAATAGGGCTAAATTACAATTTTGGTCGTCTAACTAGACACGTTTTTAGATTTTTGATCCTGGTTTTTCTCCGGCGACAATTTTAGTCATGTAAATGGTCTTTATTTTGCAAAAATAGTCCTAAACGCCGGAAAGACCACTTACAGGACTATTCCGGTGACAACTTTAGTCCTATAAGTGGTCTTTCCGGCGACAATTTTAGTCCTGTAAGTGGTCTTTCCGGCGTTTAGGACTATTTTTGCAAAAAAAAAAAAGACCACTTACAGGACTAAAATTGTCGCCGGAGAAAAGCCAGGACCAAAATCGAAAAACGTGTCTAGTTAGAGGACCAAAATTGTAATTTAGCCGACAATAGACAAAGAGACCGAAAGTTAACATCCACCATAAACAGAATTTGATTTCCTACTAGTTCTATGCGACCTTAGAGCTTATTCATGCCAATTCATTTAGGACCTAATCACTGTTAGGACGTGGAAGAAGCATAGTGTGATTATTGTACACCTAAAGGGGATAATCATTAGATTATAGTTTTGCACCATTAACTTAACACAAGGTCATCAGTAGATGGTTGGAAGGTAAATGTCATTTCAAAGAACTATAGAGGATAACAACTTGAACTTGCATTACCTTGGCTTGTTCTTTTACACAAATTTTCACAACCTTGTAATCATTTCTTGTTATTAATTAAATTTCAAGTAATTTTTTACTTGGACCGGAAGAATACAATCACTCAGTACTTTTTTTAAGGGAATCACTCGGTACTTAACCTCCATCATTGTGGATTTGACATTGACTCACAAACTCTAGGCTACAATTGACCTGGTATACTCGCCGGCGATTTAGGACACTTAGAGAAGGCCGATCAATATTCACGTATTTATACTAAAGGAAACAAATAAACGAGTAGCCGATCGATATGCTTTTGTGCCTTAAGGTTGAGTACAATAAATAGATTGGAAAGGTTGATTTTGCACATGTTGTATTCAATTGAAGATAGATTATTGTTCTTGGCATATCAAATTTTATGGATCTGGAAAGGTATTTTCCATAGTTTTTCTGTTTTGGGTTCCCCCGAGCAGCAAATCATGATGCCCCATGTTGTGTTAATTATTATGTTAATTAAGTTTTCATTACCTAACGCTATGTCAGCCATGTTATTTCCCATTTTCGCATGTTTCCCATTACTAGAGTAGTTATTTTTGGCTTATAGCCATGATCCTATGTTTCCTACTTTATAGGAAGTGGCTTAGTGGTTAGTTATTTACTTGTACATATATGCCTACATTATCAATGAAAGCTTTAAGTTTTCCCAAAAACTATCTCTTCCATAAAATTTATCAGTGGTATCAGAGTCATATTCTCAACGGCAGTTGGAGAAAGATCCATGGCCGAAACAAATTTGTTCAAGCTTCCATCCCCGGGTTTGATGGACAACATTATGATCACTGGATCATGTTGATGAAGAACTTCATGCATTTTAAGGAGTATTGGACCATCATTGAACAAGGAGTGGTTGAACCAGCAGCAAATCAACCCCCAATTGAGGCTCAGAGAGTAGATTTTGAGAGCAAAAAGCTCAAATATCTGAAGGACAAGAACTATATATTTTAAGCAATAGATAGAGCTATCTTGGAGACCATTCTCAGCAAGGAATCATCAAAGGATATCTGGGACTCTATGTAGAGGAAGTATCAAGGAAATGCTAGAGTGAAGAGATCACAATTACACACCCTAAGAAGATATTTTGAAACCTCACAAATGAAGGTGGGTGAATCTGTCTAAACTTTTTATGCCAGAACCATGGAAATCTACAATAAAATGAGATTTATTGGTGAAAAGATGGAAGATGTAGCAATTGTGGAGAATATTTTGAGGTCTCTAACATCAAAATTTGATTATATAGTGTGCTCTATTGAGGAATCTTAAAGACATTGATGCACTGTCTCTTGATGAATTGCAAAGTTCATTGCAAGTTCATGAACAGAAGATGAAGAGAGGCTCAGCAGCATCAAATGAAGAGCAGGCCATGAAGACCACTGCCTCTGAAAACAATTATAGGGGCAAGGGTAGGGCCAGAGGAAGAGGTGGATGGAGAACATCTAGGGATTTGACAACAGGGACAATTCTCAGTCATCCAAGAATGGAGAGGGAAGATGTACAGTTGCAAACAAGAAGAACATTAAATGCTTTAGGTGTCACAAGTTTGGACACTACCGTTCAGAGTGCTACACCAAATTTCCAGCAGACAAGGAGAAGGGGACTCAGCAGAGCTCTCACTTTTCTAACAATAAGGAGGATGAGACCCAGTTGATGACTACACAACATGAACAGACTTCAGCACCCCAAGTATGGTATGTAGACACATGATGCACTAATCATATGTGTGGTAATAAAGCATCATTCTCTTATTTGGATGAATCCTACCATTCAAAGGTGAAGTTTAGAGATAACTCCTCACTTAGTGTTAAGGGGAAAGGAAATATATGCATCAGATCAAAAAATGGGACATCTGAAACAATCTCTAGTGTTTTATATGTTCCTGATCTGAAGTGCAATTTTTAAGTGTGGGATAGCTACAAGAAAAAGGATATGATATTATTTTGAAGAATAAGGAGTGTGAAATCAAGGATTCAAGCAAGGGAATTATAGCTAGAATTCCCATGAATGCCAACAAATTGTTCTATTTGGAAATCAATGAGCCACAAGCATGTCTTATGACAGAACTGAAAGACACATCTTGGTTATGGCACTACAGATATGGACATCTCAACCTTTATGGTCTAAAAACTCTTCAGAAGGAAATGGTTAAAAGACTTTCTCAAATTCAGACTCCTCAACAAGTATGTGAAGAGTGCATTAAAGGAAAGAAACATAGACATCCTTTCCCAAAAGGAAAATCTTGAAGGGCAAAACAAGCGTTGGAACTCATCCATTCTGACTTGTGTAGGACAATCAATCCATCATGTAATGGAGGTAAGAGATACTTTATTACATTTACTGATGATTTTTCCAGAAAAACTTGGGTTGAATTCTTGCAAGAAAAGTTTGAAGCCTTGAATGCATTCAAGAATTTCAAATTGCTGAGAAAAGAAGACAGGTCAAAATGTCAAGTGTCTGAGAACATATTGAGGAGGAGAATTTTGCTCTGCTGAGTTTGAAGAATTTTGCACCAATAGTGGAATTAGAAGGAAATTGACAGCAGCATAAACACCACAGTAAAATGGTGTGTCTGAGAGGAAGAATAGGACAATTCTGAATATGGTGAGGAGCATGCTGGCATATGGAAATGTACCTAAGAGATTCTAGCCTGAGGCTGTAAGTTGGAGTATGCATATTCTGAATAGATGTCCAACATTCTCTGTTCAAAACATGACACCAGAAGAAGCATAGAGCTCAATCAAACCATCTATAAGTCACTTAAATTTTATTGGATGCATTGCTTGTGCTTATATTTCAGATGCAAACAGGAAGAAACTCAGCTAAAGGGGAGCAATGTGTTTTCTTGGGGATCAGTGAAAAGTCCGAGGCATTTAAGTTGTTTAATCCTATAACCAAGAAGACAGTGATCAACAGAGATGTGGTGTTGATGAGCTGAACACCTAGAATTAGGAAGCAAACAATGCTCAGTTCCATCCACTTCATAATCTGGTAGATGAAAAATTAAGTGAGGATCTGCCATAGGTTCAGTAGACTCAGGATCAGCCACAGGCTCAGTAGACCCAAGACACAATCACTGAGGGTTCAGCAGACCCAAATCATGAAACAACAGCAGAGTGTTCAGCAGCAAGACCTCAGAGAACCAAGAAAAGACCAGTCTGGATGATAGATTTTGAGGTATCAGGTTAACCACAAATAGGGGAGACTGTCTATTATGCTTTATTAGTGATGATCCAATCACTTATGATGAGGCAGCAAAAGACAGCAAATGGAAGCATGCTATGGATGAAGAAATCATGGCCATTGAAAAAAATCAGACTTGGACCCTCACATATTTTCCAAAAGGACACAAAACTATTGGTGTCAAGTGGATCTACAAGACAAAGCTGAATGAAGATGGTAAAGTGAGCAAATATAAGGCCAAATTAGTGGCCAAAGGGTACAAACAAGAATATGGGATTGACTACAATGAAGTGTTTGCCCTAGTAACAAGGATGGATACTATCAGGCTTGTACTATCCTTGGCTGTCCAAAACCATTGGAAAGTACATCAAATGGATGTGAAGTCAGCATTTTTGAATGGTCAGCTGCAGGAAGAAGTATATGTGGATCAACCACAAGGTAATGTGATGAATGGAGTAGAAAACAAAGTGTATAGGCTTAACAAAGCTCTATATGGACTCAAGCAAGCCCCAAGGGCTTGGTTCAGTTGTATTGATTCTTATTTTGTGCAGGATGGTTTCACAAGGTGTCCATATGAACCTACCTTGTATGTGAAAGTTAACTCCGATGGAAGGATTTTGATTGCTTGTATGTATGTGAATGGTCGTATTTTTACCAGCAGTGAACTCAGCATGATAACTGAATTTAAGGAATCAATGAAGACCAAATTCAGCATGACTGGCATGGGACTAATGCAATATTTCTTAGGCATTGAAGTTCACCAGACTGAGTCAAGTATATGTGTTTCTCAAGTATGTACCTGAAATCATCAACAGGTTTGGAATGAAGGACATCAACCCAACACTAACACCTTGTGAAGCTGGTATGAACTCAACAAAGAAGGAACATGTGGTAAGGTGAATCCCACCTTATACAAACAGATGATATGATGCCTTCTTTATTTGACAGCAACCATACCCGACATCATGTATGTTGTAAGTGTGGCAAGAAGATACATGGAGTCACCCTCAGCGGATCACTTAAAATATGTGAAGAGGATCCTAAGATACCTAAATGAAACCATCATTCTTGGCATCAAGTATGGTTCAGCAGGGAAGGCTCAACTGACTGGATATTCAGACAGTTATTATGCATGAGATGTTGATGACAGGAAGAGTACTTCTAGTTTTTTGTTTATGTATGAAACAAGTGCTATCAGCTGGTCTTCAAAGAAGTAACCAATAGTCACTCTATCCACAACAGAAGCAGAGTTTGTAGAAGCACACTACTCATGTCAACTTATCTAGTCAAGAAAAATGCTGGAAGTTCTGAGGGTAGCTCAGTAGGCCGGAAACATCCTATATTATGATAACAGTTCCACCATTATGTTATCCAACAATCTAATCTTACACAACAGAAGCAAGCATATAGATGTAATGTACCGTTTTCTGAGAGATCTATGTGAAGAAGGAATCATTGAACTTATACATTGCAGAAGTGAAGATCAGCCGGCTGATATAATGACTAAAAGACTGAAAATGGATCAATCTCTGAAGCTTAGAGACAAGCTGGTAATGTGTGAAGTAATCTGAACTGTTAGCTCAGATTAAAGGAATGAATGTTAGAAGAATTATGTTAATTATTATGTTAATTAAGTTTTTATTACCTAAGGCTATGTCAGCCATGTTATTTCTCATTTTTGCATGTTTCCCATTACTAGAGTAGTTATTTTTGGTTTATAGCCATGATCTCATTTTCTTACTTTATAGGAAGTGGCTTAGTAGTTAGTTATTTACCACTTGTATTTATATGCCTACATTATCAATGAAAGCATTAAGTTTTCTAAAAAACTATCTCTTTCATAAAAGTTATCACCCCCAATATTCGGTACCCAAGGGAAGCAAATCATGCCCCCAATCATGTAAAGCCTTCTAGTTTCAACATCTACTTCGTATTCAATTTCAACAACCTCGATATCCCCTAGAACACAGAGGCATAAAGGGGTTCATCGATCTTTTCAAGCTCATTGATAGACGCAATGACATAAGATTTATAGTCAGCAATTCCCAAGTCATTAGCCCAAGATGGACAATAGTTACTAAACATCATGGCTCACAACCGAAGTTTTTAAAACAATAAATTCGATCCTTCTTGTATTCAAGGATTGGTTACAACTAAAAAAACGGATTTGGTTAACACATGCAATATGGAGTAATATCGGTTCATGTACTTTCTCCATTTGCTTAATGATATTCTGCCAATATAGCATTTATCAACTGTTTACTTTTTTTAACTTGATAAATTACGATTTGTTTCATAATATGATATCGCTGGAAATATCACGATGGGTGTTACGGAGTGATGGGAGTCAACTTTACGTGACTCCGCTACATTGTTTGGCCTCCGTTTACCACATTTTCAGCACATTTTTGGATAATTTAGACCACTTTCGGGGTAATATTGTGAGTTCCTCGCACGGGGGTAATTCCGTCATTTTGATAGTTTACCACCCCTTTTGTGATGATATTGACCCCATTCCCGAGCACGTTTACCCTTTGGAATGTTTTGGTTGTTTTTGGTCATTGTGATGATGTAGGGTATTGATGTCTCGAGGACCCGAAAGGCAATGGTTTACAATGAGAAACATAACCGAGGCGAGAAAAGAGGTGGAAAAGGAGAAAAAGTGAAGAATTGGTGGCACAGGGGTCCAAACGCACGCGTTCCAACCCTCAAACCAGCGTTCCAGTGTCTCCAAACGGCGTTCCAACCCTCAAACCAAATGTTCCAGAGTTGCGAGTCATACGAGTTCGGCTCCTTCAAACGCCGGGTTTAGCAATTACCTAGAACGTGCGCTCCAGGCCATCCAAACGCACGCGTTACGCACGCTTGGAACGTGCGTTCGGACCTCTTAAACGCACGTTCCATGCACGTAAACCAGCGTTTACGCAAGACAAAAGCCCTAAGTGCCCGGAACTTCAAGCGTAAGCATACGTTCCACTCGTCTGGAACCGCGTTCAACCAAAATCTGCAGGATTTTCCTCCACCTATAAATACCCCTTAGTCCATTTTGGATATTATTCATCTTCTTAGCCAAACTCTACCCCTTCATAGCTCGAATTTTGTAATAGCTTAGAATACTCCCTCTTAGTGTAAATCAACAACATCTTAGCTTAATCTTTCCATTTCTTAGCTTAGATTTTCATTTCTAACACTAAGAGACCACCTTTAATTACTTCTATATTTTGTACTTTTTGGATCTCAACTCGAATTTCTGCAATCTTATGGTATATTTCTCTTCTCTTTTACTTGTTATGGCTTTTATTTACTGTTTTGTGCATGTTTTGATTAGTATAATGAGTAGCTAAACATCTTCATAGCCGAATCATGTGAAATTTGGTGAAATCACCCTTTGGGTGATGAAATTGGGAGTGGGTAGTGCTTTTTATTGTTGTATCTTGCGCATTTCATGTCTTAGAACTTGTTATAACGAATTTGGGCTAGATTGATCACCTAGGTCAAAAATCACACACATCACTCTTGAGAGTTGTTCAGAGAGAGGGGTGCGGGAAAAGGGTTCTAGGATCGTGATGTAGTCTCGTTTTAGTTGTTAAACCGAGCTCATCATGAGGTTACTCGTTTATACGTTTAAGCGGCTCGAGTGCAAAACATGACTTGTTAGAAGAGAGTTGTTCAGACGCTAGCACCGGGTTTAGGAGCTCGCACCCGTGAAATTGAATGCAAGAGTTCGTTTATTGTAATGCACACTCCCGGTTTTGTCTACCTTAGGGTTGAGATTAGTCATATGGATCATGGTTCGGCTATGTCTCTTTATTATCTTTCAAATCTAGTAGTCTAATCTTCTTCCGTTCTTTTTATCTTTAGACTCGTTAGTATAGATCGCTTTAGTGTCGTTGTAGTTATAAACACTTTAAAAAGATTGATCACTTAGACTAAGCACTACGTTTACTTTGGTACTTGCAAGCACAATTCCTTTGGGTTCGACCTCGGACTCCTGTAGCTATTCTAGCAATCGACCCGGTCCACTGCCGGTTAGAGAGCTTGTTTAGTCACCGTTGTCTTGAGTATTTTATAAATTTGTTTGGTGAAAAACGCTCATCACGGAGTTTGCATGGTGGACATCTGGCTGAAAGAGATGATCTTTTGTTAATGAGTTAGTTGATATTATGAATAAGGGGTGGTGCTCAGCCGCCGGGCACAATCAGAGATTACTGCGAGCATGTGGTCGACAAATCGGCAGAGTGTATCTGCTTGTATTAATTGCTGAATCCTTTTGTGGGTTACATGGTGCCCCTATTTATAGGCGAGTCTCTAATGACGGTTAGGCTTATTGTGACAAGACGTAATTAAATACAATTAGGATCTTTTAGCAATGACGAGGAGCTGATCAGCGGGCTCGCTGGTCATTTTGATATCCTCTTGCTCACGTAGTCTTGTCCTTACTAACGCCAAGTGTGGAGCGTGTCCGCCTATATATTGGGGGCATGGTCCGGCTGATCGATGTAGCGGGCTGGAGGTAGCGTATTCGGCCCCGGCCTAGGTGCTGTCTTGATCATACGGATTCGATGACCTGACCAGCTTACTGCCAGGTGAGCTGGTAACGACGGAGGTCAGAGGCTGAGATGTGACCGCTGGATCGGGTCCGGTGGTGGTCCGGTAAACCGTGGTCGGGTCTGGTATATCATAATATCAAGTTGATCAGGAAATGACTAACTTGCATGATTATTCAAATACTTCAGCGTGTCCCGTCCAAGGGCGGATGTACCCTATTGATAGGGGGCAAGCGCCCCCCTTAGATCCGGAAAATACACTATTATGTATGTTGTGTATTTTTTTCGCCCTCCTAAAAATTTACACTCGCCCTTAGTATCGACCCCCTCACCCGGGATCCTGCGTCCGCCCCTGGTCCCGTCAAATGTGGGGGTAAGAAACCCTAGCCAACATAGGCATGCAATTATATTGCAAAGGCAAATGCAGAAGCATAACAAGTGGACAAATATATACATACTTTTGCAGAGTAGCAACAACCCTATTTTGATATTTTGATATGTAGGGTAACAAAGTTTGATCTCATTGTTAACATATATTATTAATATATTACACCATTCGTTATCCCAAATCCACTGTTCGCTATAGTGCAATTGACTTCAAATTGATTTTTCCTCTGTTTTGTTGTATTTTACAAAAATGAATGACGTCGGAAAAATATCAAATGAGATGTCTGAATAAAGAGGACGAGAAAATGAAAAATATAGTGAAAGAATATTATCTTTTGACGTTTAGATCAAAAGATATATTCATTTTCATAATTGAATATTAAAAATTTAAATGTAGTGGAATAAACACGACAAATTTTATAATACAACTCAGTAGTAATAAGTTATGCAAAGTGGCATACATTACAACCATTCATTTCTAACCTCTCACACACGATAAAAGTGTATTATGTGAAAGAGAGTAAAAATGAGAGAACTAATGTATGCTTAACTTGCATAAACCTTCTTACAACCGTTGCACCATAAAGTCTCTCGAATAAACACTTGTCATTTTTATCCAATAAAATATTCCATTGTCATGTTTACATATTTCTTATTTCATTTTGTATTTTTTAACAAAAAATCCTTTTAGATGCGTTACTTCCAGAGGGTATAGGCCCCAACAGATATATTAACCTAGGACCCTATTGTACCGGGCCCATACTGATAGGATGATTGATGATGCGGGAGATACTTGTGTGGTGTCTCCACACGCTGAGACACCGCGTTGTGGAGACACTCTGTTATGTGACTTTAATTATGTATTTAAACTGTGTGGTTCTGATCGTTTCACCCGTCACTTCACCTCTAAATTTCCTCACCACACAATAATTTCGCTGACGATGCATGCTTATAAGAAAAAAAAATGTAGGTGGTGGTTTTTTTTTGGAGAAATTGGAAAATCAGGCCAAGGTCAAACATTTTCTGACATTTTTTTTCAGGTTCCCCGTCCAAATTTGGACGATTTCGTCCAAATACAGTCAAAACCGTCCAAATTTGGATTTCTTTTGGTCCCAATTCATTCAATGACCAAAATGGACGGAATCCGTCCAAAATTCGGACACAACGTCCGATTGTGATTGAGCATCCGTCCAAATTTAGCTGTCGCCCAAATTTGGACGGAATTTTCTTCTTCTTCGATTTCTTCTACAACATGTTAAACTATGGATGATGAAAATCCCACCCACCATCATTTTTCAATTTTTAGCTGAATCGGATTCTAAGACCTTAGAAGTAAGCCCACCAATAAACATATGGACATTGAACAAAGAGTAAAATTTGGACTCTGAAACAGAACCACCAGTTAGCTGAACCATTTGGGAATATGTCGGATTTGATCTGGTCCTTTTTCTCAGCATCAAAGTGATAGAACAATCTGTGAATAGGATTAAAGCACTGTCAAAATGAATTCTACAATCATCAAACAGTATTAGAAATCCTAACTGCTAATACGCTTAATTAGAAAATTAAATGCAGTAATCTGAGGAAAGAAATAATCATCCATCAAACAAAACAAGCTCTTGAAGATCGCAAGAAAAAAAATGAGTCTTCGAAAAGAAAAAAAAAATCTCAACAATCCACAACCTTCATCTGTATAAGGAGCGGAATGGGGAAGGCTAAAAACTGAAGACCCAAAAAAAAAATTAAGAAAAAAGAATCAAGGTTTCTTTACAAGGTTGTAGAAGAAATCGAAGAAGAACAATTCCGTCCAAATTTGGGCGAATTTGGACGGAATTCGTCACAATTCGGACGTTGCGTCTGAATTTTGGACGGATTCATCCAAATTTGGACGGTGAATGAATTGGGACGAAAAGAAATCTAAATTTGGACGATTTTGATCAGATTTGACAAAATCGCCCAAATTTGAGACGAACACGAAAAAAATGTCGAAAAATGTTTGGCGCGAAAAAATGCCGACGTTACGGTGGGATTTTATTAATTTCCCGTTTTTTTGTTGAGAGAAAAGATGCATATCAAACGCTTTGAAAATTTGTGCAATATCTTGAGTCTACACACAAAACCGTGAAGCTGATGTTTGACTTCAGTTACCCATATTAATTAGAAACATTGAACTCATTAATTTAGATAAATGTTTGAACTATAATTTTTTAGGCGTGTGAATGTTGAAAAGACTTAGTTATATGAAAATAAATTCATTTTTTATGACATTAAAACAATTAATTTATTATTTTGGAATTTTTATTATTATAATAGTTTTATTTGAATATTTATTTTTTCCATTAAAAAAGGTGTAAAAAAATTATTATAAAGGGCTTTGTGCTCATTATAGTAATATTTAAATTTCCTTATGCCCTTATTATAAATTTTGAAAAATTTGCACCCATTTCACTAAAAAAGAAACGTCACATTCCCTTTATACAAATTTTCCTATTTACTTTTGCAAAAAAAGACAAATCAACGCATTTTCATACTAAAATACATTTCTTTGCGGATAAAAACGAAATTTTACTAGTTTCTCTTTTTTATGCAATTTTTCAAACGTTCCTATATTTTGATCTAGACCCACAATCACCATTATTCTTAGACCATAACTCATATTCTTTCATCCTCTTTACTTGATATTCAATTCAATACACTTCTAGAAAAATTTCTCAAAACATGATTTTTTTTGCAATAACGTGCAATACAGTGACAGACCGTAGTGACAGCTTACATGAATACGGTGGCGAACCATAGTGTCACTTTGGACCGTCTCGGGTTTTTACAGTAACAAACCATGGTGTCTCTAATGCTTGTTGCTGCTCGGCCTGATGAATATGAATGCATTCGATTTCTATTGTATTTTGTTCCTTCATATTGTTACTGCATTTTGTCACGTTCTTTGATGAGTTGTATGAATAAAAAAAATGTACTAAATCATTTGTGATTGCAGTTATATTGTTAAATCATTTGTCACTGTAGACTGTCACTGTATCAAATGCAGTATCATGTATTAATTAAACTACTTTTTTGTATAAATCCACTTTTTTTTAAAGTCACAATGTCAATGCTCTAATGTAGTAACGCACACATAAAAATGTTGTCACTGCGTTGTGTCACTTTTTTCTCCAGTAAAAATCCACGATGGTCCCGCTCCCAAAAAAAAAAAAAAAAAAAAAAAGGCACCGCTCTAACCTTTATATAGGGATACAAGTGACATGGTTGCAGGTCTCATTCTGTTAAAGTGATATAAGAAATATAGTAGCGCCTTCCTTAACAGCTATAGCTTTTAGGAGAACTGGTAAGCGCTTGATCTTTAACATGGTATCGGAGCCAGATGTCTCGAGTTCGAACCTGGCTATAAACATTTTATTTCCCCTATTTATATTGTGCACGTGATGCATGTGTTGGGCCTCTTTGTTATTGGAGCCTAGTTTGCTCCGGCTGCCTAATTTGCTTAGCCTTGTTATAGGCCCACACTTGAGGGGGAGTGTTAAAGTGATATAAGAAATATAGTAGCGCATTCCTTAACAGCTATAGCTTTTAGGAGAACTGGTAAGCGCTTGATCTTTAACATAGTATCGGAGCCAGAGGTCTCGAGTTCGAACCTGACTATAAACATTATTATTTCCCCCATTTATATTGTGCACGTGATGCATGTGTTGGGCCTCTTTGTTACTGGAGCCTAGTTTGCTCCGGCTGCCTAGTTGGCTTAGCCTTGTTATAGGCCCACACTTGAGGGGGAGTGTTAAAGTGATATAAGAAATATAGTAGCGCCTTCCGTAACAGCTATAGCTTTTAGGAGAACTGGTAAGCGCTTGATCTTTAACATTCTCTTTTTCTCTGCGACCCTTCTCTCTAAGAAATATATTTACAAAAAAATATGCTTTTGTGTCTTATTACAAAGGATTGATTGCAAGGCTTGAGTTTGCACATACCGTTTTCAATTGCCGAAAGATTATTGTTCTTGGCATATCAATTTATATGGATCTGGATAGGTATTTCCATCGTTATCCCTTCTCTATGTAAGGTAGCTCATAGTTTTCGGCCTAATTTTTCTCCATGTGTGTGTATTTGTAAACTTAAAAAAATATATATTTAAAAAGTATGGTGGTCTTCAACTTTCAAGAAATACAAGTATCTGCTAACTAAGTCACATTTGGTTAAGGAAAAGTTGAATGATTTGTGCGTGTTATATGCATTGTGAATGAAGAAGGGAGCATAGGGAGAGTTCTTACAAATAAAAACTAAATAATTTATTAAGGTTAACCCACTAGATGTGGAAGCAGAAATATCAGAAGGCAAGAAAATCGGTCTTCCACCCATTTATCGCAGTTTAGAGTATGGTTTGTGTTTAGTAGGAGAGCCCCAAATATGTCTCAGGTTGTTGTTAGTAGAGTGTCCCAAATCTAATCGGATTGAACATGATTCGATCGGATCGGATCACTTCTTCTACACTTTTACGTTTATAATTATATTAAAGGACATTTATGTTATTATGTAATGGTTCATTTAATGGACTAACAAATAATATATAATCCTGTCTCTAAAATTAAATCGTGATAAAGAAATCATAATATGAGATTATGATTGATGAGATCTTGATTCAATACAAATGATTTAATTCTCAAATATCTCTAGTTGTATGTATAAATAAAGAAGACATTATTAATACGGTTAATTAGACTAGTGTGACGCCCCGTTCCGGATACCGAGTACTTATCCGTCACGAAAGCCCGGCATGCATATATTAACTTTTAATAAATCAAAATTAATATATACATAAGCCTCTCACAATCAATCTGAGTAAAAGCGGAATAAATTAAATCTAAAAGCTTACTCGGAAAAGAAAGTCAAACGACAATCAAAATGATCACCAAGTCCCAAAATCTACGTCTAAGAAAACTGAAACGACAAAATAACGAAATAAATGTTGTTTGACTCATTACATCCCAAATGAAACGGAAATGGTACTAAGTCTATGTCTCAAAATTGAATGACTAAAAGTGCTTAAGATAAATGTCCAAGTCATCGTAACTTTAGAGCTCAAGCGTCAACTCTATCAACTCCATCGTCATAACCAAAATCATCATCATCCTGTCAACCACCTTCTCGGGGTGGGAACAAAAGAGAGAAGAGGGGTAAGTACTTACGTACTTAGTAAAGGGTAGAAGAAACGGTACATTAAATAGCAATAAAGGTAGATACATATAACATGACATCGTCTACAATCACTATCACATAGGTTGTAATAGTAGAGCTCTCTCACCCTCTATTAGCTCCGTAGTATATCCTCACACAAATAAGGTTTGTTACATCAATACCAAAGGACACTACGTATGGTGAAAATGCACCATAACATGGTTTGCACCGCTCTGGGGGCATGGACTCGTGTTCCATGTGGGAGTTACACGTTGTCCCGTAGGAATAGTAAGCGTCACATGCTTCGATGTCAAAAATATGCATCACCAATGATATTGACGTTTTAGCTATTAAACAACCACATATGTATTTACGAGTTAAATTCTAACCACCTGGTTCATTCACATAAAAAGGCTTTTAAGGACTTCTAGTCCTAGACATCTAATTATGCTACCTAGCACATTGTAAAAGGATCAATGACCACAAGTCAATGTCCCACAAGACCTAAACAACGCCTTCTGGTGCTCCCACCTTCTCTTCGCAGAGTGTTTCAATTGTGGTGCGGAACCAAGGCTACCAGAAGTCGATGTTAAACATTGCAAATTAACATATAATGTTCCATAAGAACATACAAACCATATTGCATCGTGTAGTACACGTAAAATCATAAAATTAACATAGTACACTTTTACCGTGATATAACCCACATTTCCCCTTCTATCATCTTTTATATTTTACTTTTTCTTCCTCCGGCAACTTCGGAAACATACCATCAATCAGTATCTTGTCCTATATTTTTTTTCTTTTCTTCCGGCGAGGTGATCCACCAGGCAATATAAAAAATATATCAACGATAAATTAATAAGGTAACAAACGTATATATAACCAACAAGAACAGAAATAATATTATGTAAATAAACACATAATTAAATACGAACACCTAAAATCCGTTTAGAAGAATACCTCCTTACCTTTGGTATTTCGAAAGCAAAAGCTTGAATCTTTCGATTCCACAACTTCTACGATCAAACTACGATAAATAAACGTCAAACTACGATTAGTCAATACTCTAATTTCACCAAAATCTCAGATTTACTCAAGAACGAACGGATCTAAAATTTGGGCTAGGAAGGAAAACTTACCGAAAAAGGAACGGTTGGTATCGAAACGATCGTCTTCTCACGGTAATCAATTTCTTCTATTATGGTCTGCCCCGAAAATCAACCGTTAAACTCCGAATATAGAAAACGGCGACCGAACATTTTTTTTTTCTTTCGTGTGTCGCCCTCTTATTCTCAGGATAATTGCCGTGAAATATGTAAATGAGAAATAAGGGGTTATTTTCTTTTTATACCATTAATTAAAATCCATTAAAATAAATCTTTTTAATTAAATCCTTTTTAATTAAATAAATAGGTTAAATAATAATTAGGTCATAGTACACATACCTAATTATCATTTTACCCTTTCTGAAAATTCGAGGTGTTACAACTAGCTTATATCATATGTCTTATGTCTTATGAAAACAGTGATATATCTCATCTTTTAAAGTGCGTTGACACTTAGACAAATACGTGGACGTGTATTACAATTTACAAATATGTACTTTGGATTGACCTCTCCGTGAGAAATTTTATGGTGCAACAGTTGTAGGAAGGTTGTACCAAGTACATACTTTAGACTCTTTTATTTGTACTCTCTTTCACATAATACACATTTATTGTGTGTGAGAGGTTAAAAATAAATGGTTAATATATACCACTTGTTACAACCTTTATACAACATTTGTATTGTAAAATTTGTCCCTGCTTATTTAATAAGTGTCATTATGTGACAGTTGTATAATTGTCCTTGACCAAAGGTCGTCATAATATTATATACGGTGTTGATTATTATGTTTTGATTCTATTTTGTTGCTTCTTGAAATGATATGCTCATACGGTGGAGATCGGATATGATTACGACATATGCGTAGATTTATGAGATTCACCATTCTTAATGATAGAACTGAATATCCAGGAATGATCATCTTATAAGAAATATTTTATTCTAGAAATTTTCGTAGAGTGAAAGTAAATTATTCGCTTCGAGAGAATATTATATTTTAGATATAAGAAATTAGCCGTTTATATTTGACACACAATTTGCGACTAATATGATATTGGTATGGTGAAAGGATTTATTTATATAGTAACCGTTCACGGAAATGTTTAAGTCAAAACCTTGACTTTTCTCGAACAATTAGGGGTACTGGCATATTTCTTATTTTTCCTTACAAATATTCGCATGTTGTCCATCGACTACACCTTTCGGCCTGATCTTATGGCCCGACTCACCCTCCATGGACGAACCTTGCGGAAGAACCCTTAGGTTTTCGGGACATTGGATTCTCACCGATATTTGCGTTACTCAAGCCAATATTTATAAAGAAATAATGCTTTAATAAATCAAATGAAGAGAAAAAAACTATTTCTATTTGTCTCTTTTACATTTTTCCAAATTGTATACAATGAGGATGGCACTTGGCATTCTTTGTGGGGAGCTTTGTCAATATACCACTATTGACAAGCCCAATTTCAAGCCATACCACTCCATTGTCGATATACCACTCACATTTTCGCGTTTTAGATGTTTTTGGAACCAAACTAAACCCTAATTGGGAAGGGGGAACCCAATAGGGGAAGGGTGTACCTTAAGATCGTGCACATTTGTGAAAAAATGGGAGAAAATCGCGTTCCAAAATTGTTTTTTTTTGCCTTGGGTGGTATATCCACAAATTCACCCAAAAAGTGGTGGTAGTCCAGAAAAAATCCCTCATTATTTTATTTTTGGTGTATATAATTAAAACAAGTGGTAATGTTTGTTGGCAACTTGCATGTTCACATTCTTTGTGAATGCTACACGTATATTTTAAAAGGATAATCAGGGATAAGGACACAATCTAAAATATTTTTAAGTAACAGGACAGCTACATATTTTTTATAGGGAGAAGGACAATTGCATAATTTTTATAGCGAGAAGGACAAACAGTGAATCCCGAAAATCAGTGAATCCCGAAATCAGTTAATTTCGACAGTGAATCCCGAAAATCAGTGACTTTCGACAATAAAGTTTGAAAATTAGTGAATTTCGGCAGTGAATTTAAACAGTGAATTTCGAACAAAAGTGAATTTCGACAGTGGATAAATAGTTTTGTCCTTTATGCAAAAATTTCAAAAAACTGTCCTTCTACTCAATCGATGAAATATTTCTGTCATTCTTCCTCATTCCCCCTATTTTAAAACCATGTGCTGGCTATTGCCTTTTGATATATATTTAAGGCAAAATCCTTATTAGAGAAATAGTCTCTCTTGTTTTTCAAAAAGCTGTGATTCAGCAGTCTCTGATTTTTTTTAATTATCTATAATTGTAATAAGATTCGATAAATTACTCGCGTGGACGCGATTACTATTAGAGGTTGGACCCTTGTGCAGCCGGGCTTTGATATATATCGTAGAAATTCAGATCTGATTCAGATCTACTCGTGTTCGACAGGTATGTATCAGTTATATTTACATTCGATAGTATAAAATAAAATCAATCCATTGTAAAAAAATAAATTTTAAATTCCGTTACGCTAAGCCTGTTATTTCCCAACTGTTGCTGATTAATTACCATTAGTGGTCTTTGATTCTGTCGGTTGCTTATTGCGTTCAAAGGGAATACATGAAAATTAATCCTATATTAATTAATTTAACTGATATATATGGTGTATATATATATATATGTACAGGAAATGATGAACAATTGCTGGTTCAAGGTGAAAACATACCAATTATCAGATGTCAAGAAACACAATCCACTACAATCTGCTTGGATCATTGTCCATGGTAATATCTATGATTGCACCGATTTCCTCCTCGAACAGCCGGGAGGTGCCGATAGTATCCTTATCAACACCGGGACGACCGATTGCACCGAAGATGATTTCGCGCGATACATTCGGATAAGGCCAAAATTAAGTCTCTTAAAGGGTTCCAGAATTGGGGAGTTGGTGACATCAGGGTATGGATCAGATTCTTCATCTCCAAATAGTAGTGTCCATGGAGCATCAAAACTTCTATATTTAGCAATTAATAGTGAAACTGGACCAAGTACTACAAGTAATGTTGCCCTAATTCCAAACCAAAAGATCCCATGTAAACTAGTGTCCAAGACTTCGGTTTCACACGATGTCCGAAATCGATGCATAGAGTACAGCTAAAGTGTGGGATTATAGTGTGGGATTAATTACAGAAAACATATACCGAGAGAACATATAAATGCTTCAGCTTTCAGATAAAACCCTAGCCTTAGCTTTTGGGCCACCAACAATGATTAAATTTGTTGTGTCTGCAAACTTGGAAAAAATGGGTTACAACATTAAGGACTCTTTAATGGTGTTTTGAGTCTATCAGCAGAAGGGAAGTACTCTAAAGTGTACGCAACATGTATTAATAATGATGAAATAAAACTATGTAATTATGGACATTGTTGTATTTGTGGACTTAAATCATTTGTTTTTTTCATATCTATACAATGGGATCAAAAATTGTTACCCTATATATAAAAAATAAGGTTGTTGCTGCTCTGCAACTGTACGTAAAGATTGTTATATAGTGTATTGGCATAAACACAATAAGTTTGGACCGGATCCTACCGTGATCGGATAATTTCAACTACGTTTATATGTTTATATTTTGAGGGAACAAAGAATTTTATTAAGCAATATCCATCAAACAAGCGGCAAGAACGTCATCTCGGGGCGAAGAACCCCAGAGTGTCCGGAGCGATAATGCATAATCCATGTCTAGCTAAAAGATGTGCATGGATATTCCCTACACGTCGAATGAAAGAAAAGGAAATAGAAGTAAAGCTAGGCACATGAGCCAAACAATCCTGAACTAAGCTGCCCAAAGCTGTGAGGTCCACTCCTGACTGTCGAAGTCACGATATGCACGCCAAACAGTCACTCTCCACCTTGAGCTATTGAATCCCTAAGTGTTCTGCCTCTACCATGACCAAGGAAAGAGCCTTGAGCTCCATATACTCAACCAGGTCGCCTGGATGGAAATGACAAGCAAAGGAATGAAGGACCGATCCATGCGATTCGCGGTAAATAACTCATAATACCCACACATGCCTCGGTAATGGATGCGTCGACATTACTTTTCACCACATATGTCATAGGCTTCATCTATCTATCCGGTAGGCGATAGTCTCAAGCTTGTACCCAAATGCTCTCCATAGCATCCTTATACTCAGCCGAAGCAGCTAAAGATCGCATGCATACCGCTGAGACATAGACCGCCTAATCATCAAACACAGCATAGCAGCGTGCCATCCAGATCCCCCAAATAAGACACAAGAATCACGCCGTGTCTTGAACACCATGTTCCTCAATCTGCCTTATAAGGAACTCCGCAAAGGAGGTAGAGTGAAAATGTTGTAAGATGCCGTGAAATGGCGACACCCTCTAGATCATGTCTTCCATCTCACGCTCGAATACCACGTGCCGTATTGTTTCAAGAGTCTCCCCGTTTATATGTTTATTACTTTATACATATAATAAACGACATTTCTATTATTTACAATTGTTTGTTCAGCAAATGATGACGTGGTCAATCAGGTTATAATATACTTGACCACCATAAACCAATACTAGCAAGAGGACTAGGCCCATCGTAGTATAGTTATAGTGAATCAAGGTCGATCCCACAGAGAACCAATTGTGGGTCATTTCATATATAAACAATTAATTATACATGTCAAGGACATAAAGGCGGTCTACGACCAACATAGGACAAGAAAAGGTAAAGACACGACTCGACACAACGTAATTAACCTCCCCAATTATAGTCTTTATCGTTTGGACCTAGATAATTTATATAATAAACTGAACTTATTAATCACAATCCGCTTGTATCTATCTTAGATTGGCTACGGAGTCATCCTCTTAAACTTGACTTAGCACCGGTTAGGTTACTAGATCACTGTGCTACATTACGTGACTTCACCTGTTGGGTATCCATCTCATATAACTTGCACGCTTACGACACTAAGGATGCCGATATTAATCGTACACCTCGTCTAGGCAACATTCCTATGGTTAGGCGTTCTTCCTAAACGATCACTCAAGCTCTCGTCCAACTATCAATTACCAAGTTATAGTCTCATGCTAATCTACGACGTACGTATAATCAGGTGCATGCAATTCCCGAATATAAACCTACCTAGATAACGTTGAACGTCCGTGAAGAGCAATTCATAAGCCTACCTAAGAGTTTTATATTGGTATTTCCTTTTTACACGTTTTAATTAAACTAAGCGAGTAACGTAGCCATAGCCATACCTACCGAGATAATAAATTCAACTAGGCTAAACCTACCATAAAGACGTGGCAGAAATAACTGATGAAACAAGGCTCGGTCGACCGAGTGTAAGGCCTCGGTCGACCGAATGACACCTTTCGGTCACCCGAACGATTTCAACCCAGAATACATCTTAGAATATATCTCTCAACGTTTCATCATACGAGCAGTTAAACGAGAATTGTAAAGCAATCATATAAATTAACATAGATACGCATTAATTAAACTAAGCGATTCATGAATAAATACTAAGTATATGACGTAGGTTATGGGATCCTCATAGACAAGGCGCCGCCACATCCCTAACGCTCATAGCCTAGATCTACATCATCTAGCTACGATTAACTAATTCAAACGATAAAGCATAATTCGGAGGGATTAATTACTTAAAATAAAAGAAACAGAAAATAAAGGCTTACATAATTTGCAGCCTCTTAAACTCGAAACCTTCAAATTATTCTACATTGCTACAAGATATGAAAGAGTATTCTAAGAATGAATGAATTATTGAATGAATGGATTCTTTACAATTTCTTGAAGCTGCTACTTATATAGGAGGTTTTGCCGACTTAGGGAGGTTCTAGAAGATAGACTCGATAAAACCCTAAAACTGACCCAAACCTGAGCCTCGGTCGACCGAGTGTGATGGCTCGGTCGACCGAACCTAAAAGTTGCCCATTCTACACGTTTTTTCATCTGTCTTGCTCCCCACTGCACGCTTGCATGTTGATCCGATTAATCTCTCATTTAATGCTCCGATTTCCTTCCTTCATTATCTTGAGATCATTGATTGAACAATATTAATCCTTCCGATTTGTCGTGATCTGCAAAATCAATCGCACAATAAATCAGCTTTTAATAATGAAAACGGCTAAATACCAAATATCATATTAATAATCACTTAACATTAAATAATAAATATAAACATGTGATTTAATATGAAATATACATTATTAATCTCGATTTAAGGTCAATGTTGATGACTTTTACGGGTATAATTTGACCGTCATCAACTACCCCCCACTTAGACTTTGATCGTCCCGAACAAAGCATCAATAAGTCATTCCCCAAGACAACACTTTCTATGGTCAGGTCATACTTACGCAAGAAGCTCAAGTCAACTCATACTAGTCATGCTCATAAGATATCCATTATTCACTACTCACTATGAATCAAGTGATGTGTGCATGTGCATTTAGTTTTATATATTCGTGGCAAGATCGAGTTTATGCTAACTTCGCAATCTCAACCTACCAACCTCAAGATTCATACTTCTCAAGCCTTTAAATTTTTGAAGCACTAGAGCAATAAGCAAGAGCGTATCTATAGGGTTTTGGACTTGGAGACCGAGTACTACTCAAAGCCTCTTAAAGAGTTGAATATTTTTCATATCTTCATATTTTTCAAATACTATTAATCTCAATGAAGAAAACTTTTTAGAGTATCCCCCTATCTTAGATCATGTATAGCATCGAATATTACCACAAGCGCGGGACTACTTTGGTAATGTTACTACAAGCCCAGTGTTTTAACGCATTGTCAAACACGACTACGTCTCAAGCTTATTATTCTGCTTTTGTGGCTAAAAGATAAGAATGCATCAGCAGATAGATATTGATACTAAGTTCACATAACCAATCATCTATGCAATGTACACATAATTTCTTCAGTTATTATGATTTGCGCGGTATACTCGATTCACAGATTGAGTAATTGAATAATAAATAACTACTCGCAAAAACGGGCATGAATATCCTTAAGTTTACTTAACATAAGTATAAAATGATCACGTACTCATGAAACTTGGTTTATTTCCTATCAATTCTTAGCTAGGAACTCACAATTCTAAGGGTACGAGATAAATAATATGGTATGTATTCACATTTTCAATTTTTCAATCGTTTCATTCAAATTTCAATCATAACATAACATAGCTAAGTCTCCTACCCCCCCCCCCCACTTAAACATGGCATTGTCCTCAATGACAAAAATAAATGAGAAGTTAAGTAAAAGACTTAGCTCTGGAAACGGCTCTCAAGTAAAGGAACAATATCGGAGTAAATGTCAAGACGCTTTGTGGAGAAGCAAGTGAAAACTCAGTATAAGCGCATTTAACTCCACGAAACCGTTAATAACACCATGTCTATGGAAGTTATAAAATAATGTGGCAGTAATGAGGTATAAATACCTAAAAACAGTTTAAGCCACTTTATTTTATACAACCAATGACAAGGGAAACCAAAAAGAAAAATACTAAATAGAAAGAAAAATAAACAAGCAACTAAAGATGGTGGTTTTCATCTACAACCGCCACCGCCTAAATATTCTTACAACCGGGTGGAGAAGACAAAGATCGACAAGCATAACCCCATGTGGGAAAACACGAGGTGGACTGGATGAACCATGTATTCAATCCAGTATAAAAGAGACACTTGGCAAGGTATAATAGATTCAATGTGACCTATTGACTAAAGGTAAAATCAAATACTTAGCGCAGAAACATTTCGCTTGTATTGGATATCAACAAATTAGGGAGATGTAGCTACTCCTCGAAATTACTAATAACCCAATGTAGCACGTAAAAGTCATAACCGTCATCAACAAGGTCGGATCGGTGTGATAGTGTAGAACAAAAATTATCATCTAGAAATGCCGGAATAGACGGAAAAAAATGTGAAATTTAAATTTCCGGTAGAAAGATAAGTTGTACTTTGATCGAACCAAAAACCTTTAAAATCTAGCTAGGGCAGAGCTACACTTACCCCAACTAGGATCATGAAAATCAAAATGATAAAAGATAATCATTAAAGTGAGCAATATTTCAAATTCCAACACACATGTATTGTGTAAACAAAATGGAGGTTGAGACTATGATGGGTTTAGAAAAAGATACACATAAGGATGGGAAGAAAAGATAAAGGGTGGGTAAGAAATTGTGTTTATGGGTGGGTTGAAAATGGTTAAGGCATTGAGATTGGGTGGGAGAGTGAAACAAATGGAAAGAAAGAGAGGCGATGAAGGGATGGTTAGAAATGTGAATTGTTGGGGCAGATTGGAGAGAGGATCGAAAAGTTTGAAGGTGAAAAAGTGTAAAGGGAAGGATAAGGATAGTTGCAGAATGAATTGCGCACCACTTTGAATTTTCACTTGGATCACCATTCTAAAAGATTTTGGAAGTTGACCAAAATTGTTCTTGTTCACACCAATCATTCTCTGTTACGTTTTCAATAATTCTCAAGCTCTCTTAATGCTTCCATCTTAAGGTGGATTGCTAAATTTCCTTTTCTTTAGCAATTTCTCGACTCTCCTACGGAACTCTATTTCACGTGACCTATATTGAGTAAAAAAGTTTTGCACATCCTTAGCCCAATGGCCATCGGAACACGGCAAAATAAAAAACCTCAACATATTTCACGTTACTCTTATTTGACTCAAAGAAAACAAAACCTATAATCCTAAAAAGAAATCCTAAGGGTTTTAAGAAGTAGTTCTGAGTTTAAAGTCCTCAGCTCGACGTTCCAAAAAAATTATCCTTGTCAATTATCATTCTTGGATCGCCAGACTTTGACCCTTCGCGCACTATAAGAGGTAGGCTTGTTGCTTTTGCAGATTAATACCCTTCCCTTGGTTGTGAGACCTAGGAAACAACATTTATCCATACCATTTATCCAAAGCTCTTACCTCTGCTCTCGTTTTAGGAATTAGTGAATTCTAAGAAACTCGGTTAAAATTACGGTTACTAATTACGGTTTTGGCCTTGACAATAAGAAACAATGAATCAAAGTACTCCGAATAAGGTCGGTTATGTAGGCAAGCCTACGCCGTCTTATTCGTTGGAACATATGTGACAGTTCAGGTCAATCCGTTAAGATTAGCCCCGTTTAGCCTGAAGGCTTATCGGCTATGCTAAATCTTGTTGAATGCTGTAACGTACATCACACGTGGAGGGGAGTTGATTGAGCTGAAGCTCGGTTGAACTCGGCCAGCCATGGTTAGACCATTTCCAAACCCATGTACTAAGAGTCTCCGATTTCTAAATTGTCACCCAAAGCGTAATCTCGTTTCTGTTTAAGGTGGGTTCACCGAGAAGCCATCACCATAAAACTCAACGAAAGTAGAAGATTGTGTTCTCTCAAAACTCAACGTCTTCTTTAGATTGTGAATGCTTAAACTACACAATTTATTGCTCCCCTGGCCAGTAGAAGTAATCTCATGCATAGGACAATGAGATTTTAACAGAACTACGAGGAACTCTTTATTCACTGCTTCCTTTCAACGACTACATGTTTCCTTACACCCTCTAGATGAGACAGATTTGGGGCAGAACCTTCGACACTAATAGAATTATTCTTACAAACCAACTCCGGGCTAAGATTCATACTAAGGTTCATGTATAGGCTAACTTATACTCAAAAAACCAAAAGGTAGTAAAACATAAGCAAAAAAGGTAGTACATTGCCCTTCAACATTGTACCACAAAGAATTTAAGCCTTTAAAATTTTTTTCGGAGCCATCTTGGTGCTTTAAAGGTATTGCTTCCATCGCTTTTCCCATCGTAGAGTAGTAATTCCACATGTTGATGGGTTGTTTTCTCAGAGCCCTTGAAAAGTTACTGACTCAGATTATTGCTTCCCTGGTTTCTGCAAACAGAAGAAAAACAAAACAAACCGTAGACTGATTTTAACATGGTTTCCCATGCCGCTATCAGACCTACGGATTAAACATACGGGGATAAACAGACACGCGAAATTCCAGACTCGAAAAACACAAATCAGAAACCGTATAAACAGAACAGAACAAGAACAAAACAAAAATAAATTCTCGGTCGACCGAATGCGGTCTCTCGGTCGACCGAATAATTTTTTTTTTATTTTTTATTTTTATTTTAAGAATCTAGAATTTTCGAGACGAGAGCGCACAACCGGAGGACTCAAAACGTAAAACGACTTCTAAAATGAAAACTTGACATGAATAAGAAAATTATTTATATATAAAATTGACCGTTGGCTCCCCGGCACCGGCCCAAAAACTTGATGACGTGGTCAATCAAGGTTATAATATACTTGACCACCATAAACCAATACTAGCAAGAGGACTAGGCCCATCGTAGTATAGCTATAGTGAATCAAGGTCGATCCCACAGAGAACCAATTGTGGGTCATTTCATATATAAACAATTAATTATACATGTCAAGGACATAAAGGCGGTCTACGACCAACATAGGACAAGAAAAGGTAAAGACACGACTCGACACAACGTAATTAACCTCCCCAATTATAGTCTTTATCGTTTGGACCTAGATAATTTATATAATAAACTGAACTTATTAACTGTCAATCCGTTTGTATCTATCTTAGATTGGCTACGGGAGTCATCCTCTTAAACTTGACTTAGCACCGGTTAGGTTACTAGATCACTGTGCTACATTACGTGACTTCACCTGTTGGGTATCCATCTCATATAACTTGCACGCTTACGACACTAAGGATGCCGATATTAATCGTACACCTCGTCTAGGCAACATTCCTATGGTTAGGCGTACTTCCTAAACGATCACTCAAGCTCTCGTCCAACTAGCAATTACCAAGTTATAGTCTCATGCTAATCTACGACGTACGTATAATCAGGTGCATGCAATTCCCGAATATAAACCTACCTAGATAACGCTGAACGTCCGTGAAGAGCAATTCATAAGCCTACCTAAGAGTTTTATATTGGTATTTCCTTTTACACGCTTTTAATTAAACTAAGCGAGTAACGTAGCCATAGCCATACCTACTGAGATAATAAATTCAACTAGGCTAAACCTACCATAAAGACGTGGCAGAAATAACTGATGAAACAAGGCTCGGTCGACCGAGTGTAAGGCCTCGGTCGACCGAATGACACCTTTCGGTCACCCGAACGATTTCAACCCAGAATACATCTTAGAATATATCTCTCAGCGTTTCATCATGCAGAACAGATTAAATAGTAATTCGTAAAGCAATCATATAAATTAACATATATACGCATTAATTAAACTAAGCAGATTCATGAATAAATACTAAGTATATGACGTAGGTTATGGGATCCTCATAGACAAGGCGTCGCCACATCCCTAACGTCATAGCCTAGATCTACATCATCTAGCTACGATTAACTAATTCAAACGATAAAGCATAATTGGGAGGGATTAATTACTTAAAATAAAAGAAACAGAAAATAAAGGCTTACATAATTTGCAGCCCTTAAACTCTGGTAACCTTCAAATTATTCTACATTGCTACAAGATATGAAGAGTATTCTAAGAATGAATGAATTATTGAATGAATGGATTCTTTACAATTTCTTGAAGCTGCTGCTTATATAGGAGGTTTTGCCGACTTAGGGAGGTTCTAGAAGATAGACTCGATAAAACCCTAAAACTGACCCAAACCTGAGCCTCGGTCGACCGAGTGTGATGGCTCGGTCGACCGAACCTAAAAGTTGCCCATTCTACACGCTTTTTCATCTGCCTTGCTCCCCATGCGCGCTTGCATGTTGATCCGATTAATCTCTCATTTAATGCTCCGATTTCCTTCCTTCATTATCTTGAGATCATTGATTGAACAATATTAATCCTTCCGATTTGTCGTGATCTGCAAAATCAATAATTATCGCACAATAAATCGGCTTTTAATAATGAAAACGGCTAAATACCAAATATCATATTAATAATCACTTAACATTAAATAATAAATATAAACATGTGATTTAATATGAAATATACATTATTAATCTCAATTTAAGGTCAATGTTGATGACTTTTACGGGTATAATTTGACCGTCATCAGCAAACCAATTTTAATATTGTATATATCAATGTTCTTATGATTAAACCGTGAGGGAGAAATCATAATGGTGATTATAGTTGATAGGATATCGAATCACGGTAAATGGTTTAATTTAAACTTAAATAGCGCTAGTCATATGTGTTATTAAATAGGACATTAATAGTACAGTTAGAGTAGCAAATATTGCATGTCTTCTATCTTGTGAAATCCCGTCTATCAAAGTGTATGGACAGTTGGACTGTATTTGGACGTGTATTGGGGAATGCGTACGTTAGATTGATCAGCTTACTTTATTAAGTGTCACATTTATGTGGTGTTTGCGTATATTATCCTTGGACCGGAGTCGTCATAATATCGCGGGGCAGATTGTCATGCTTTGACGCTATTAAAATTTCCCCTAGTCACAAGGCAATCATGCGGTAGTGATTGAGTGTGATATTGAAGCATACATAGGATTTATAACATTCGTCCAGAATTCGTGTTTCCTAATGGTAGAAATTTACATCCGAAAGGGCCTTCTTATAAGAAATTTTTATTCTCGAAAGTCTTTGCAAAGCAGAAGTAAAGTGTTACTTTGAGAGAATATAATATTCAGCTTATAAGATACATTCGTTGATGCATCGACACTCGAGTAACGACTATATGAATATTGCGTATGCGAGAGGATTCTATGACATGGTAACCATTAAACAAGAAATATTGTAGTCATAGCATATGACTTTTCCCATGATCGTAGTTGCAACACATTGCTAGATGTCAGTCACGATCATTAAGTATGAAGGATATTTTCATAAATACACTTTATACTTACGTCCAACATATTCAAAAACCTATCGGGTCACGCACATAAGAATAATTCTCTTGAATTAAATTACGTTATACGATAGCCAAATATGATTTTATTATGATTGCTACAATGTGTTGTAGTGTAATTAATATTTGTATTATTTATCGTGAATAAATAATATTAATATCATAATCAATATTTGTTCTGAATTAAATGGCATATACTTAAATAAAGGATTATTTATTTAAAATCCTAAATCCTTGTTTTATTAGATAAATGGTTTCTTAGGGCACTCGCAGCAGAAGTCCTATATGGTGTCCTATCTCTAAAATGAAGATAAAATATAGAGTTTGCCTCAAATAGCTTCCACAGCAGAGTCCCCATCCCTATTTATTTTTAGGGATATGAACAGTGCATCCCTACTTATGGGGATGCACTATTCACGCCCTAAACATATTTAATTATTAAAAATTATAGGGATAGGGATAGGGTTGCTGCTGGAGTGAAATAATAATATTTAATGTGTATAAATAGGGTTGTGAGGTAGAACATGTATTATTTAATATTATTTGAAATGTTATAGGGATAAGGATAGGGATGCTGTTGTGGATGTTTTTGAATTGGGATGTTGTAAAATATGGATATGTATTATTTTATGTTATTTTAGGGATAAAATTTGGGGATTCTGCTGAGAGTGCCATATTCTCTACTCCAGATCAAAAAGCAAAATCCAAGCTCATTAGGTGTTGGGGGTGGTGCCTCACTCCCGTATTTATGATAATCAAACCCAAGCCCACTAGGTCTAGGAAGTGGCGCCTCAATCCCCTTCTTAAGGGAAGCAAAACCTAAACCCATTAGTCTTGTTTGGTTTCGGGTTGGGTTGGATCAATTTACCATTATTTTATTATTTTGTTATAAATTCTCTCATCAATCATTTCACCATCAACAAATAAAATAATATTAATCAATTCACTTTATCCACTCAGTACACTATTCAACAATTACTTTATCAATATAATATTTCATTAAAATTTCTCTCATCAATCATTTTTTATCTACACAAATTTCAATACAACATTTCAACTTTATAATCATTATTTCATTTTATTTTATTTTATTAGGTCTTGGAGGTGGCGTCTCACTCCTCTATTTAAGGGAAGATATACCAAACTCTTTTGTATCACGATATTACTTGAAAATTCGAAGTAAAAATAGAGCTTGAAAGAGAGAAGAAAAGTCGACCAAGCGGCCGGGGCTTTTCCAAGTAGCGATGCTTTCAGATTCCGGTGGTTGTTCGTGTTGATTACCGCTAGAGACCGAACATTTGGGCGGCGTTGTCTTTGGGACCATTGACCGGGAGGTTAAAGCTTCGATCGTTTAGATAAACCAAGAAAGTTCTAATCTTTACTCTCATATTTCGACGGAACAAATCAATGTCGATCATATATGTTAAAAGGAAGTAAAATTTCATATTCCGATTCGTTAATCGCTTTATTTCCTCACATATATCTGTACCTTTGTTATGCTTCTGTATTTGCCTTTGCAATAATTGCATGCCTTGTATGTTTGTAACGCCCCGTTCCCGGATGCCGAGCCCTTATCCGGAAATACGACGTTCGGCACATATATAAATAAAATTTAATTCATTTATATATATAAGCCTACAATCAATACAATCAAAGCGCGCGGAATTTAATGCTCGGGTAATGAATATCCATAAAGATACTAGAATACGAAAAGGTACTAAAAGTCGAAAGTGTATCAAAACAAAACGAAATACTATGAAATAAGAAATAAAGATGATCACACGTCATCCCAAAGTACTATGAACAAAGTATATAAAAATAGTGCAACAATTCAAATGTAAACAAAAGTGCGAAGAATGAAATATCAAGCTCGAGATCCTCCTCGTGGACATACTCCTCGAAATACTCAGATTCTCATGTTTTTTCTCACACCCCAAGCACATATAACAAAAACATGCACAAGGGGTAAGTATATAATACTCAGAAGGAAGAGAAATGCGTTTAAGCTTAGAATATATATAAGATTTATTATCAAGTTTCTATTAAAAGGCAAGACAGACTCGATTCTACGCATAAAGGTTACATCTTCCAATATGCCTAAATCAGAACTACTTAGCTTATCTTTGTTACAACATGCTATCAAGGTGGAACGTGACATATTGAAATCTTCAGGATACAATAACCCCGAACGTATTGAAATCTTCGGATACAATAACCGGTTCCGATAGTATGAACATACTGGCGATGCCTATAGGCTGCGGGCCGATAGGACACTCACTTTGACCGCTCTGTTCACACATCACGCTATAGATCTTCGAGATCTACCCAAGACCACATGGTGTTTAATCTTTTATCTAGCAAGTTGTGTAGTATTAGGTGATTAATCGGCCTCCTAGTTCATTTAGATAACACTCCTTACCGACACCACTCATCATGATCAAAAGACCAATTCTAGCCTAAGTAAGGTTTAAAGGTGTTATAATAAAATAATAATACATTTACAAAGGTTTAAGGTTGATTAAACAACCCTAAACGATAGTCGAAAGCCAATTTAAACAAGCCGGGAGACCCGGCTCCCAGTGGGACGCCGTCTCGAAGGACCAGACGCCCGTCTCAAGGCTCGACGCCCGTCCAAAAAGTGGGCGCCCGTCCGGACATCCCCTTTCAATCTCAGATCAAAAGCGCACCTCAGGCGCCCGTCCGAGGATCCCAGACGCCCGTCCAAGGTTGGGCGCCCGTCCGAAAACCGACGCCCGTCCGACTCGGGAATTTCGAAAATCAAACGCGATCCTTCATCGTTCTCCTTCGGTTTTCAATCCAAAAACCCAATCTTTTTTAACCAAACTCCATCTAAATAATCTACCAACCATACCAAACATCAACCATATCATAGACATCAATTTAACGCAATTTAAAAACCTCAAAACAACAAGAAATCAACACAAATACCACATATTTCAAAACTGAAACGTAAGGGTTTCTCCTTACCTTTCTCTGCCTAAAACTCAGAAATGGATGCTGTGCCTAGTACCGATGCAAAGCTCTCGTCACGAGGATTCTAACGGTATGCTACGATCTGAAAACGGAATAGAAACGAGGAGATATCAAGGGTCGAAATTCGACGGATTACAAGGCAAAACGAATTTAGCTTCAAACTCGTCCAAACACGTAAACCATAACTCCAAAACGACTAACCTTCACAGGCGAAATTGGTATCCACACGATCCTTGCGTTCCGTAGAATGTTTTTCCTTGAGGAGTCTCAGATAGAAAAGCGACGGATTAGCTTCAATTTTGAAACCTTCTCCCACCCTCTTTCTTCCCCAATGTTTGCGTACTACTCGATGAAGAAACCGCTTTCCTCTTTTTGTGAAAATCGATTAATGGGAATTAAGGAGTTAATTCCCAATTAAATCCAATCCCATTAATTTCCTTAATTCTTTATTTCAAAAATTCTTTTATTTCCTTTTCTTTTAAATCCAAAGAATGATAAATATAATATTCCGACTTTTCGTTAAAAGACGGAAATGCCCTTTCAAAAATCGGGATATTACATTCCTCCCCCTTAAGAGGAGTTTCGTCCTCGAAACTTGAACGCACTGTAAATCCAAAACTCCGGAAATTCGCTGACCATATCACCTTCAACTTCCCAAGTTGCTTCCTTAGGTGTATGATTGCTCCAATCGAACAAGAACCAATGAACCATCTTCCTCTTAATCATCTTTTCTTTCCTGTTCAGAATCTTAATCGGCTTTTCATCATAAGCGAGGTTGTCCTGAAGTATCTCTGGATCCACTGTAGACTCAACCTCTGTCTTCGTCAAACACTTCTTCAACATCGAAACATGGAAGACGTTGTGAACTCTGGACATAGACTCGGCAACTGAAGTCTATAGGCTAAAGGTCCAATCCTCTCCAGAATTTCAAAAGGTCCAACATACCTCGGGCTCAACTTTCCTTTCGACCAAAACGCTTTACTCCTCTCATTGGTGATGCCTTCAAGTAAACACGATCACCAACCTCAAACTCAAGCGGTCTCCCTCGACATCCGCCCAACTTTTCTCGCTGTCTTTGAGCTATCTGCAGATTTTTCTTCACTAATCGAACCCTCTCTTTGGCTTGCTCAACTAACTCTGCCCAAGAAGTCGCTTTCTCCCCAACATCATCCCAAAACAAAGGCGTCCCGCATCTTCTACCATACAAAGCTTCAAACGGTGGCATGCCTATGCTCGCGTGATAACTCATTGTTGTAAGCAAACTCGCAATCGGTAGATAATCTACCCAAGATCCGCCTACCTCCAAGACACATGCTCTAAGCATATCCTCAAGTGTCTGGATAGTCCTCTCAGGCTGACCATCTGTCTGAGGATGGAACGATGTACTCAAATCCAACCGGGTACCAAAAGCCTCCTGTAAGCTCTGCCAAAACCGACTGACGAACCTCGAATCCCGATCAGAAACAATGGAGACTGGAACTCCATGAAGCTTCACTATATTGTCCATATATAGTTCCGTCATCCTTGCCAAGGGCATATTCATCTTGAAAGGCAAGAAATGAGCCGACTTGGTTAATCTATCAACGATCACCCAAATAGAATCATGTCCACCCTTCGCCTTAGGTAAACTCAAATAAAGTCCATGGTGATCTTTTCCCATTTCCATTCTCGGGATATCTAATGACTTAAGCATCCCGCCTGGCTTCCTATGTTCGACTTTCACTCTCGACAGACGTCACACTCGAAACAAACTTAGCAATCTCTAGCTTCATTGAGGGCCACCAAAATCTTTCTTTCAAATCCTCAGCACATCTTGGTAGAACCGGATGCACTTTGCCAAAGCAATCTTGTGTGCCTCTTCCATAACTCTCTGTCTCAAATCTCCAACATTAGGCACACAGAGACGATCCTAGTACCACGATTTCCACTCGATCCAACACGTAGCCAATCAGTAGGCTTCTCTCTTGCAACTCTCTTCAAGTCAACCAAAATCTGCGTCTTCGCCCCGCTTTTGCTCGATCTCATCCATCAACTCTGATCTAGCCAACAACGGTGCTGCAAACTGACGGTCCTCAATCTGATCAAATCTGCTAAACTGCAAATCATCAACCCCTGCTGTGATAGCCTCAACACTGGGCTCCAAAACCACTGGTTTCCTACTCAAGGCATCTGCTACTACATTTGCCTTCCCCGGATGGTACTGAATGTCTAGGTCATAATCCTTCACGAACTCTAGCCATCTCCGCTGCCTCATATTCAAACTCTCCTGGGTGAAGAAATACCTTAAACTCTTGTGGTCGGTGAAGATTCTAGCCTTGACTCCATACAGATAGTGCCTCCAAATTTTCAATGCGAAAACCACTTTGCTTGCCACTCTAAGTCATGTGTGGGATAGTTCTTCTCATGTACTTTCAATTGCCTAGATGCATAGGCAATGACCTTTCCTCCCTCTGCATCAACACACAACCTAGACCCCTACAAGCGTCGGTGTAGACATCATAATCATCGAACACCTCGGTACGCTAATCATCAGGTCTTGTAGTTAACTTTGTCCTTTAACAACTCAAATGCTAACTCACACTCGGGTGTCCAATCAAACTTGGTGTTCTTCTGTAAGTCCGGTGAGTGGAGTAGCTATCCTTGCGAAATTCTTCACGAACTTTCAGAGTAACCACCAAACCTGAAAGCTCCCGACCTCAAATCTGTAGTCGGTGTAGGCCAACTCTTAATCGCCTCAATCTTGGTTTGGATCAACTCAATGCCATCACCGAAATGACATGACCCAAGAAGCTCACTTGGTCCAACCAAAAGTCACACTTGGAAAACTTTGCATACAATCGCTCCTTCTTCAACGTTTCCAAAACAATCCGTAGATGTTCCTCATGCTCCGCCTCATCCCTAGTATACCAAAATATCGTCAATAAAGACAATCACAAACTTATCTAGGTAAGGCATGAAGACCCACGCATCAAATCCATAAATGCAGATGGAGCATTAGTGAGTCCAAAAGGCATAACAAGGAACTCATAATGTCTATATCTAGTAATCAATGCTATCTTCGAATATCTCGCCACTTTAACTTTTAACGATGGTAGCCTCGACCGCAAATCAATCTTTGAAAACACTTTTCGACCACTCAGCGATTGATTGCATGGATCATCTATCCTCGGTAGTGGGTACTTATTCTTGATAGTCGATTGTTCAAAGCCCTCGTAGTCAATACACATCCGCATGCCGCCATCCTTCTTCTTCACAAACAAAACCGGTGCTCCCCCCTAAGGTGAAGTACTTAGGTGAATGATGTTCCTTTCTAACATCTCCTTGAGTTGAGCCTTCAACTCCTTCAATTCAGCCGGTGCCATCCTCAGTATGGTGCCTTGGCAACTCGGTGCCGCCCCAGGGACTAGCCAGTGTATCTCAAACTCAATGGCCCTGCCTGCATGTTCCCTGGCAACTCATCTGGAAAAACCTCGGATAATCTCGACCACTCTAGTATCTTCCAACTTAGGCTTTGCTTGTTCCACATCCACTGCATAACAACAAGTAGCCCTCACATCCTTTCGACATGCCCTGATGGCCTTGACCGGCTGAAATGATAGGATGTCTCTTCTTGCTTGGCCTGTAAACGCGTTCCTCGATAAGTCTTATCTGCTTTCCCGGGACTCAAAGTAACTCTCTTGGCCCTACAATCTAAGTGAACATAATTCTTGGATAGCCATCCCTATCCCAAGAATCGCATCAAAGTCCGAGAAATCCATAACAACCGTGAAGTCACTCTTACACCGATAAGGTCCAACTCGAACATCCACTTGTGGTATCATCTTAACCACCTTATTTACCTTGCCTGGGGGTGTAACAATCTCCATAGTATCTCTCAAATGCTCCATAGGTAAATCTAGTTTCTTAGCAATCCTAGAGGACACAAAGGTGGTTGAAGCTCTGTATCAAATAAGGCCACGACTACTAGATTGCCTACTCTTATCATACCTATCATGCATTTGTCCAATTAACTAAAGTTACAACATGTTCCAAGCATGCTATAAATAACTCAAAAGGACAAAATCAAACATAAAAGTTACACGAGATCACATCATCCTCTGCTCAAACTCTCTCGCATCCATAGCAAACATCTGCACTGCTTACTGGACTGCTCTGCTGGGTGACTGCTGAGCACCGCTACCTAAGGTGGACAACTCCTGGAGTAATGACCTGCCGCCACAAAAGAAACAACTCGAGGTAGCTGGTGGCCTAGCCGCCGCGGGAGCGCCAATCGGTGGTCTAGCCGCCGTGGCCTGATCTGGCGATGGGGCACCAACCGGTGGTCTAATTGCTTGTCTGTGTGGGAAACCTCTGAATCTGCTGCGCGAGCCCTCTCCATCGCTTCGATCGGGTCCGAAACTGCGTTTCGACCCATCAGAACTTTCTTTCTAAAGGTCTCGACTTAAAGCTTTATTCGGCCAGATTCGCCATGTTCCTTGTCAGTAAAGCCTAGCATGCTGCTGAATCTCATCGCCAAACCGTCCTTGTAATGTGCCATTTTTCGTTCTTCCACTTGCATCAACTCCGGATAAAATCTCCTAACTCATTGAACCGATTTGTATACTGGGACACTTTGTCATTTGATCACCTTGCTGAAGTTTCAGAAACTGGCTAGCCTTTTCCGCTTGTACCGTTGCCGGAAAGTACTCGTTGTAGAACATGGCTTTAAAAGCCGCCCAATCTGTTACCTTACCGCTGCTACTCTGAATCGCATCTATCCAAGCCTCGGCCGAGCCCAAAAGAAAACCGACCGCTAACTGGGCCATCTCTGTCTCAGGAACGCCTATATTCCTGCAAGATTTCTCAAAACTTCGATCCATTCTCACCTTGGTATGTTCCACATTCCCATAAAAATCTTGCATACGGTTTCTCCTCACCTAGTGTGCCAATCTCATCGGTGGTGCTTGACTCAACAACCGGCCTAACTGTGGGTAAACCGGAGGGTAACCATAAGGTATCTCTTTGTTGTTCTTGAACCGTGGCCTGAAAGGCCGATAGACCGGGGATAACCAAGGGGTACTGCGGCTCACGCTGGCGATAG
Source organism: Gentiana macrophylla (assembly GCA_026214975.1). NCBI lineage: Eukaryota > Viridiplantae > Streptophyta > Magnoliopsida > Gentianales > Gentianaceae > Gentiana > Gentiana macrophylla. The sequence continues at coordinate 10,149,710 of CM047809.1, read as the reverse complement.
TAGTCACGGAGCTGATGCTCACTGATAAGGAGGATACACTGGTGCTGCGGAGGATACGGCGGAGGGTACTGTGGGCTGCCGAAAACCATACTTGAGGATAGCTCGCCGCAGCGATTCTGTGTCACGGTGGTGGATAAACAACCGCCCTCTCTTTGAACCGCTTCCGACACGGGTTGATACGAAGAAGGCCAAAGTGACGCTGCATGGTTAACCACGGGTGGAGGAGGTGGTGGTGGAGTCGATGTTGATCTGCTCCGGCTCGGGTGAAGGTGTAGGCTGTGCATGGCGGCGGCGGCGAGCAAATCGCGACGACCCCTGAGGTTTCACCCTCTCAGACGCCTCGATTACCAAGAGCCAAAGTCCTCGATCTTGTGTTTCTAGTCATCCCGACAACCAAGAGAACCAGAGTGTTACTAAGGATCTAAGGATAAGATTGAGTTAAACTCAAAGAATAGAAGCCTAAGGAACACGATCTCTCGATACCAATCAGTAACGCCCGTTCCCGGATACCGAGCCCTTATCCGGAAATACGACGTTCGGCACATATATAAATAAAATTTAATTCATTTATATATGTAAGCCTACAATCAATACAATAAAAGCGCACGGAATTTAATGCTCGGGTAATGAATATCCATAAAGATACTAGAATACGAAAGGTACTAAAAGTCGAAAGTGTATCAAAACAATACAACCGAAATCCCTCGAAAGTCCAAACGAAATACTATGAAATAAGAAATAAAGATGATCACACGTCATCCCAAAGTACTATGAACAAAGTATATAAAAATAGTGCAACAATTCAAATGTAAACAAATGTGCGAAGAATGAAATATCAAGCTCGGAGATCCTCCTCAGGGACATACTCCTCGAAATACTCGTACTCCTGTTCGCCTTCTCACCCCCAAGCACATATAACAAAAACATGCACAAGGGGTAAGTATATAATACTCAGTAAGGAAGAGAAGTACGTTTAAGCTTAGAATATATATAAGATTTATTATCAAGTTTCTATTAAAAGGCAAGACAGACTCGATTCTACGCATAAAGGTTACATCTCCCAATATGCCTAAACTGTAACTACTTAGCTTATCTTTGTTACAACATGCTATCAAGGTGGAACGTGACATATTGAAATCTTCAGATACAATAACCCCGAACGTATTGAAATCTTCGAGATACAATAACCGGTTCCGATAGTATGAACATACGGCGATGCCTATAGGCTGCAGGCCGATAGGACACTCACTTTGACCGTCTGCTCACACATCACGCTATAGATCTTCGTGATCTACCCAAGACCACATGGTGTTTAATCTTTTATCTAGCAAGTTGTGTAGTATTAGGTGATTAACTGGCCCTCCTAGTTCATTTAGATAACACTCCCTTACCGACACCACTCATCATGATCAAAAGACCAATTCTAGCCTAAGTAAGGTTTAAAGGTGTTATAATAAAATAATAATACGTTTACAAAGGTTTAAAGTTGATTAAACAACCCTAAACGATAGTCGAAAGCCAATTTAAACAAGCCGAGGAGACCCGGCTCCAGGTGGACGCCTGTCGAAGGACCAGGCGCCCGTCTGAAGGCTCTGGGCGCCCGTCCAAAAAGTGGGCGCCCGTCCGCACATCCCCTTTCAATCTCAGACAAAATCGCACTCAGGCGCCCGTCCCGAGGATCCTGACGCGCCGTCCCAAGGTTGGGCGCCCGTCCGAAAAACCGGACGCCCGTCCGACTGGGAATTTCGAAAAAGCGAAACGCGATCCTTCATCGCTTTTCTTCGGTTTTCAATCCAAAACCCAATCTTTTAACCAAACTCCATCTAAATAATCTACCAACCATACCAAACATCAACCATATCATAGACATCAATTTAACGCAATTTAAAAACCTCAAAACAACAAGAAATCAACACAAATACCACATATTTCAAAACTCGAAACGTAAGGGTTTCTCCTTACCTTTCTCTGCCTAAAACTCAGAAATGGCTGCTGTGCCTAGTACCGATGCAAAGCTCTCGTCACGAGGATTCTAACGGTATGCTACGATCTGAAAACGGAATAGAAACGAGGGAGATATCAAGGGTCGAAATTCGACGGATTACAAGGCAAAACGAATTTAGCTTCAAACTCGTCCGAAACATGTAAACCATAACTCCAAAACGACTAACCTTCACAGGGCGAAATTGGTATCCACACGATCCTTGCGTTCCGTAGAATGTTTTTCCCTTGAGGAGTCTGTACAGAAAAGCGACGGATTAGCTTCAATTTTGAAACCTTCTCCTGACCCTCTTTCTTCCCCAATCTTTGCGTGCTACTCTGATGAAGAAACCGTTTCCTCTTTTTTGTGAAAACTGATTAATGGGAATTAAGGGAGTTAATTCCCAATTAAATCCAATCCCATTAATTTCCTTAATTCTTTATTTCAAAAATTCTTTTATTTCCTTTTCTTTTAAATCCAAAGAATGATAAATATAATATTCCGACTTTTCGTTAAAAGACGGAAATGCCCTTTCCGAAAAATCGGGATATTACAATGTTGGCTAGGGTTTTTTAGACCCACACGTGACGGGGCACTTGTTTGAATAACCAAATTAGTCATTTTCCAATCAACTTAAGATTTTAAGAGAGATCGTAATTTATCAAGTCGAAAGAGAGTAAATAGTTGATAGATGCTCAATTGGCAGATTATCATTAAGCAAATAGAGAAATTAAAGTACTTGAAACAACATTACTCAATATTGCATTTTCATACCCAAATCAGTTTTGTCATTCACAACCAATCCTTGAATACGATAGTGATTGAATTTATTGTTTTAATAACTTCTGTTGTGGGCCGTGATGATTAGTAATACATTTCCGGTTAAATTACAATTTTGGTCCTCTAATTAGACATGTTTTTCGATTTTGGTCCTGGTTTTTCTTCGGCGACAATTTTAGTCCTGTAAGTGGTCTTTTATTTCCAAAAATAGTCCTGAACGCCGGAAATACCACTTACAGGACTAAAATTGGCCTTTTCCGGCAACAATTTTAGTCCTGTAAGTGGTCTTTCCGTGACAGCTTTAGTCCTGTAAGTGGGCTTTCCGGCGTTTAGGACTATTTTTGCAAAAAAAAAACCACTTACAGGACTAAAATTGTCGCCGGAAAAAAACAAAGACCAAAATCGAAAAACGGGCTAGTTAGAGGACCAAAATTGTAATTTAGCCATACATTTCCAGTTCTTGACTCTAAATCTTCTGTCATTGGGGCTACCAATGAGCTCAAGATCAACGAAACATTTTCTGCTGATGTGTCTTAAGGGATATCGAGGTTGCTGAAACTGAATGGGAAATAGATGTTGGGGGGAAATTTTTTCTTAAGGGAACCGAATATTATGACAATGATCGCTACTTAGTCGACACCATCTTCGGACATCTGGAATAGACATCTGAACCGAATATTGAGGCAATGATCGCTTCTTAGTAGGCACCATCTGAATCGCTGCTTAGTGGTCATTTTTCTATCTAAAAATATGTACCAGAAATAAGGAGAATGGAGCAAAAATTCATTCAACTATGTGGAGACTTACAATTGCTGCACTGAACTAATAAGAAAAGGGAGAATGAGGGAGAAAGACATAAATATTTCATCAATTGAGTAGAAGGACAGTCTTTTGAAACTTTTGCATAAAGGACAAAACTATTTATTCACTGTCGAAATTCACTTGTGTTCGAAATTCACTGTTTAAATTCACTGCCGAAATTCACTGTCGAAATTCACTAATTTTCAAAATTCATTGCCGAAATTCACTGATCTTCGGGATTCACTGTCGAAATTCACTGATTTCGGGATTCACTGGGGAGATTCGCTGATTTTCGGGATTCACTGTTTGTCTTTCTCGCTATAAAAATTATGCAGTTGTCCTCCTCCCTATAAAAAAAATGTAGCTGTCATGTTACTTAAAAATATTCCAGATTGTGTCCTTATCCCTAATTTCCCAATAATAAAATTTCATTTCAAACTAATAAAATTGTGTAATATCTATTCGAATTTTCCTAATTAAGAAGTAATTACAATAGCTAAAGAAAATATGAGCATAACGTCTTTTATTATTTATGTAATGATGACATGAAATATGCAACTGAGTTTGTGGGTCATGAGGATGTATCTGCTGAGCTGAATTTGTGTGGAAGGCCATTAGTCAGCAAGATGGAGTCAGCTATGTAGTCAGCAGTCTCATCACTTGCTGAGTCTAGTGACTATTGAGTCTGATCAACTGTTGAGTCTGGTGTTTGCTAAGTTGAGTCGTTCTCAGCATTTTCTTGGTGAACACGTCTGCATGAGTTTTCCGTTTATGTATAGGTTAATTCTATGGTATTTTAGTCAATCTGCTAGTATGTCAATATAGCGGATAGGTCTAGGATTTTGTGACTATAAGTACACATCTGTTGTAGCCTAATTCAATTGCAAAATTCTGTAAAATCTCCGGTGATAATATAATCTCCTTGTTTCTTCCCGTAGACTAGTCGACATATTGCCGGAAACCACGTTAAATCATGTGTTCTCGTTTCTTGTGTGATTTATTATGTCTTTTTTCTTGATTATTGCAATCTAAGTTTCAATCCCTTACGGTCCGTTATAGAAATTTGGTATCAAAGCAAAGGTTTTCAGGGAATCTGAAATCGGCTCGAGCAATGTTGATCGGCACCAAGGTCTCAATTGACGCTAGGTTTTCGGACCAATGCTTGTTTTCCGATGAGGTGACGATGTCAGGGTTATATGTAGATATTGATAAATTCACAAGAAAGAACAATATCAGTCTATGGCAGATCAAGATGCATGCACTGCTAAAGAAGCTAGGGCTCTAGGCTCTGTTGTCAAAGTAGGCAGAAGGAAGCACTACAGAGATGGCCAACCTGTGGGAGAAAGCACATTAAATGATTTTGTATTTCTTGTCTGATGATGTTATCACTGAAGTTGCTGAAGAGGGTTCAACAGCCAGGCTGTGGCTGAAACTTGGGAGACTGTATATGACAAATGTTGAAATAGTGTCCTAAACCCAATCGGGTTGGACCGGATCCGACCGGGTCGGATTGTTTATACTATTTCTTTATGTTTATACATATATATTAAATGGCTTTTATGTTGTCATATATATATATATGTTCTTTTAAAGAACCAATTATGAATTGTTATATGATAACGTCCTTAGTATTAAACTATGATAGAGAAACCATGATAGGCGATTATGGTTGATGAGATCTCTAATCACTTTAATAAGTTTGATACTTAAATGTCTCTAGGCTGATGTACTATTAAACAGGGCATTGATAGTATAAACAGACTAGCACGTATTAGATGTCTTCATCATTAAGGCGGGGGATAGATCTCGCTCTATCGAAGTGTAGAGACACTTGGGTATGCGTGGGCGTGTATTAGAGAATGCGTCGTTAGATCGACCCACTTTACACGGATAAGTGTCACACTATGTGGCGGTTGTGTAATTATCCTTTTGACCGAGTCTTCATGGCATCACGGTGTGGATTGTCATGCTTTGACACTATTGAGGTTTCCACAGCCACGGGGCGATCATGCGGTAGTGATTGGGTATGATACTGAAACATGCGGAGTATACATGATTGGTCGTCCGGGAATCGCGTATCCTATGATTGGGATCGAATATCCGATATGGCCTTCTTATAAGGAATATCTTACTCTCGTGAATCTTTGCAAAGTGGGAGTAAATGAGTTACTTCGAGAGAGCTTGATATCCGTTTATAAGATACGATCGTTGATGTTTTGACACTCGACTAACGACCGTATGGATATTATTACAATGATAGGATTGTAAGTTACACATGAATCGCTTCACATGAAAGGTAGTAGTCATTGCATTTGACTCTTCCGATGATTGGGGTCACGGTGTGTTGCTTTGACGCTATCCCGTGATCGTTAGGTATGAAGGGCATTTTAAGTAATTTGCACTTTGTGTCTACGGCCAACATATTCGGAAGCCTATCGGGTCACACACATAAGAACATCTAGCCGGATTAAAATGTGGTTATAGATGATAACCAAATAAGGAAAGTTTATCTCGAGACTATAAAGGTTATAGTGGTAAATTAATATGGTGGTATTTATTTATTATGAATAAATAAAATACAAGATATTAATTATATTAATTAAAGAATATTCCGGAAGCCAATTAATGGCTAAAGGGGTGCACATATTATTGTGTATAAGATACACTTGGATTGTGTAATTTAATTAATGGTATTACCTATTATTGATATTAGATATTAATAAAATAAAATAATATTTATATATATATATATATTCACACATGCGTGTGTGTGGTGTGCATATGTGATGCATGCGCACTAGTGTGGTATGGATATATAATATGTATAGATTTATTTGTGTAAAATATATATGTGATATATATACACATGTGTAAATTGATTTATGGTAATAAAATAAAGATAGTCAATATTAGATATTGACAATATCTTGGAAATAATCAATATAAGATATTGACAATATCCTAGATTTATTTAATATGAGATATTATAATAAATGAGATAAATCAATCAATTATATTTTCCTTATTTTATTGGGAAAAGGTTTTCTTCCTTTCTACTCTACTTGGGGCGCCACTTCTACTATAAGTAGGAGGTGGGTATCAAGCTCTTTTGTACAACACAATTGCAAGAGTTCATAATTCTTGTGTAAAATAGAGAGCTCTCCATAGTGAGTTTGTGAGGGAAGAAAATGTCCGGTCTAGCAGCCGGAGTTTTTCTGATAGCAATCCAAGGAGGATTCCGGCGAGGGTTCGTGTGGATTAGCGATAGAGGCCGGACGCGTGGGCGGCTTGCGCGTTGAACTACTCTCCGTTGGCGGTCAAAGCGACGATCTTGTAGATCATCTAAGGTATAACCGTCAAACTACTTAACGTGTTTATTGCATTAAGCGAAGAACGATCTAGAAAAGGAAATCAAATTTTAAATTCATTGCGTTAAACTAGTGATTTCTAAACGATGAGTATCGAGAGACGGACTTGAGCTTAAGCAATAAGCATAATTTAATTGCGTAGTATTTAATCAATAGATGCAAGATTTAAATCACGAAAACGTTGAAACAAAAAAATTAGGGTTCATGGGGTCGGCCGACTGGCGGCGCCCCTCCCTCTGGGCGGCGGCGGCGGCGCGGCGGTAACCCTAGGGTTGCCGTCCGTCGGCTCTCCTCTTCCAATGGGGAGATCAACCCTTTTCGTTTTGTGATATTTTATTGTGCATAGATATCTCGTTTGTTTAGTTGTGTCATATGGCCAACCAATGGTTCAAATAGTTTGGACCATTGGGAAACCATATGGCATGTTGGCCTTTCCAAATTTTGATTTGGAATAGGCCTAGGCCCTTTTCAAATATTTGATTTGGAATAGGCCTAGGCCTAGGCCACTTCCAAAATTTTGATTTTGGAAAGTGGCCAGGCCTAAACCAAAACTATTTGGCCTTTCCAAATATTTGATTTGGAATAGGCCTAGGCCCTTTCCAAATATTTGATTTGGAATAGGCCTAGGCCTAGGCCACTTCCAAAATTTTGATTTTGGAAAGTGGCCAGGCCTAGACTAAAATAATTTGGTCTTTCCAAATATTTGATTTGGAATAGGCCACTTCCAAAATTTTGATTTTGGAAAGTGGGCAGGCCTAAGCTAAATTTAGTTTTGGAAAGGAAACAAATAGGAGACTTTATAATTTTAATTTTATTTTGAATAGTTCAAATTTAATTAAAATTGAAATCGATTTAAAATTAAATGTTAATTTTAATTTTCGGTTAAGTCATATAATTAATTAAAAGTTATTTAATTATTTGACGTGATAAAATAAAAAGACGCATGAGTACTAGTAGTTAAAATTAGAATTTAATCTTTTTCATAAGATAAAATTGTATGGATTAGATGTGTAGATATAATGTGATTATATGGACCCCGATTGATCATGGACTCGACCAATAGGATAGATGGGAATGTTTTTCTTTATGTTGGTTTTTTGAAAAAAAAAAAAAAATTGTCCTAGGCCGTTATGAAGAACGTGACCTAGTTTACTTTTTGCATTTATCCTCGAGCTCCCTGCAAAGTGGCGGGTGTAATTATTTATTATGTAACAAGAATGGAGCAAGAAGTTCAAGACCAAGGAGAGATAAAGAACCCATTGGCGTACAACAATAAAGATCCTATTGGCGGTTGCAGATACCCTTAGTTTGTGACCCGCGGTTTCGTCGGTTTGTATTCAAACCGCACTTTAGAAAAAGTCCATGATCATACCGGTTACTTTACGCATTTATTTATTTTGTGCTTGTATTTATTTTATATGATACGATAGATGCATGACTAGGCACGATCTAGATAAATGTGTAGGATGTATGTTTATAGAGATAGACATATTTATGATGAGACCATACTTAAAATTAATTAAGTGAATTAATTTACGAAAAATACTTCCACGACAAAAATCAAGTCGAAATATTGTCTCCCAATATTATAACGACGGTGAAGAGCCTGTGTTCGGATCAACGATCGACTACATCGCCGGGAGTTGACCTACCTCGGGTATATCGTCGTTATTGAGATATGATCGTATGAGATCTCGTGAATATTGGGTTATGACTTGACTAGAGTCTTTCGGTGATTGGCCACCGTCAGGGCCGTCTGACTTTAGAGACAAGGGGTTGACTAACACATAGTGATGTGTATCGCCAAAGAGTTGACTAGTCAACCACTGAGAATCACATAGAGATGTGAATGGTAAAGAGTTACCTACCTATCGAAATTATCTTGGTTGATCGACCACCGCCGGGAATCGAGGTAACTAGATGGGATCTCAGCCACTAAAGAATTTTGAAAAATTCTTGAAAGTCAATTGGAAGTAGTTGACTAGTGGGAGCAAAATCATAAACCAAAAGACCATTTTTGATTTTGTGTGTACAAACAACAACACTCTTTTATTTTCATTTTTCTTTTTTTATGTTGTAGTTTTAGCAGACTTTATATTTATGTTTATTTCTCGATTAGTAAAACCAAATTATGACTGTTACCTTTTGAGAAACGTTCTCAAATATGGTTAAGTAATTTTAATCCTTTTAAAGTAAGCAATGACACGAGCAATCCCGTTATAGTAGTTGGAGACAAGGAGACTACATATTCAATGCAGTGCTCCAAGACTTTAATTATTAAAGAAAAGCGGGAGCTCGTGATATTGGACACGATCCAATATAATCATTCGGTCATCACGATGACGAGTTATTCAAGCGTTGGATAAGAATGACTAGACCGAATTTTGGAAAGGATGTTTTCAAAATTGTAAGATTTAAGTATCGACTTAATTTATCATTGCTTAAAAGCTAATTAAATAGTTAATGTTTTAAATACGATTTAAAAGGTTAAATAAACTATTTAATAAACTTTAGATTTTCTTTATGAAAGGAAATTGAAAACATAGCTCTTGTGATCTTTCTTAAGTCTTATGAAGACTACAATAAGAAACATTTCTCAAGTGCTTAAAGGATTGAAAGGAAATTTAGGGCATGTGCTTAAATAGAGAACTTATTGAAGTTTCTATTCTAGGCAAGTAAGTTGAGATAAATCTATCTAAGTTCAAGTCAACTCTTAGATATATGATATCTTGAGAGTGTGATTAAATTAGAAAGATTAAATACGAGATATGGAAAGGTGAAGCAAACGTTGTAACACTTACCATATTGCGATCTAGTAAACCGATAAGGGGAACTAAATAAATGTTATTATGTTCGGTTCTTGTGAAGAACATGCTTTCAATTATTTGTTAGGATTTAGTAGACATATTCAATTGTAAAGAATAAATGTTATTCCGATAAAGTTGGAAGGTCACCAATCTAACATATTAGATTGATGTCACCATATAGTTGATATATGTGATGAGATCTCAACTAAATATTTGTATGGTCATTATCCTTAATATTTGTGGTTGTTCTGTACATAGTCTCTCCGGAAGAGAAGCGTGTAATTAAACGTCATTACGATGATGTTGAACCATATGATTATGAATCATGTGGGTTAAACGTATCTTATCCAAAGAGGACTAAAATACCCTTTTATGAAAAGGTTATAAATTCTAGAAAAATTGTCTAAAGCCTAAACATACCGATGTTTGTTGGCTTATGACAATTAAAGCCACAAATAATTGTTTGTTAATCTCTATGACTATTTTTAGAAAGAGTCAAGTGCACTCAGTGAAGTGCATAATTCGAAAAGCCCGAAAAGTTCGAGCCAGTACGAATATGGGATTGATGAGCTACTTATGAATTAATCTTCAATTGGATTGAAGTAATTAATACCTGAAGGGTGTTTCAGAAGTCGTCTGAAAAGGAATAAGATTCTCCCTTCAAGGATACCATATTTGGGATACGCAATTGGATTGTGTTCCCAAAATGAAGACAACACTTTATATGATAAAGGTGTGACGCAGGCCATGCGAAGTATCCCTTACCCGTTTCGGGATAGTGCCCTTATACTTAACCGAGTTCCAAAGAATAAAGGTTGAATAAATTCCATATTAGATATGGAAGAGGATAATGTCAAATCTATCCTAACCGATGATTTGAAGTTGTCATAGGCAGAGTCAGAAAGGCTTGGAGCCTAGTACGACATATGCGACTTTGTGGAATGTCTTAGCTAGCACGCTGGACATTATTTACTCGTCCGCGGAGCAAAAGGTGTTTGTCTCCAAACATACTGTCTTCTAGAGGAAGTGTTTCTTCCAAAAGAAACAGTGGGAGTGAATCAGATCTCAAAAGAGTTTGAGAACCACAAAGATATATTCAACCAATAGAACATGAGCAGACGCCACATAGCGATGAGGTGTAGATCACTGCTCAGTGCACACAAAAGTTCTGTAAGTCTGTGGATGACCTTAAGCCTAAAAAGGCTGCTGGTATGTTCATCTTGAAGAATGAATATCTCACGACTTATGAAAGAATGTTTGAAAGGCAAGATTGAGAGATATGGCTAGGAGCCATAATATCTGAATTAGATTCCATCAGTGACAACTAGGTTGTGAACCTAGTCTGTCTTACCTAGAAGGAAATGTCCCTGTAAGGCTGAGCCTAGTTCTATTCAGATTATGCTTGTTGTAACTTGATATCATGGCTATATGATAGTGTTGAAGACGTTGGGCAGACAGCTCAATGTTCATAGACGATAACATGATATGTAAGCCCACGAGATCCATTTATGGACTCAAACAAGTTTCTCTAGACAATTTCTTTGTTTGATAATCAAAGGAGTTTGATTAAGTCAAAAGAAGGATATACCCAATGTGCAAGATGGATAGTGGGAGTGTGTTACGATTTTCGAGTAAGGTATTGGATATCTCTCTCGAGAATTATCACCCCATGTCACAGTCAATTAATGTTTGGTAGTTCAAGGTCTTTGCGAAAGCACTTGGATTAGCAGTTCTTAATTTTAGAAATAAGAATCTATAGCGATAGATTTAATCACGCATCGATTATAGTTTACCTATATAGATGTGATGCTAAAAGAAGTTTAGCATAGATCGCGAGATCTGTCTATGTTAGGACATTGGTCCTAAAGATAAGGTGAAAGATGATGCTTATGGAAGGTTTCTTCCAAGCTCTCGCGATAGGAACCATCTTATAGGTAATGCCGGATGTTCATAGTCCATGAATAGTCATGAGCAAGTATGAAAGTAAATCTGTAAATGTCGTCGAATATCCTTAAACAAGTTAAGGAAAGTTTCTAGTTTATTGAAACTTGGAATTAAATAAACGTAGATATACTGACGGCGTATCCCGAGTCTTATGAAGGCGAGTGGGAGCTACAGTGCAGGTTTGCGATCACTTTGATTAAGTGATACGGTGAGTCGGAAATGTTCTAGCATATGGGTCACTTTAGAAATTCTACAACTTAGCCAAAACACAGTGAGTGCCTTAGAGCGCAGATGGGAGCAAAGATACATGGATCTAGAAGGTTCATTCATGAACCTTATACGGTTCTTCCACCTTTTCTGTATAGCTGATATAGTAAGTGGATTTATTGCTTGAAGCAAGGACCAGGGTCTCGTCAGAGATTCGTGTGTGTGTTGATGCGGTTCCTTTGACTTGATCATTTGGAATGTGATATGAAGATAGTCTGAGTCCCCACGGATAGCGATCCGTTTATGGCTAGGGCTGGTTGCAAGTATTGCATGAGATTCTTGTGTTTCAACTTGGTCTTGTGTGTACGAGTGATTGGTTTTAGGCCAAGTGGGAGATTGTTGAAATAGTGTCCTAAACCCAATCGGGTTGGACCGGATCTGACCGGGTCGGATCGTTTATACTATTTCTTTATGTTTATACATATATATTAAATGGCTTTTATGTTGTCATATATATATATGTTCTTTTAAAGAACCAATTATGAATTGTTATATGATAACGTCCTTAGTATTAAATCGTGATAGAGAAACCATGATAGGCGATTATGGTTGATGAGATCTCTAATCACTTTAATAAGTTTGATACTTAAATGTCTCTAGGCGATGTACTATTAAACAGGGCATTGATAGTATAAAATGACTAGCACGTATTAGATGTCTTACGTCATTAAGGCGGGGATAGATCTCGCCTATCGAAGTGTAGAGACACTTGGGTATGCGTGGGCGTGTATTAGAGAATGCGTCGTTAGGATCGACCCACTTACACGGATAAGTGTCACACTATGTGGCGGTTGTGTAATTATCCTTTTGACCGAGTCTTCATGGCATCACGGTGTGGATTGTCATGCTTTGACACTATTGAGGTTTCCACAGCCACGGGCGATCATGCGGTAGTGATTGGGTATGATCTTCAAACATGCGGAGTATACATGATTGGTCGTCCGGGAATCGCGTATCCTATGATTGGGATCGAATATCCGAAATGGCCTTCTTATAAGGAATATCTTACTCTCGTGAATCTTTGCAAAGTGGGAGTAAATGAGTTACTTCGAGAGAGCTTGATATCCAGTTATAAGATACGGTCGTTGATGTTTTGACACTCGACTAACGACCGTATGGATATTATTACAAATGATAGATTGTAAGTTACACGGTAATCGCTGTTTCACATGAAAGGTAGTAGTCATTGCATTTGACTCTTCCGATGATTGGGGTCACGGTGTGTTGCTGGACGCTATCCCGTGATCGTTAGGTATGAAGGGCATTTTCATAATTTGCACTTTGTGTCTACGGCCAACATATTCGGAAGCCTATCGGGTCACACACATAAGAACATCTAGCCGATTAAAATGTGGTTATAGATGATAACCAAATAAGGAAAGTTTATCTCGAGACTATAAAGGTTATAGTGGTAAATTAATATGGTGGTATTTATTTATTATGAATAAATAAAATACAAGATATTAATTATATTAATTAAAGAATATTCGGAAGCCAATTAATGGCTAAAGGCGCACATATTATTGTGTATAAGATACACTTGGATTGTGCAATTTAATTAATGGTATTACCTATTATTGATATTAGATATTAATAAAATAAAATAATATTTATATATATATATTCACACATGCGTGTGTGTGGTGTGCATATGTGATGCATGCGCACTTTGTGTGGTATGGATATATAATATGTATAGATTTATTTGTGTAAAATATATATGTGATATATATACACATGTGTAAATTGATTTATGGTAATAAAATAAAGATAGTCAATATTAGATATTGACAATATCTTGGAAATAATCAATATAAGATATTGACAATATCCTAGATTTATTTAATATGAGATATTATAATAAATGAGATAAATCAATCAATTATATTTTCCTTATTTTATTGGGAAAAGGTTTTCTTCCTTTCTACTCTACTTGGGGCGCCACTTCTACTATAAGTAGGAGGTGGGTGTCAAGCTCTTTTGTACAACACAATTGCAAGAGTTCATAATTCTTGTGTAAAATAGAGAGCTCTCCATAGTGAGTTTGTGAGGGAAGAAAAGGTCCGTCTAGCGACCGGAGTTTTTCCGATAGCAATCCAAGGAGGATTCCGAGGGGTTCGTGTGGATTAGCGATAGAGGCCGGACGCGTGGACGGCTTGCGCATTGAACTACTCTCCGTTGGCGGTCAAAGCGACGATCTTGTAGATCATCTAAGGTATAACCGTCAAACTACTTAACGTGTTTATTGCATTAAACGAAGAACGATCTAGAAAAGGAAATCAAATTTTAAATTCCGCTGCGTTAAACTAGTGATTTCCTAACAACAAATTGTTGACCAACAAGTTGTTGTTGAAGCACCGTCTGTTCAATTTAAGGATTCATGAAGGAATGCCTCTCAGAGATCATCTGGACAAGATGAACACAATATTGCTTGATTTTTGAGGAGTATTGGTGTTAAGATCGAAGATGGGGATGCAGCTCTAAATTTGTTGGTATCACTGCCAGCATCATATGAGAATTTTGTGCAGTCTTTTATTGTTGGAAGAGACATAGTGTCATTGGAGGATGTTAGGTCATCTATCCATAATTGAGAGCTAAGGCATAATACGGACGGCACATGTACTGATAAATCGAGGATGCTATTCGCAGTTTGCTCTTGGTAGTTGCAAAGGGAATGGAAATCCTAGAAAGAAGACATTCAAGAAAGGTGCTAGAAAGGCCCTAATGAAAATTTTGTCTGAATCTGAATCTGGATTGTTGACAATCATGTGGAACTTTAGGTCCACTCACCGAAATCTGCAAAACTCAATTGAGACAGATCAAAATAAGGCACTTGGTTGTGCACTTTGAACTGAAGAATCAAGAGCTAAATATGGTGGAACCCCGGATGAGTGAGGTCAATGACCGAGCACTAGTTGAGTGATGGTCACCGGGTAGAGTGTTCAAGTCAGGAAGTAGGCTAAGTGAAGAGTCACCAATCCATTTGTCGGTAGAGTGAAGTCTGCCGAATCTGCTGAACATATCTGCATGGTTCTGCATCTGTGTCTATAAGACTTAGCTGAGTGAAGTCACCAGTAAGACAAATCCGATATGTTCGATGAGTGGTATTAGTTCAATTCTAGTGAACACATATGAATAAGAATCTCATCGATCGGGAGATTCTTGTTTAATTTGAGGTGAAGTTCTCATTTGGAGTTAAGTCTTGTCTGAGAAGTCTCACCTTGGCGTCTATGGTGTTCACAATTGTCGACTTTGAATCTAAATCTGAATCCGTTTGATTGAAGTTGAATCTAAAGAACTCGGCCGAGTGTGCTCGGTTGAGATGATCAAGTCTGAATCGATAATCACATCTTGTATGGTGATCAAGTCTCAATATTTTTATCACATCTGTTCTCAAGTCAATCAAGTCTAAATCATTATGGTGGGAGAATCTCATCTAAATCTAGGTGTTTCTCATCTGAAGTTGGTTTCTCATTTAGAGGAATCACATCTGAAGCTGTTAAATCTGAAGAAAGAGGAGATTCGGTACAGTACATCTTGACGAATGCATCTAGTACAGTACATCTGGTTATGTCAGTCTGCAAGTTCAAGTCAAGGTGGAGATTTGTAATGGTGACATGAACTATGCAACTGAGTTTGTGGGTCAGCGGGATGTATCTACTGAGCTGAATCTGTGTGGAAGCCCGTTAGTCAGCAAGGTGGAGTCAGTTGTGCAGTCTGCAGTCTAATCAACCTAAGTCTGGTGATTGTTGAGTCGGATCACCTGCCGAGTCTAGTGTTTGCTAAGCTGAGTCGTTCTCAACATTTTCTTAGTGAATGCGTCTGCATGGGTTTTCCATATCTGTTTAGGTTACTTTTGGGGTATTTTAGTCAATGCGCTGGTATGTCGTTATGGCGGCTAGGTCTAGGATTTTGTGACTATAAATACACATCTATTGTAACTTAATTCAATTGCAGAAATCTGTAAAATCTCCAGTGATAATATAATCTCCTTGTTTCTGCCCATGGACTAATCGATAAATATCCGAAAACCACGTTAAATCATGTGTTATTGTTTCTTGTGTAATTTATTTTTTCTTATTTACTCTTGATTATTGCAATCTGAGTTTCAATCTTTGACGGTCTGTTATAACAATTTTTTGTTGATTTTTGGTCGTTTTGAATGTTGTTGTTGTTTATAACCATTGTAAAATTTAAATTTTGGCCAAGTTTTGTTAATTTCATAAGAAAAAAAAAAACCTTTTGAAATTCATAAGCCTCAAAATTATAGTTCAAACATTTATTTAAATTAATGAGTTCGGTGATTCTAATTAATACAAGTAACCGAAGTCAAACATTAGTTCAGGATTTTTGTGTGCATATTCAAGATATGAAAAAAAAATCAAATTGTTAGTTATGCGCATCGTTTCTCTCAGCCAAAAGCAACCATAGTTAGTTATGCATAGTTAGTTAACCAAGTAGCTTGGCTCAAATGGTAAATGACTTGAGAATGGTTAGGTAGGTCATCGGTTTGATTCTCCTTTGAGGTGCCATGTTGAAAGAGCTTTTGGTCAGGCCTTACCCATGAGTAAGAGTCACACGACACGAGCCGAACTCCGAATTAATCGGACCAGTGAATTTCGAATACCGGGGGCTTTAAGTAAAAAAAAAACAAAAAACAAAAAAAGCAACCACCTCCCCATTTTCTTATAGGGGAAGGGAGAGAAGGAGATCAACATTTCGTCAATTAAGGAGAATCACAACTTTTTGAAACTTTTATATAAATGACAAAACTATTATATTTTATTTTTTTAATAGTTAGGTGCCATTTTTTCCAAAAAAAAAAAAAATCAATACACTTTCTCTCTCATTTATTTTTTTTTAAACACTCATTATCTCAATCTAGAACTCCAAATTTAAAATTTCTTTCACCAAATTTTTTATTTTTTGATGCTCTTTAATTTGAGACCACATTCAACATATTCCGACGTGATTTCAGAAAATCCGCGGTCGAAATTCACTATTATTTGAAATTCACTATCGATATTCACTGATTTTCGTGATTCACTGAGTGAATTTCGACAGGAATCTCACGAAAAACGATGTAATTATATCAAACCAAGTCTCAAAACGATGAGCATCAAAAAAAAAAATTCAATGAAATTTTTATCGCGTTTGGATGTCTAGATCAAAAGATATGGGTGTTTGAAAATCGAGGAGGAAAACAAATTAAAAACTGGAGAAGGTAAGCCGCGCGTCGGTTTTTTTTTTAATTTTTTTTTTTTGATTTTGTCTTTCAAGCTATAAAAATTATGGGATTTGTCATTCACCCTTTAAAAAATATTGAGCTGTCATGTTACTCAAAAATATTTCAAAAGTTGTTATTATACCTAATTTTCTTTTTCTTTTTCTTATAAGCATCATCCTATCGATTGTGGGCCCGGTACAATGGGGTCCTCGATTAATATATCGGCCAGGGGCTTATACCCTTTAAATAACGCATTTAAGAAAATCACTAAGATTGTAACCATTGATTTTGATGAGTCTCAGTGGTTGTGATGTAGACTCATCAAAATCAAGAGTGAAAGATTGATTGTGTCATTATCATCATTTCTCAACATAACATATGTGGCCTTAAAATAATATTTAAATATTAGAGCATGCTTTCATTATTAATATTGGTTTTGTTAAGAAAATATGGGTATATTAGAATGGTATTATGTCTTTAAGTTTTTTTTATATACACTTTTGACATCTCATAATAAATTCAATGGAAAATTAGGGATAAGGACATAATCTGGAATATTTTTAAGTAATGTGAGACATATTTACATATTTTTATAGGGAGAAGGACAACTGCATAATTTTTATAGCGAGAAGGACAAACAGTGAATCCCGAAAATCAGTGAATCTCCCCAGTGAATCCCGAAATCAGTGAATTTTGACAGTGAATCCCGAAAATTAGTGAATTTCGACAATGGATTTTGAAAATTAGTGAATTTCGACAGTGAATCTCGGCAGTGAATTTAAACAGTGAATTTCGAACACAAGTGAATTTCGACAGTGAATAAATAGTTTTGTCCTTTATGCAAAAGTTTCAAAAGACTGTCCTTCTACTCAATTGATGAAATATTTTTGTCCTTCTCCCTCATTCCCCCTAAATTCAACGAACAATTAACAATGGGTCCTTCTCCCCCGTCGACCACCCTATCTCCACCTCCCCTCATACTCACAAGCTACGAAGGCGCAATCACGAGATCCCATTATCTTCTCATGTTGACAACTTGTGTCCTTCTCCTTCAAATGAGAACCTGCATTGATCATGCCGCAAGACTCAATATGTTATTGTTTTCCATGCACCATGCCTCATAATTTCCTTCTAGCAAGACTCAAAAGTTAAGGGTCGCGATTATGAACTTTAAGCAGGTTTTTGATGAATCATTTGACAAGACTTGGGAACGCTTCAAGGATGCGTTACGTAAGTGACAACACCATGAGATAGCACTTTGGTTACAGATGTAGACGTTTTATAATGCACTGAGCGTGAATGATAAAGTTAGACTCGATGCAAAGTGGTGGTGCCTTTTTGAGCCTGTGAGAAAGTGGAGAAGACTGCCTTAAGTAGTCAGTGGAGATGAGAAGGCGAGTGTTGAGTCAGTGGCTGCAATGGCGCATGATTCTCAAGTCTCGAACCGTTGGCTTTGTTGATGATGAAAGTTGATAATATTGGAGACCGTTTGAGCAAGGTTGAGGCTTAGCGATAGTAGCTCAAGTTTAGCGGCTAATGTAGTTGGTTACGAGGAAAAGCGAGCTAGCTATTTGGGTCATAATCGTGGACCGGGAAATCGAGTATCAACGCAAGTATTATCCCGGCTCACATAATCCAAAATTGTTAATTAAAATCGTATGAGACCAAAATTGGTCTAATCCCAAAGTTATGAGACTCATTTTGCTAAATAGAGTCGTATGAGACGAAAATTGCTACCACCGCAAAGTTATCAGGCCAGTGTTACAATTTTTCCAATGTCCACCCCCATATCTCACACACACACACAAAGACCCAATCTCTTTATTAAAAGTTTAATAAATCAATATAGGTAGTAAATCAAACTTTCTAACATCTCCACGGAATCTAGAGTAACAAGCTTTTATATAATAACTTAGAAACAAATGAGCAAACGGTTGAGGGATCTACCTTTGGCAGATAGTTATTATGCTAACTTGAAATGTAAATTTATTCAGTGAGAAGTTTTTCTTGTTAACATAGTAGGCTTTCAAGGAGAGAACTATGTCATGCTAATTGAAGAGATCAATGAATCTTGTCAAAGATTTTGGGATATAAATTTCTTGTCGGAAAAAGATCACTTGATGTAAAATAACAAGAAATACACCTCTTTGCTCAATCGAAATATTGTCATCAAAGCAACATGGATATAGTAAATTTGAAGATTCTATAAAAGAGGAGGGGCGTCGATCATCCCCAAAACCTTCGTTGTGAGGTGAGGGACATTTATCTCGTGATATGGTGGGTAATAACATAGCAAGTGTCCAATGTGGGACAACTTTAAGACGCCCCCTCAAGTGTGTGCCTATAAAGAGCCTGGCCCAACCACTTACACAATAAATGGGTTGCTCAGAAATTCTAGACCCAAACGCATATAAGATGTGAGTTTCAATCCAAAACCTAGGCTGTGAGATGAGAGAAGTTTGTCTCTTAATATTGTAGGTGATACATTGCAAATACCCGATGTGGGAAAACTTTAACGATATAACAATCTAGCAAAAAAAGAAAGTGCATACAAAGAAGAATTTGAAGCAAAAGCAAATTCAACCAACAAATCAAGCAATTAATAATGAGAAATCATATTCGTTCTTCTTTTTATCACTTTTATGATTTTTTCAAATTTCTTATGAATGTTCATGGCTCATTAGCTTTAATCTGTAAATTTCAATAAAGTCAACAAAAGCTTCAACAATATACTCATGATTGCTTTCGCAGTTGACATTCAAATAGCAAGTCAAAAGATCTTCAAGATACTCCCAATCCTGCAATCCATGAGCTTCCACCATTTCTTCCATTGATTTCTTGAAATCAGCCAAAGGGTCATTCGAATTCACCACTGTCATTAATGCTAAACTTTCCGTAAATTGTAAACCGCTCTCTTTAACAATGCTCTTGTTTTCTGGCTCAAAAAACAGTCTATCTGACCTTAAACCTCGTATCATTGTCTCTATGGAATCATCATCTTCTTCTTCTTCGTTCTCTTCTTTGACAAATTCGTTAGAATTAGAAGCGTCAAGATAAGCAGAGTTGTCTGTCTTAAAAATGTCATTGGTGGCTCGGAAGGACACAGTCTTAGGGATTGTGCAAGCGCAAGGCCATGGCCATTTGAAGGGAAAAGGAAGATTCATTTTCTTGCCCAACTAGTTGATTCAATGAAAAATGTAGTTTGAAGATTGTGATTTTTTATTTAATTTTTGATGTGATTGAGTGTGCGAGAGTGATCTTGTTACCGCGCATTAAAATCTAGACGAGGGAGGATGATTTTTCTCAGATTGAGACGTCAGGTTGCCGAATCAGCAACAAATGAACCTTTAAAAAAAACAAACAAACAAACAAATAACAACAACAGAAGATAAAAAGAGAAAGAAAAAAAAAAAAAGAAAAAAACAAAACATGAAAATTGAAACAAATGAGCAAACGGTTGAGGGATCTACCGTTGGCAGATAGTTATTATGCTAACTTGAAATGTAAATTTATTCAATGAGAAGTTTTTCTGGCTAAATTACAATTTTGGTCCTCTAACTAAACACGTTTTTCGATTTTGGTCCTGATTTTTTTCCGGCGACAATTTTAGTCCTATAAGTGGTTTTTTTTTTGCAAAAATAGTCCTGAACGCTGGAAAGACCACTTACAGGACTAAAATTGTCGCCGGAAAGACCACTTACAGGACTAAAATTGTCGCCGGAAGAGACCAATTTTAGTCCTGTAAGTGGTCTTTCCGACGTTCAGTACTATTTTTGCAAAAAAAAAAACCACTTATAGGACTAAAATTGTCGCCGGAGAAAAGCCAGGACCAAAATCGAAAAACGTGTCTAGTTAGAGGACCAAAATTGTAATTTAGCCAGTTTTTCTTGTTAACATATTAGGCTTTCAAGGAGAGAACTATGTCATGCAAATTGAAGAGATCAATGAATCATGTCAAAGATTTTGGGATATAAATTTCTTGTCGAAAAAAGATCACTTGATGTAAAATAACAAGAAATACACCTCTTTGCTCAATCGAAATATTGTCATCAAAGCAACATAGATATAGTAAATTTGAAGATTCTGTAAAAGAGAAGGGGCGTCGATCATCCCCCCTAGAAACAAATGAGCAAACGGTTGAAAAGAGAAAGAATGAAAACAAAACAGAAGATGAAAAGAGAAAGAATGAAAACAACAAAAACAAAAAAAAGGAAGGTTCATTTTCTTGCCCAACTGGTTGTTGGTTGATTGAATGAAAAATGTGGTTTGAAGATTGTGATTTTTTATTTAATTTTTTATATGTGATTGACTGTGCGAGAGAGATCTTGCCGAATCAGCAACAAATGAAAAAAAAAAAAAAAAAACAACAACAATAATAATTAATCAGCAACAAATGAAAAGCAAAAAAAAATATTAAACAAAACATGAAACTGAGATATATGATTTTGCTCAGATACGTACAAATTCAGTTGCTCGATCAGCTGTACCTTCAAGTCTTCAACCAGTGAGTCCACCGCCTAAAACTGTTTTTTTTATCAGTGAGAAGAGTTGTAGATAAAAAGAGAATGAGACGTGCAACCAGTGTCACTTGTCAGTCTATATATATAAAGGCTAGAGCGGTGCTTGTTTGTTTTTTTTTCTTTTTTGTTTTTTTTTTCTTTCTCGGAGTGGCGCCACTAAGGATTGTAACGGTAAAAATAAAAGTGACAAACGCAGTCACAATGCTGTTTATGTAAAAATTACTACATTAGAGCATGGAAATTAATTGCAGCTAAAAAAAATCGGATTTGCATATAAACAATGTTCTTTAATAACAAGATGTTGTGTTTGATACAATGATAGTTTGCAGTGACAAATGATTCAGTCCCAAATACTTGCAATGACAAATGATATAGTCCCAAATAATTGCACTGATAAATTGTTTAGTACTAACTTCGTTCCAAAATAGAAGTCATTTTATATTTTTTTTTAGGAGAAGTTGTTTAAGGAGAAGTTGTTTAAAAAAAAAAAAAAAAAAAAAAAAAAAAAAAAAAAAAGAATAGTGAAAATATAAATTGGATGATAAGGACAAATCCGCTGTTCATAATCTCAAATCCACTGTTTGCCGCAGTGGAATTGACCTCAAATTCAATGTTTCACTATTCCACTGATTATGTGTTTTTCATAAAAATGACTTCGAAAATAACGTTGGAAAAAAATATCAAATGAGATGTCTAAATAAAGAGGACGAAAAATGAAAAATGTGATGAAAGAATTACTATATTTAAACAATCAAATCAAATGATATATTCGTTTTGTAATTGAATACGAAAAATTTAAATCGCGATGGAATAATGACGTGCAATTTTACTCAAAAAATATTCCACTTATCATTTTGCGTATTTACATATTCAAATTGTTCTATTTTAACAATAAAACCTATTTTTTATTTGTCGTAATATAAGTCGTTTAACATTACTAGTGCAGCGTTTATTACCTTTACTCTATTTTACTCCTAATTTATTATCAATCCAACCACTTTCATTACCTAACAACTATTGCATTAATGATAGTCAAGAGGTGTTTCAGACATTTAACTTTCAAATTTATGACATTCAACCATTTTATTAATCTGTGTGAAAACTTGTATGATGAATTATATTTTGGACCGTTAGTACATCTTTGACTTCATATAACTCAACAAGGTGTGTGACCGAGTGCAGTGACAACATAAGGCAACAAGATAGGGCAAAAACTGAAGGCATTAATGTTTGAGCAAGCAGAGCAACTGCTGGTGACACTGTGGTTTGACACTCATTGGGAAAAAAGTGGAGATCAAAGTGATATTGTGGTATGCCATTGTATTCATGTAAGACGTCACTACGGTATGTCACTGTATTACATGTTATTGTTGCAAAAGAAAAAAAAAAAATCGTGATTTGAGAAATTACATCGAAATATTATCAAATAGAATATATATCAAAATAAAGAGGACACAAATATGAATTATGATGTAAGAATTATAATGATTAGGTCTAGGTCAGTACATATAAATGTTTGAAAAATTGGGTAAAATAGAAACTAATATTCAGTTTGTTTTCCGCATAAAAATGCATATTTTGGTACAAAAATGCATTGGAATGTCTTTTTTGTTAAACAAATATGAGCATGTAAGCTTTTCTTTGTTTCTTCTTCTTTTTTTTTTCTTTTTTTTTTTTTTTTTTTGGCTTTTTTATTCTTTCTGAAGGCATCTCCTTATTATTGTTGTTGTTGTTGTTTTTTTTTTTTTTTTTTTTGTTGTTGTTGTAACAACCATTGTAAAATTTAAACTTTGTCAAAATTAATATCGTTAATGCCATAAAAATGTATATATATATTTTTGTAACTAAATGTTTTTCAAATTCATACGCCCCAAAATTATAGTTCAAACACCTATTTAAATTATGGGTAATTAGGGATAAGACGACACGATAAAATATTTTTAAGTAATAGAGACAATTATATATTTTTATAGGAGAATAGACTACTGCGTAATTTTTATAGCGAGAAAATGACAGTGAATCCCGAAAATCGATGAATCTCATCGGTGAATCCCGAAATCGGTGAATTTAATGATGAATTTAATAATGAATCCTTAAAATCATGACTTTCGACAATAAATTTTGAAAATTAGTGAATTTAGAGTGAATTTGGCGGTGAATTTAAAGCAAATGAATTTGAACAAAAGTGAATTTAACAATGGATAAATAGTGTTGTCGCTTTATCGCAAAAGTTTCAAAAGACTCATTCTACTTTCGATTGATGAAATATTTCGTCATTCTCATAATTCCCTTTAAATTAACGAGTTCGAGGATTCTAAATAAAACAAGTAATTGAAGTCAACATTAGGTTCACGGGTTTTGTGTGCACACCGAAGAGATGCACAAATTTTCCAAGCGTTTGTTATGCATTTTTTTCCCCTCAACAAAAACAACCTCCTACCCATTTTCTTATGAGTATGAATCATCACACGTCCTATCAGTGTGGGCCTAGATTAATATATTGGTCGATCGGGACCTTTTATCCTCTAGATGTAACGTATTTAAAATAAATTGAGATTAGGAAAAATGACACATTTTAAAATATTCTTAAAGTAATAGGACATCCAAATATTTTTATTGGGACAATTACAAAATCTATAATTTTTAGAAGGCGATGAGGAGAAGAATAAAAATATTTCATCAATTGAGTAGAAGGGCAGAGTTTTTGAAACTTTTGCGTAAAGCGACAAAACTATTTATTCACCGTCGAAATTCACTTGTGTTCGAAATTCAACGTTTAAATTCATTGACTTAAATTCATTTATTGAAATTCACTAATTTTCAAAATTCACTAATTTTCGGGATTCATTTGTCGAAATTCAACTGTCAAAATTCACCGATTTGGGATTCACTTGGGAGATTCACCGATTTTCGGGATTCATTGTTTGTCTTCTCGCTATAAAAATTATCGATTGTCCTTCTCCCTATAAAAAATATGTAGTTGTCGCATTCTTAAAAATATTTCAGATTGTGTCCAGTATCCCAATTTTCCATAATTTTTATACCTTTAAGGGGGAAAAAATCACGCTTATTCCTCCTCCTTCTTCTTCTTTTTTTTCTCTTTCCTTCTCCATTATCAAATACTCATATCTTTTGATCGATATCTCCAAACGTGATGAAAATTTCACTGATTTTTTTTTTATTTTTTCCATTTGCTTCATTTTGAGACTTGGTTCGATATCATTACATCGTTTTTTTTTAGATTCACTGTCGAAATTAACTCAGTGAATTTCGCTAGTGAATCCCGAAAAACAGTGAATTTCTACAGTGGATTTTCATAAATTACGTCGGAATATGGTGGATGTGGTCTCAAAATAAAGAGCATGAAAAAAAAAAAAAATTGGTGAAATTTTTTTCAAGTTGGGAGTTGTAGATCAAAAGATAGAATTGTTTAAAAATGATGGATGAAAAAGAAAGTGTGCTTTTTCTTATTAAAAAAAGGCGCCTTGTTTTTTTAAATAAACAATAATAATTTTGTCCGTTATGCAAAAGTTTAAAAAAAAAGTGTCATATTAATTAATTTAGAAAATATTTTTGTCTTTCTCCATAATTCCCCTAAAATAAATCACTTAACATTTCCTTACTTTATTGTAAAAACAAAATCCTTACTTTTTGGACTTTATTGTGGAAAAACACAATATGAAAATAGAAATAAGCAAACAGGACAATGGATTTATATTTGGGTATGCACACAAACCCGCGAAGAATTATCTAGATCTCTAAAATTGATAAAGATTTCACCAATTTGTATGTTTTTTCACCCTCTTTGTTTTGGGGCCTCATTTGATATCATTATTCATGTGACTTACGATCAAAATTCACTGATTTTCAGCAATGAATCCGTGAATTTCGACAATAAATTTCAAAAATTAGGTCGGAATGTGGTTATTATCATCCTAAAATAAGAGCATGAAAATATTAAAAAAATGGGGGGTAAAATTATCATTTTTGGAGTTTTTGACCGAGTGATATAAATGTTTAAAATAGTGGATGAGAGAAAAAGTGTATTTTTTTATAAGTTAAATTAATGAAATGGGGGGTGGGTTAAAAAAATTTAAATAAATGATATGTATCTCTGATATGATTTTGCCGGTTCACAGCACGTATAATCCGCTATAATGAAAATGAATAATGTGAATTAAAATAAACCCGCGTGTTCGTTAATATTCAGAATTTTAGTTTCTCGGATTTTAATGCTGTCGGAACACCAAACTCCTATGATAGTGTCTTTCGGTTAGGTGATAATTAGTGACCATGTAATGATTATGAAAATTACGAGAGATTGGTTACTTGGTGCATGTTGGTAACTATAACCAGTTTATCAATGACTTAACGAGTGATCTTTGCATCTATGATCAGTTGAGAAAATCGAGGTTGAAATAATATCTTAACTGGAATCTTTCTCTTACTTAATTTCAACCATTTAGTCTAATTAAAAATCCCAATATTTGGTCAATTGATAATTTTAAGAGAAACAAATCAAGTGTACCATGTGGACACGATCATGCTCTCCATATACTAGTTATATGAAGTATAACACCCAGGCACGGGCTGATAATACGCTAAATGAGTCATAAATGGTCGGTCAATCTGCTTGAGACCGCCCGTCCTAAGCTTGGTCTAAAAAGGCTAACCAGTTGACAAGACATTTATGTCACACACTTATATGGTGGTGATGTGTTTCTCTCACTTCCAATGTGGGATATAACATTCTCCCCCCTTATAAGGGACTGGCGTCCTAGCCCAGACGACCAAGACTTGTTCCTGAGGACTTGTCACAGTTCGTCTCTACCAGAGGACTCTAGAGTTGGTGATGTGATCGAAGATGAGACATTTTGGCTTGGAGTCCACTTACGTTATCATTTATCCCACATTGTTTCCGTGGAAGATTTTATTAGTATTTATTTCTTTTATTTTTGTTTTTATTTCTGTTAAATAAATTTGTCCCACATTGATTTGGGAGTAGTTTATTTATTTTATTCTAGCCTATAAAAAGGCTTTAGTTGTAATCTTTTTTGAGCAGACAAATTTTGATATATTATATTTGAAGCCTTTAAGCTTTGGTGAGTTTTCTCACGTTGGTTTTGGTGGATTCCAAACCGTTGTTTGGTGGATTCCAAACGGAACTTATCAAGGTTACGGCGGACCTTGTGGCGTTAGATATAAGGTTCTTAGATCACGGGTTATCTAAGGGTTGAGGTCATACCAAGGTTCTTAATTCTGAGTTAGCTAGGGGTCGTGGGTGCTCGTTTTATTGGTGCCTTCAGAAAGAGATGCAAGAGGGTGAAAAAATATATATATTAAATTTTTTTAGATCAACAACAAAGAATGAAGAAAGTCTGCGATTTTTCTTTTTTGTTTTTGAGATTGAAAGGACAACAACGGAGGAACAAGACAAGATCAAGAAACTGGATTTTTTTTTTATAATGAAAGGGACACGCATGAAAGAAAAGAAAATAAAAAGGGATATTTGGATACCGTCGGTGGATCGTGTCTACGATACCAACTGATGTGATCCGTAGCCGAATCAGATCCGAAAATGCCCAAGGACTTGGTGAAGGCACCAATAAAACGAGCACCACGACCCTAGCTAACTCGTAACTAAGAACCTTGGTATGACCTCAACCCTTAGATAACCCGTATCTAAGAACCTTGTATATCTAACGCCACAAGTCTGCCGAGACCTTGATAAGTTCCGTTTGGAATCCACCAAACAACGGTTAGGAATTCACCAAAACCAACGTGAGAAAACTCACCAAAGCTTAAAAGCTTCAAATATAATATATATCAAAATTTGTCTGCTAAAAAAAGATTACAACTAAAGCCTTTTTATAGGCTAGAATAAAATAAATAAACTACTCCCAAATCAATGTGGGACAAATTTATTTAACAGAAATAAAAACAAAAATAAAAGAAATAAATACTAATAAAATCTTCCACGGAAACAATGTGGGATAAATGATAACGTAAGTGGACTCCAAGCCAAAATATCTCATCTTCGATCACATCAGTTGGCCTGTGGCACTCTGGTTCGTCTAGAGGTGGCGTGTGGCACTTAGATCCGTCTGATAGTCAGCTCTAAGACCATTATGTAACGCCCCCAGACCCCAGGTCTGGTAGCGCTAAATGAGTCATGAATGGTCCGGTCACTACAAAAAAAATACCTTTTTGCTACACTACAGCTTGACACGCCACAAAATAAGCGCCGCAAAAAATGAACCTGTAGCGTCACTTTTGATGAGCGTCGCAAAAAAGTTGTTTTCGCGTCACTGTTTTATCAAAAAAATTACAGTAAAGGTACCTTTTGCGTCGCTCGTAAACAGTGACGCAAAAGGTAACTTTTTGAGGCGCTTTTTCGCTGGAGCGTGGCAAACAAAAGTGTAGCAAAAAGGTATTTTTTTTAGTAGTGGGTTAGTTGCTTAGACCGTCATCCTCTCTAGGTCTAAAAGGGCTAACCCAAGTTGACAAGACCGTTATGTCTCACACTTATATGGTGGTGATGTGCTTCCCCCATTTCCAATGTGGGATATCACATGACATAGGCAGGGCCAGCCCTAGGGGCGGGCGAGATGAGTGACCGCCCAGGGCCCAAGATATAAGTGAAGCCCAAAATTACATCTTTAACAATAATGTAAGCTAATCTAGTAGATAAGCAGTGGTTACATACTCTTATTGATACTAGTTCAATTATTGATCTTGACATATTTGTTTTTATTTATTGTTGTAATGTTATATGAACTTACCGTTAAACTCTTGTAAAGTAATGACACTGATGAAAATTATGCCCTAGTTGACCGCTCAGGGCCTATGAACTGATCGAATGATATGTTGGAAATATTAAACTTGATACTATAATTGATGATTTTGCATCTAAACATGCACATAGATTTTTTGTATGATCAATTTGTTTTCTTGTTACTGTAGTTATGTTGTTGATCGGTGTTCTGCAATCTTTTGATATTGTTGGTTACGATTCCGTTGTTTTGTAGTTGTGAGTGTGATGTTTTTGTTTCAACTATTGTTATTTTCCCTGTACAAATTCAATAATTTTATTATTTTTGACATTTGTAATATGTTGTTGGATACTAGTCTTAGTATTTTTTTGAACTGATTTGACTTATGTTACTTATATATAAACTAGTCATAAACCCGTGCATTGCACGGGACTGTTGAACATCATTATTTCGTGTAGTAAAAGAAATTCTAAATGCATAAACATGTTTTTCATTGCAACCGGTAAGGGATAATAAAAGAAAATCAAATTATATGTCTTGTCCATAAGTAATAACCTGGATCATACACAACATCAATCATAAGTTTACACAATCAAATACTTGAAAATATATTGCGCCATGATTATTGAGCAAGAAGCAGTGTACTTTAAAAAACATTTGTGTCATTATTATGGAGCAAGAAATAGTGTACGTTTCTTATCCACAACTACCAAGCCACTGAAGCCACTCAAACCTAAGCACCTTAGAAATGTGATTGAAGATTTTGTTACTACGAAAAAAGATAATTTGATTCGTTTCACGTGCTTCATATTTACAAAATACAACAATTATTTTTCCCACCACACCACCCTACCGTGCACCTTACCCACCACCACACCCACTTTTTTTACCCTACCCGCCACCCCACCCTACCCTACCCGCCACCCAACCCTACCCTACCTTACCCATCACCACATCCTACCTGCCCCTACCACCACCCCAACCTACCTTACCCTAACTCGCCTACCTTACCTTAATTACCCACACTACCTCTATCCTACCTTACCCACAACCGCACCCTACTCTACCTTGTCATACTCTACCCACCATCCCACTCTACCCTACCTTACCCACCACCCCACCTTATCCTACCCTACTCTATCTCACTACCATATGCTTCCAACCTACATTACCCCACCACCTACTCTACTTCACCTTCACCCACCATACCTTACCTCACCCTACCAGCCTTACCCTAACCTACCCCACCCTACCTATGCTACTTCATCACCTACCCTATCCTACCACCCACCCACCCACCCACTCTTACCCCATCACCCACGTGTTTTGTTGATTCTCATTTTATTTTGTCACATTCCATCCATTTTTGGAAGAAATGATAATGAAATTTTTTCATTTCATTGGAATAAAATTTCATTTAATTCCATTATCTCATAATCATACACATTCAAATCCATTTCATTCTCTCCTAAGAAACATACCATTATGTGTGTTGTTAGTATTTAAAATAATATAATCAGAGAACGACTTTAATTCAAGAATATTTCTTATTAATTGACAAACTTGAATATAGCTAATTCTGAAAATGTAATTTAATGTAATAATTTTTAGAATTAAATGAGGTGCCTACGACCAATAGTTACAAAATAAATCTTTGTCATTTCTAGCCATAGTCTTGTGCACTAACACTAAATTGGACACATAGGTGCAATCGTGATGTTGTTTCATACTAAAATGGAAGCATATTAAGGTTAACATTTGAGAGAAACAAATCTCTATAAAATACAGGAACAGAACATGGTTACCTCATCCTTGGATTTATTGAGAATAAAGAAATTGTTGCTGCAAATTCCGACAACAACAACAACAGTTCCGACGATCAATGATGTGCTGGAGAAATAAGGTGTTTGGAGTGATAAGGAGTGGTGGTGAGTTTGAATTAGGGTTATCTGATTCTCAGTCAAAGTGGTGGTCAACAAGGATGTTTATCCAGTGCATTATCAAGTTAAATGATAGATAATTCAGTCAAAAAAATAAATAAATAAGTGATAATCGTGCATTTATCTTTTATTCAAAAGTATTTATCTTTTATTCAAAAAGTCGTCGAGCTAGTACAACTAGTGTAAGACCTTGCCTTTAAATATCAGCTTTGTAAACAATATTAGTATCTGAAAAACAAGTTAATAAACTCTATCTATTTCTGTTCGTTCATGTTCTGGTTTTCACTTTTCATCTTGGTATCAGAGCAAACGCTGCAACGCCATGACAACCCTTTCGTTAAACGTTGGAAGCTTCATCTCCCTGAAGCTTACTTCACAAAATTATCCTTTATGGCGTGAGCAAGCTATTGCATTGGCCGAAAGTCAAGATCTGGTGGATCACCTCATTGGTGAAACACCAGCACCAACAAAATACAACACTGCTGACACACAAAGCACCACAACATAGATTGCTGCGTGGATGGATTATTGGCTCACTATCTGAGGAATCCTTCAGTTTGGTGATTGGATTGGACACAGCAAAAGCAGTCTGGGATGCCTTAAAGTCAGAATATGCACAGGATTCCCAAGAAAGGGACTTCACCTTAAAGCAACAAGTTACTTACCTAAGGAAACAATATGGTGTATCCATCAGTGAACACATCAGAATCTTTAAAGGTTTGTGTGACAACCTGGCAGCTATTGGAAAGCCAGTTGCAGACACAGACAGAGTATATTACCTTCTCACCAGCCTGGGTCCCAAATATGAGACCTTCACAACAACCATGTTGAAGCCTCCAAGGCCCACATATCAAGAACTTGTGTCCTAAATCCAGAACTTTGATCAAAGAAGGACCTGGTTCAACACAAACAATGACACAGACAGTCAGGCACATATGCCACAAATGGCTTTCTATGGACAAACTCAACAAAATCAAGCAAGCAGAAGAAACAACAATGACCACAACTCCAAATTTGACTCCTATGGCAGGGGATTTCAGGCCCAGAAAAACAAATCTGATCCTAGAAACCAAAACAGAAGACCACCACCTGAAGGTCAAAGGAAAATGACAAATGCAGAAAGAGAACAATACAAGAATGAAACCTGTCAATACTGTGGTGTTACAGGGCATATTGCCAAGATCTGTTGGTGGGTGCCTAAAAAGACAGATCAAGGAGTGAACTCTCTCCCTCAGGCCCTGTCAACCCTCACACTGGATGACTCTGTGGCAGACACTGAATGGACAATGGATACAGGGGCCTCAAACCATATGGCACACAATTCAGGTACCTTGTCCAATGTTAAACCTTATACAGGAACTGAATCTGTAATTATTGGAGATGGGACACACCTTCCTATACATGTTATAGGGAAGGTGAGCCTCAAAAATCCAATAAAACAGTTTCACTCAATGATGTTTTATTAGTACCAGATTTGAAAAGAAACCTACTATCAGTAGGTCAACTCACAGATCAACACCTTGTGAGTTGTGAATTCACTAACAGTGGTTTCAATGTGAAGGAAAAGGAAACAGGAATCAGCCTGATGACAGGGAAAAGGACCGGTGACTTGTATACTTGGTCCAGTGCACCAACAACTCTCTAGAGCCAACCCAGGGACCATGGACCTATAACCAGTAGCTACAATAAATTGAATAAAATATTCATTGAACAGAATATTTCTACTCAACTCATTAATTCCGGAATTACTCCACCATAAATCCGAAACTGAACTCTATCGATTATAGATATAACTTATTCTCAAAACGTCGAGTCGAGTCGATAAGCGTCCATTGATATAATCATTACATATAAACTAACCCTCCATCTACTATCCGTAATGAAGCGGGAATATTTCTGTAAACCTTCTTCAATACATCTCATCCTTATTTACCATTAACCCACTAGTCATCAATTAGTTCATAACCAATACGAACTCCCGGGATCAATCAGTTTCTAGGATTAACAAATAAGGGGATTGTCTTTCTACTTCCCACAGGAAGGAATGGATTCCATATCTGTGAGACACACACTTCTCACTCATTCCAGAATAGTGCCAACGTGAAAGTGATTCGGACTGCGCCTCTTAGCGATCCTTAACGAACACATCAAACCCTATCCTGAAACAAGTAGGAGTCTGTAATCACTTCAGGATTAAGGTTAATCCATATATGATCATCTTGTGATTTAATGAGATTTATCAATCATGGAATTATATGAGAAATACGGATTAAATTGGTCCAGTCCTATATGATTACAACATATATAAATGCCCCACTTAGACAACCAATGTCGACAGTCCGGATAAGACGGTCACACCATAAAGTGTTCTGGGCGCATTAATGGTGGTTTAATCAATAGACCACATACTTTGATTAACTTCACCACGGACAAAAGTTTCAAGTGTATCACCATAAACTTAATCCTCATGCGTGACACACACTAAGTTATATGGCTACATATCATACGACTTGGGGTTTTCAGTAGTGTATTACATATAAGCACAAAGAAAATAATAATATGAGAATAAATCTGTCATTTATTAATTATAAAAACAATTACGAAAATTTTCTTTCGGGCGCTACTTCCAAAAATCTCCCACTTGCCCGTAAGGACAAGCAACAATTGCTTTTCGGGCACTCTACATCTAACAGATACCGCGTACCGTGGATGCTTCCATCTTTGATGAAACTTACGACCCTAACCAGCATCATCAGCTCACAACCAACATAAGTGTAGGCCCAAGTTAGGCTAGCGAGGCTCAGAAAAGATCTCATACTGATGTGCCTGCAAAAGAGTCTCAAGTTCCTAAACGGTCCAAAGTCTCTGAGAAATCTAAGACCGTTGTTATTTTTGAAGCTGATAAAAGCTCTAGGCGTCCTGATAAGCGGCCAGTTGAGAAAGCTGTTGAGCGATCTGAAGCGGTGAGTGAGGAGGTCACTGATGAGGCCAGGGCATCAGTGCGTGAACCTTTGCCTTGCGGCCACAAGGGTAAAGAGGCCCTCTGGTTGGATCCGGAGTTTTCTCAAGGTCCTCTTGATATGGACAAGGTGAGCCAACTGAGGGAAGAAATTGCTAATGTTATTCCCTTGAATCGCCTTACTTGGGACTCGCCGCCAGGAATTCAAATGGAGATTGGCAGAGGAATCACCGCTCGTGTCCTTGTCCAAGACGCTACTCTTGCTAGAGAGGATGCTGATGAGCTTAAAGACCATGCTGGACAATTCAGGCTCGCCTCTTCTATGGTAATTTTTACTTATGTCGTATTTTCCTGTTGTTTCCATTTTCTGCGGGCTTACCCTTTTTCCTGTTTCAGCTCGGAACTCGCATCCATAAGGCGATGGAAGCCACCGATAAACGTAAGGCCGAACTCAGGAAAGCTGTTACTGCCCTTGCTATTGCTGATAAGGCAAAGACTGATCTCGTGACTAAGCATGCAAATACTTTGCGTGAAAATGCTCGCTTGAGGGAGAACTATTAAGACGAGTCAGGAGTTGGATGTTCAACTGCAGCATAAAGTGGCGGACCTGAAAGAGATCGGTGAGAACTCTGAAGAGGTCACCGAAAAATCTGAAGAGGATCTGAAATGCACGCTAGAGAAGATCGCCAGTTTAGAGGACCAACTCGCCGCTGCAAAGAAAGCTGCTGAAGAGGCTGGTCCTGTGGCCATTACTGAGTACAAGAAGTCTGATGAATTTTTAGATACTCAGGATGCGATTTTTATCAAGGTTTTATCACCTGGCTCATTGCTTTTGGTCTACTCGTGGCGTGGCGAGTGAGTCCGTCACCTTGAGGAGTTGGCCGAGTGGAATGCTTATTCCCGGTGGTGGCCCGAATTGTTGGCCTTACATCCCGACATCCCTTACACCGATGAGCACATCGTTGACATTGCCGCCGATCGATGAAGAAAGGTGAGGCCGTTTGGGATTCTCCTCTCCCAACGCGTGAATTTAACTTGTCTTGGTCAAGGAGAAAATGTTCTTTGAAGATTCCCGGTGGTGATGAGTTTCTCAACTTGATTGGCGATCACACCCTAACTCCGCCCGGTCGAATTGAAGATTGTAATTTTTCTTTTCACAACAATTTTCATTGTTTTGTAATAATTTGACTTTGTTTCTATTTTGCTTTGTTGCCTGAACAATTTTGACCTTTTCCTTACGTTGTTTTGTAATAATTTATTTTGACATGTAGCGCTTTTGGCCTTTTTTGAATGCACTTTCATTTATTTTCCATATTGTTTGTTGTTTCTTTTGCGAGGGAGCTCGCAGTATATATGCACGGCTCCCTAATTTTTGGCGAGGCTGAAATTGGATTGCCAAGAATTTAATGTAGAAATGCCTCCAGTTAATTTTTGCTTCGTTTACCTTGGCGAGGTTGAAAGCATTGACCGCGTTGCTCGCTATAGTTGATGTAAAGTCTAGCTTGCGATTTGGAATTAAAATTTCATTTATCCGCCCTTTGTTTCAAGCAAGGCGATGGCGAGCTTGATTGAAATAGATGACTAACCTCCGGGAATATAATGAAAAATCCTCCTGTGGCCCCCTTGTTTCAAACAAGATTGATGGCAACCTCGTTGAAATGTTAACTCTACGTGGATATGCTTGAAAATTTCCACTCCCGGCCTCCTTGTTTAACGTGAGGTCACGCGGGCTTGGCTGAAATATCCCATCTGGAAAATATCCAACGTCATGCCCCCTTGTTTCAAGCGAGGTCATTTGTGGGCTTGTTTGAAAAATTCAATGTGAAAATTTCCACTTGCGGCCCTCTTGTTTTGAACAAGAATGATTGCGACCTGGTTTGAAGCAAATAGTGAGCATGCTACTGAAAAAGCAAAAGGCTCTAATTTGAGTCCCGGCCCCGCTCCTTTTTGCGATCCTCTCAACGGTCCTCTTTCTGTGAGTGTTGCTCCGGTTTGGGTTTTGCCTTTACCGAAGGGGATAGTGCCTCGCTCAGCCCAATCATTCTTGCCCTTTCCAACATTTCCCTCAGGCCCAATTTGGGTGGCCCGGAGGTTGAACTCCGTTTTCAATGGACCCCTCGCTATTCCTGTCAGAAAGCAAGTAATGATTGCATCGTCAGGGATGTTTCTAGTTTGATCGTAGACTTTGACGAACCGCTCGTAGTATCCTCTTCCTGATTCATTTTCTCCCACGCGGACCTCATAAAGGTCCTCAATGGTTTTCTTCGGCCTGCTCGCCGATTCAAACTCCTTCATGAACTTTTCAGATAGATCTTCCCAGCTTTCAACTGAACCCCGAGAGAGCCCGCGGACCCAAGAAGCAGCCCTGTCTTGCATACTACCAACCAGGGCAATGCACCAGGCTAATCTGTTTTGGGTCGCTAAGGTGATGCGACCCTGGAAGGCAGTGAGCCAATCGTTTGGACAAGTGTTCCCGTTGTAGTAGTTGTAACTGGGATAGCTAACCTTTTCTCTTCTCGTTGGCAGGGTGTCAGTGATCCTCTTTGCGATCACATCTATCCTAGAGATCGGGGTGGCTTTTTCAGCGGGCCTCGATTTTTTCAGCTCTGTGATCTCTTTCCTCATTATTTTCATTTGGTCGATCATGGCGGGATCAACTCCTCGCTTGGGCGGGGGCGGTTCGGCCGTCCGTTCGAGATCGTATTTTGAGTCCGTGTGGTTTCGTGATTACTCCCGATGGGTTCATTTTTCTTTATGATCAAACGAGCATCTCGCTCATCTCTCCCTCTTGCCTGGCGTTACGCCTCTTTAGGAAGCTAAACGGCTCAAGACTGAGCCTTTTCTTTTCCCGGCCTTTTGAGAACGGATCCTCTTTCTCTTTTTCTTCTTTTGATTGTCGCGACCAGGTTGAATCGAAGTTTGAACGACTTCCCGATCCGCCCTGCGACCCTTCGGCCTGATGATCCGAACACTCTTTCAACTTCTATCCTTTAAAGCCGACTTGGGCAGCCCTGCTGCCTGCTCCCCTGGGCGGACTTCGCTCTTAGGGGGATCGCGGCTCGGACCGTAATGGGGCCCGCCGAGAGCCACTAGTCGAGAATTGTTTAAGTACATTGTTTCGGCATACTTGGCGTATTCTATCATTCTGCGACCTCAGGGGTCCTCTTGGAATCTGAGTACCGTTTCTGGTACCGTCTCTTCACTTCGCTGAGGTCTGGTTGCCCCGATTGCGGTTTTTTCCCTATGAGCTTCTTTTAAGGCCACAATGGCCTCTTTAAAACTAGATTTCTAATTCAAGACATTTCTAGCGTCACCGGCGGCTAGAACCTCTTTCTGCGACCTATCCCAATCCGCAGTGGGATTATCAAATGTCTCACCTCCGCCCTCAGCGCGGTGTTGATTGGACGTGCCCCCTTTTGTCGGGATTTGCGGTATTAGTGGTGAACCCTTACTTCCTGCCATAGCACTTCACGCGAGCTGGTTTGGCCTGGAGATAAGATCGTTAATATGGTCGCCACCGACTGCTTTGACAACCTGATCTTTTCTG
Organism: Gentiana macrophylla; assembly: GCA_026214975.1. Lineage (NCBI taxonomy): Eukaryota > Viridiplantae > Streptophyta > Magnoliopsida > Gentianales > Gentianaceae > Gentiana > Gentiana macrophylla. The sequence goes on along the minus strand of CM047809.1, from coordinate 10,112,796 downwards.
ACACCCTCAACTACTTCATACTTTCTTTGACTTTTGGGGAGCTGAATGGAGATATTTTGGACAGTGACAGCTCAGATGAAGTATTGGACAGAAATATGTTTTCAGTGGAAAAAGGTGATGATTCTAACGCAAAAACCCCAGAAATTTGGTATGACTCTTTTCCTTGAAAACGCATGCATTATCACGTAAACAAAAGAGTTTCTTTTTCGGGCCAACAAAGGTGACAGATTGGCTTTTTCTGGCAAAACGGCGAGGTTGGACCTTAAAGATACCGAGAAAGGTGATTTCTCAAACGCAAGCTCGGTATTCCTCAGGATTTTCAACACAAACACGAGCGTAAAGCTCCCAAACTTCCAAAGCTTAACTAAAAACAAGAACTTGAGCGAAGAACACTACGAGAGAGGTGATTTCTCAAACGCTAACTCGTGAGTTTCGTGTAAGCTTTGTTAAAGTTACCTCTTTTATCCTTCTTTTCATTAAGATAGATTCCAAGACTTCTCCTTTGAGCAAGAAAGCCTCGTAGTGCCTGAAGAAACGGTGAGGTTGACGATCTCCGACCTCGCCGTGCGTAGGCTTTCTGGGTGATCACGTCTGAGAGACCGAAAAACTTATAGCATTCCCGGTAACAGAGCCAACTCATAATGCAGATATTATCACTGTGGCCTAGCGGTTGTTTGTTTGGTGGATATTTGGCTTATAATATGTGTTTGAATGGTGAAATGCCGGTGGCACACGGCAGTGATGCAGCGGTGTGAATGAAAGCCTGAGAGTAGTGATTAGGGGAAGAGTATCATCTTGCAAGTATACGTACTTCAGGTGAGATGGGAAAGGTTTCAACGTTAAGCTCCTTGGTGGCTCTTCTAGTGATGACCTTAACAGTTTACCAGTCAATTGTAAGTCAAAGAACGTGTGCCATGAAGGTCTATGAATTGTTCCTCCTAAATCTACATAATATAGGCTCTATTTCTCGCACATGACCTTCACTACACCCAGGCCAGGTTTCCTCATGACTTTATTCTTTCTTCAGGAGCAAAGTCTCTACTACTTCAGGGTCTAGTGTAACCTGCTGATATAATTCCAAAACAAGCTCGTCTATGGCATCTAACATGTAGCATGCTTCTCCTTCGTCTTGAGCATACCGCATTGAATTCATCACATTGAATACTACTCTATCCTCATTCACTCTCAAAATCACCACCCTTATAAACACTTGTCGCTAGAAAGGTCTTCCTAAGATTTGTGGAACATCGTGGTTAGCTTCCATATCTAGCACCATAAAGTCTACAGGGAATACAAACTTATCAACTTTTACCAGAACATCCTCCACCACTCCACAAGGTTGCTTCATAGACATATCAGCCAATTGAAGGGTTATAGATGTTTCATTTAACTCTTTCATGCCTAACTTATGAAAGATGGAGAGTGGCATTAAATTGACACTGGCTCCTAGATCACACAATACTTTGTTTCAGCATACTCCTCCAATTGTGCAAGGCATGACTCCTGGATCTTTACATTTGGCGAGGCGCTAGTTAAAACTGCTTAGCATTCCTCATTAAAGCAAATAGTCTCAAGGTCTAACAATTTCCTTTTGATAGAGATTGCTTCTTTGAAGAATTTCACATACTCCCGTATTCCGGCCAGAGCTTCTACCAAAGGTATAATCACTTGCAACATCTTAAACATTTCTATGAACTTATTATAACGAGCATCATCATTATTCGGTTAATATTTCCTAGGGGATAGGGTAAAGTAGTAGGATTAATAGTTCTGATTCGTGAAGACTTACTCTTTACGCTCGCTTCTTCTACCTACTCGTATGTTGAATTTTCAGATGCCCGGTAACCCGGAGTGGTGTCACCGCCCCTTTTTTTCTCCTGATTCTGCTATGTTCTCGCTGCTGTCTCGATTCTTCCCGGATGAGTTGGTATAATCGACCCAGCGATTCCTTTCCGCTTCTATTCATGATTGCATTCACGTTCTTTGGATTCTTATCAGTGTTACTTGGTAATCCTCCCGGAGGACAGGCTGACACTTGTTCGGAGATCTGCCCCACTTGGTGAGACAGTTACGCACTCAGGCTTTAGGCTTTCGATTGGTCGCCTTGTATCATTCTTCCGAAAATATATGGTGAAGTTTGTATTCAGCTCAGTCATGGATTTTGTAAGTTGATTGACCATGTCGGTCACAGTTGAGCTCATTTTATCCATGGCTGCTTCCCAACCACTTGACTTGTTTAATTGAGGCATGAATCCTCAAATTTGTCTTGGTCTCTCTCCACCTGTAGGATCACTCAGTCGAAAACCAGGGTGGTCATGAGAACCTGGGCGATAACCGCCCCCATAAGGATTTTCTTGCCTCCCTATATAGTTCACATCCTCGATGTTTGGTTGCATCGACCTCTTGTACTTTCTCTGTTAGGAAATCACTAGTTTAATGCAGCGGAATTTAAAATTTGATTTCCTTTTTCTATATCGTTCTTCGTTTAATGCAATAAACACGTTAAGTAGTTTGACGGTTATGCCTTGATGATCTATAAGATCGTCGCTTTGACCGTCAACGGAGAGTAGTTCAGTGCGCAAGCCGTCCACGCGTCCGGCCTGTATCGCTAATCCACACGAACTCCTTGCTCGAATCCTCCTTGGATTGCTATTGGAAAACTCCGGTTGCTAGACCGGCCTTTTTCCTCCCTCACAAACTCACTATGGGTTGCTCTCCATTTTACACAAGAACTATGAGCTCTTGCAATTGTGTTGTACAAAAGAGTTTGACACCCACCTCTTATTTATAGTCAAATGTGTCGCCCCATATGGTGTGGAGGAGAAGAAAACATTTTCCCAATAAAATAAGGAAAATCTTCTAGATTGATTTATCTCTTTAATGATAATTAATTTTGCCAATATCTTATATTGAATATAATTATCTTATTACCATAAATCTATTTTTCCAAAATCAATTAATATCTTATATTAATATTATGGTAATCTTATTAATTAAAGTGCACAATCCAAGTGTATCTCATACACTTAAAAGTGGCGGACCAATAGTCAAAAGATTGACTTCCGGAATATTCTTTAATTAATATAATTTGTATATAATTAATATCTTGTATTTTATTTATTCATAATAAATAAATACCACCATATTAATTTACCACTATAACCTTTATAGTTTAGAGATAAACTTTCCTTATTTGGTTATCAACTATAACCGCATTTTAATCCGACTCGATGCACATATGTGTGTGACCCGATAGACATCCGAATATGTTGGCCGTAGACACAAAGTGCAAATTACTAAAGTGCCCTTCATGCCTAACGATCACGGGATAGCGTCTAGCAACACACCGTGACCCCCAATCATCGGAAGAGTAAAAAACAATGACTACTACCTTTCATATGAAGTAGTTACCGTGTAACTTACAATCCTATCGCTGTAATAATATCCATACGATCGTATCTCGAGTGTCAATACATTGACGATCGTATCTTATAATCTGGATATCATGCTCTCTCAGAATAACACATTTACTCCCACTTTGCAAAGATTCTCGAGAGCTAGACATTCCTTATAAGAAGGCCATTTCGGATATTCGATCCCAATCATAGAATACGCGATTCCCGGACGACCAATCATGTATACTCCGCATGCTTCAATATCATACCCAATCACTACCGCATGATCGCCCCGTGGTTAGGAGAAATCTCAATAGTGTCAAATCATGTCAATCCACACCGTGATGCCATAAAGACTCCGGTCAAAAGGATAATTACACAACCGCCACATAGTGTGGCACTTAATGTAAGTGGTCAGTCTAACGTACGGATTCTCTAATACACGCCCACGCATGATCCAAGTGTCCCTACACTTCGATAGAGAGATCTATCCCTATCTTCTAAAAGATAGAGGACATCCAATACGTGCTAATCTGATTATACTATCAATGTCCCATTTGATAATATGTAAGACTAGAGACATTTAAGTACCAATCTTGTTATTGGTGATTACAGATCTCATCAATCATAATCACTATCATGGTTTCTCTATCACAGATTGACACTAGGGACGTTACTATATATATAAAACAAATAACATGAAGATAAACAATATATAATAACATAAGTGCTTTTATTAATCATAATAAAGTTATTACATGAACTAAATAGACTATAAATGACCTGACCCGGTCAGATCCGGTCCAACCCGATTGGGTTTAGGACACCTTTCCAACATTCTCAACCTTGGAAATGCGATCTTGCATGCCATCTATCTTCTTATTCATCGCCATTAGCTGGTATAAGATCTTTTGAGAAGTATCTTCTCCAAATACACCTTCAGGTACTTTGGAAGTTTCAATTTGATGCGTTCCCCATTGGCTTCTAAGTGCTATTTGCTCCAATTTCTCTTCAGCTTCTTCAGGTGATAGCAACGCAAAACATCCGTTGCTCGATGCATCCACTCTCATTTGTTCACTTGGCCCCAATCCATGATAGAAACTATGCATTCTTACGGGCAGAGTGATATCATGGTGAGGGCATCTCCTTTGTGCTTCCTTAAATCTTTCCCAAGCTTCTTCAAAATTTTTAGAGGGGTTTTGCTTGAAATTCATATTGTCTTGTCTCATCTGTAGTGACTTCCCAGGCGGGTAGTACTTGTTCATAAATTTCTGCAGCAGATCGGTCCAAGTTTGGATCGATCCTAGTGCTAGAGACAATAACCATATCTTCGCTTTGTCTTTCAGAGTGAATTGAAACAACTTCCACTTAATGTTATCTTCAGGCACTCCTGTTGGTTTGACTATGCTGACTATCTCCAAGAAGTAAGTGACATGTACACTAGGATCTTCGTTTGGTACTCCATGGAAAGTAGTGTAATTATTCACCATCTGCATCACGTTTGGCTTTGGATGGAGGATCTCAGCCGCATCCTCTGGCTGAACAATTGTTGGCATGAATTTCTCAATCATCGGCATTGCATAACTCTGTAGAGTTCTCCTATCTCCTTGTACCGCAACTCCTGCTCCATTGACTCTTCCATTTTGTTCATTCTCTGCCATGGTGTTCTTTGTATCCTCCAAAGGTCGAATTTCTTCCTCCTTCTCGCTGTGATCTCCATCGTGTGAGCTCACATCGTCCATCAGCCTAACAGTATTCTCTCGAGTTTCCTTTCTCTTTTATCTAGCAAAATTTCCGATCTCAGGTATGAATCTCTCAAGTTTGGCTGCTGAACTTCATGTAGCGTACTACAAGACACAAAAAGAAAATAAAAAGTTATTGACTTGCCTCAGCGGCTGTTACACACGCCTGGCAGACTCAAAAGTACAGACTCTGACTACGGACTCAATGCTGAACTAATAGAACCAATTCTGCTAAATCTGGGACCCTCGGTTTACCACGGTATACCCCAGACCGGACGAAATTTTAACCAGATTTCAACAGTTTTGACTCTATACTACTCCAGTATAAAAAAACTATAAAACGGACTCAAAAAAACAGACTCGAATATATACAAACACTCAATCTCAAATAAAAAGTATTCTTGACACGAGTCCCCGGCAACGGTAACAGAAAATCTTGATCGCTTGCAAAGCACTTACTAGCAATAGGACTAGGTCTATCGTAGTAGAGTACTGGCTAGTCAAGGACGATCCCACAGAGACTCGTAAGAACATCAAATTATCAAGATTTAGCTTGTCATAATTAACGGTCTACGACCAACTAAAATATAGACAGTAGTAAATTTGGTCTCACACACTAACAATAATACGCTAGTTCACACGGATGCAAACAAGAGTTTCTAATGTATTAGTTCAATTATGAGCAATCAATTATCCCCCCCACACATGCAATAGTCCTCCCCATTGGTGAATTTTAATTCATTGTTCAGCTACGGGTACAACTCCTAACCCTATCTACTCCGACCATGGTAGTAGACAATCTATATGCAAGCTACCCTCCTTAATTGGTCCGTAATAGCCCATACGCGTAAAGAACTAGAGTTTCCGGTATTGAGCATTAACCCATACCGCTAACCCGCCTAGACAGCTATCGACACTGATTAGCACATTCCTAGGGTCCATCAAGATAATGTCCAAACTAACACTTCACTATCAGTACTTCATGCTAATTTACGATAACATGCAAATAGTTGATCAAGCTAATAACATGTAAATTAAATCTATCGATCAATGTAGCTGGTGCCGATTATCATGAACTAGTAATTTACTAGGTATTCGGATCTAGCGATATAGACCGTCGCAGATCTGAAGAACTCAACCACTATTTCATGATTTATTCACCAACGAATTTGATCTATAACATATGGGGTAAAATAAACTAGCTACTACATAATTAAACTAAATAAACAATTAACACATACTAGTCGAATAGAAGAATGACAGATCTACATCTTGGAAAAGACAGAAAATCATACCCTCGAAGATGAGCGCAGATCTCCCTCGGATCTCTCCCTTGGCGGCGACTAAGTCGTATCTCCGACCAGAACTCATAAAATAAAGAAAATAAAGAACAAAGAACTTTTATTGCATAATACTTGTAATAGTTGTGTGGTACATTGAATTCTGAGGCGAAGCCTCTTATTTATAGCTACATAAACCGACTTAGAAACACCTAATCTACCCTCGTCCAAGAAAACGCATTTGGATGATTCGGAACCTCGGTAAGTCGGCGGCGGCTCTCTCGGTGAGACCGAGGGTATTTTTGTCCTTTTCTCTCTGCCGACTTAGCTTGGAAGGTTCTAGAATACCCTAGACCCAATCCTTTCGTTCAGTCCACTCCAGATTCATCCACAATGCTCAGCCTAATATTTCATATCCTGAAATAATCAAATAATGCACGAAATAATATCGAAATTGGAAAAATAAACGTTAAGTGCAGATTACTCGACTTACAAACCCGACATATGATATTCAACTCAAATGGTTCACATTTATAGGTCGAAACAACTATTTTTACCTCATAATGGATAGAATGTTGATGCCATAGGATAGACTATTTTAACTGTCATCAGTTTCCTTGGGAACTATGTAATTTTCTTATATCATACGTTTGGAGGATTTCGTATGATTTAAGTTTCGTGTGGTTTTGCAATGTAATAAATGTTACATTTTAATCTTTAGATATTGAGTTTCTATTCTTGTTTGTTTGGAAAAAAACTCGAGTCTTTTTGCTTCCGTTTTACTTAACTCGATACAACGTAGTAGAGGCTGACGTATAATATGGATTTATTTTATATTATACGTGCCGAACGTTTTTTCCCAAGATAAGGACTCGGTGTCCGGGAACGGACCGTTACAATTACCTAATAATGCACTAGGTCCCTCGTCTAGCCTATATAAAGACTGTCTGTGTACCATCGGTGGGTGATCATTCAAAAAAATAGGATTAGACCAGAAGAGCTAATTGCACCATATACCATCACTGTGTATATGGAGTTCTTCTCTATTCCGGGGTTTGGATCGCAATGGCATATATAACGGAGACGCAGTCGGATAACAATAGATGTAGGAAGGATCGTGTAGATTTCCGCTTATTCAGGTATTCTAGATTTATCGTTTATCTATCATGAAAAACTACTGTCCTTCTTTGTGCTATGAAGATTCGCCGCCTATATTGCATTCATTGTGATTGTTTGAGGTCTGAGTGATTGAATCATCCTCAACGTTTAATTGATTCATGTAGTCTTTGTTCAATCAGTATCGTAGCAAGGGAAGTTATACAAACATGAATATTCAGAATCTTGTTGTCTTTCTTTTAATAATACATCTTATCATTGTTGTTTAAAAATTAAAAAAAATTTACGGACATGAATATTATATGCATAGACGGAAAACATTTAACATTTGTTCTCCCTATAAAGTGTTTACCGGATTATTATGGACATATGGTATATTTTATGGTGTTACGAAGATTTTTGCAGAATCTGAAGGTTCAAGCTCTAAATTTGATTCTTAATAAGGATTTACGACATAGAAAGTCAAAAATAGGAAATGTCATGGATAGAAATTTAGAAATCAAAGTATTCATTATGGGATGATATTAACGAAGCACTGTTATAGATTAATCAAGATAGCTAGGTTAAATGATTGGAATTTGCCCTTCAAAAAAAAAAAATTGGAATTTGTTTCTCTTTAAGAACTAGGGGGAGTGGTTTAAAAAGACAAAAAAGAGAGGGAAAATGAGAATCAGGACAGTGAAAATATAAATAGGGTGATAAGGACAAATCAACTGTTCAAAACCTCAAATCCACTGTTTGCTGCAGTGGAACTGATCACAAATCTAATGTTTCACTATCACGGTGGAATAAGGATATATCCTTTTTTACCCAGAAAAATATTCCACTGTCCTATTTGCATATTTCTATGTTCAAATTGTCCTTTTTGACAATAAACCCGAAAAACTATTAGTGAACTTAATGCTCCCTATATATTTCAAGAAGCTGAAAGAGTAGACTGAAAGTCATTAAATAGAGAATAAAACTGGATTTAACACTGATTGAATGACTATGCAATAATAAAGGATGGAAAGTTGGATCTACCTAATATATATTCATCATTTATCCTCTAGTAACTTTACCAAATCTTTCTTTACCGCTTCGTTTCTCTAAGTGGCGTTGCGGAACTGGCTTGCATTCATGATCCACATTAATTTTGTGAACTGCCAGGTCACTTGATATTCCAGGCATGTCTGCGGACTGCGGTTAACCAGAAAAATATTTCAGCAAACTCTTGTAATAAGTTTTTCGGGGTGCCCATCATTGATGTTTGAAATCAGGGATGACCTGCACTGAATAATTCAAGATGACCGAGGTGAACCAGCACTATGTCGGCTATGAGAGACAGAGGGCGACGTCATTTACATATCGGACAAAGGGCGACTTGTCTCATGTCGATTGATTACTTAGGAGTGTGATATGCGCAATCTTTGGAGCGTGACTGAGCTATCTTTGGAGCGGATCATGCTAATTGAGGCTCGATAACGAAGCCGGGCCAAAATAGGCCCACTTGTTGAGGTGACCGATTAGATCGATAAAGCGCCACGTGATGAGTAAATGGAAATACCCATGTCATCTCGCTTATCTAAGAGGTCCAAATTGAAACACCCAAAGTTTCAAAAGCCAAGCCCTCCATCTGCTTTCTTTTTACAACAAGTACTCCAAGATTTCCAATGGAGTTTATCCTTGTCGCCACTGAATTCCAATAAAATTGTCTAGTTATTTTTCAAAATCTAGAATAAAAGTCTTAGGAAGAGTTTGCACGCCAGATTAATCCAACCTCCTTTCCAGTAGGAAAAGGAACTTAATCTTCCAACCATTCAATTTTTTTGCACGCTTTCTTTGACATAGGAAATTTTCTTTTTTATTTATGCCAATGACAAAAGATAGGCCTAAGTACTTTCCAATTCCATGTCAAGAGGAATATTTAAATTTTCTGAGAGATCCGCTTGCACATCTGATTTGATTTGCATGCTAAAATAAATAGAAGACATTCAACTCTCTATAATCAATACACATCCTCACGGTGCCATCTTTGTTTTTCACAAACAAAATTGGCACACACCCTATGGCAATGTGTTTGGTTGAATTGTCTTATTTTCATACATATGCTCTAATGGCTCTTTCAACTCTTTGAACATTGTTGGGGCTGTTATGTACGGATTTTTGGAGAATAGCTTAACATCAAGAACTAGATCAATATGAAACTATATTTCCCGGTTAAGGATGTTTCCATCTAGATCCTCTATAAACACTTCAGGGAACTCCCGAGCCACTCGGACATCTTCAAGCTTCAACCCTTGCCTGGGATTATATCCATCCTTAGCACTCACTACGATGACCAAAACATCTGAGAACCTTCCAACAACGCTTATGTAGCTTCCAAGGCTGTGATGATTGGTATTATCGGCTTAAACTCAAAAAGATTCATGTAACGCCCCGTTCCCGGACACCGAGTCCTTATCCAAAAAGAGCGCTCGGCACAAATATTATCAAATAAATTCGATAATATCTGTAAGCCTTACGTCACACATCAGAACTAAAACGACGTGGAAGACAAAACGACTCGGGAAAACAAAAGATCGAACACTCGGTTTTCAATGCTGCGAAAACTAAATCCAATAAAGAGAACTAAAACATCCACATTCAATCCGAAAAAACTCAAACGGAACTAATCCAAAAGAAAGACAACATTGTTTGAACTTGAAACAACAACATTATTGAAGGAAAACAAAACTAAAGAAACTAGGTCTTCAAAAGCTCCATCTCACACATCTCCGTCAAAGAACTCATCATCATTAGCAACATGTTCATCTTCTTTGGGGAAAGAGAAAGACAAACAAAAAGTAATGGGGTAAGTACATAAGTACTTAGTAACGCGTAGAAGATCGCATAACGACGGCCTCATAAAGAAATAAAAGCAACGCCGTCTTTTCTTAATTTATTTCGTTAATAACCCTAGCTAACTATCATATTATGTTCATAGCATAACATGAGGTTCCAAAGTTATCTAGCTTAGCTCAAGTTTGTTACATCATGAATAACAAGGGCACTACGCCTAGTAATAGGATGTACTAGGACAACTAGGTGCAACCTACTTAGAGACACGCTCTAGTAGCCCGGGAATATCTGAGTCCCGATAGTGTGATGACCGGTAGAGTGTACCAGACGCTTTATCTAGCCAATCGATTGACCGGCGTGGGTACACTCTACTTTGTCTGGTCAGAGAACACATCGCGATATTGTACTATGCCTTACCAAGCACCGCATGATGTTTAAGATTATTAATCTAGCACATACGTTTGATTAGATGTTTAACTAGCCACCTAAGTTGATTCACATAAAAGGCTCACCTATTAGTCTACTCCATCTTCTTAAGACCACTAGACTCTAACAACCCTAACACATACATAGACATCGATAAACCCTAGCTTATCGAAGCACAAGGCAAATTCAAAGCTTTCGACGGTCCCACACTTCATCTTTTTAGGGAATTCATATGGTGCCGGAACTAAACGCATCAAAAGCTACTTCAAGGCTTTGTCACATAAGGTTAAGCAGTAAAACATGATTATGAATCCTGAAACCAAGTTGACACAATAAAACAGTAAAAATGGAATAAACAGGTCAAACGCCCGTTTGCCTCCATGTAAACGCCCGTTTGCCTTGAACGAACGTCCATAAATCCCCAAATGCCCGTTCGTGAAAATCAGCCACATCCTGTATTTAAACCAAACCCTCAAACGCCCGTCCAAAATACCCAAACGCTCGGTTGAGCTGCCGCTATTGCAAACGCCCGTTTGCCCTTGTGCAAACGCTCTTTTGCCTGGGTTTTTCTCAAAAATCTGCAACTGCGTAAACGCGATTTTCAACCCGATTCCGCCCCAAACTCCAACATAAACAGGTTACAAACAATGCAAATAACATACAAATTGCTCTATAACCTTACGACACCTTAGTCATACGATAAGAACACCACGTTACCTTAAATTGCGTGGTACAACGATCCAAAGCTTCAACCCGTCAAAAGTTTAACCTTTAACTCCAAACCTATAAACGATCAATCCAAAGACGATCACTACGATGTTTAAACTCAGAAAAACGCAGCTTAACAACGATGATGAATAAACCCTAGTATCAAGAACGATGAGGGAAAAACTTACGTTAACGGATTTAGGGATTGTTGATATCAAACGATCCTCGCCTCGCGATGTTCCTTTCTCTCTTGAGATGTCTCGTTTTTATCAACGGATTAGCCTAGAGATTCAAAGCCTCTTCTCTCCTTTTTCTCAAAACTTGCGCCTCTCTTCAGATTATTTTTCTTTTTACGTAAAACAACAACTAGGTTAAATTTAGGATTAGTTTTCCTTTTATAATCCCCATTTAATTAATAAAATCCTGAAATATACTAATTCCTTTAATTTCCTTCCTTTTCTTTAATTCCATTAATTAAATGACATAATATTCTGATTTTTGCTAAAGGACCGAATTGCCTTTTTTCAAAAATCGGGATATTACAATTCATCCAAAGGCAACTTCGATTGTAATGCGAAAGAAAGAACACTTTCCTAGCTTGACAATTTATATGCACATGACCGTGTAACATCCGGATAAAAAGCGTCCAAATCTATCAGGTCAACATCACTCTCTTCTTGCCAACATAGACTTTGTTGTTAGGTACCACCTCGTCAACTTGAGTAGAGGCATCCGATGGTGTAGAGATGACCAAAGGAGGATCAAAATATCAAGAACACACATCAACTTATGAACCAAATGACGAGAGATAAAAGAGCTGGACACTCTCGTGTTAAACAACGCGATAGCAGGTACAAATTTGACAAAGACGACATTACTTAGCACATAAGCAAATTCATATAAAGATGCATGGAAAAGATAAGAGAGAAAAAGGGACGTTTAAAAGGATACTTGTCAAAACTCTGAAGGATCCGCCAGTTTTGCCCTTAAGGGCGGCTTGAGGAGGAGATGTCTGAACACAATGGCAAACCTTAAATGTATGTCGTGGTTGTCCACATTAGTTCACCAATTATAAATTGCGTCCTAACATCAGACCTACGAAGAACACGATTTATTAATCGAACATGGAAGCGAAACAACCAAAAGGCTACACTTTTTACCTTTAAACTTGATGTCTTAAGCTAAAAATGTTAAAAAACCGAATGAAGTTCTTAAATTATAATATTGATACATGAAAATAACACATGGTCCTGATTGTCAATGAACATCTTTATTAAAATTGGTACATTAACACACCCAAATTGACACGACATTGGTGACCAATAAAATAGTTACTTTATACTCTCTTCGTCCCAAAACATAAGTCATTTTGGATATTTTCATGCAGATTAAGAAAATGTGGTTGAATGACATATGTCCTCCACTTGCATGCTTATCTCCCTCGCATGCAGTACTCCTCCTTCGTTGCCCCCATACTTAACTCTGGTGCCGGGCACCACCGCCATAACGTGTTGAACTACCATCTCTCCCAAAATCTTAAGCTGTTGGGGAGGTAGATGATTAACATTTTATATTTCATCACGCCTCAAGTGTGGCTTATTATATTTTTAAAGAGCCCAACACTTTATATTTTTTCGGAAAATTATGTTTGGAGCGGTGTTTGAACTCAGGACCTTCTGCTCCGATATTATGTTGAACTACCATCTCTCCCAAAACTTAAGCTGCTGTTGAACTACCATATCTCCCAATAGCTTAAACTGATGGGGACGTAGATAATTAACATTTTATATCTCAATGCGCCCCCTCAAGTGTGAGCCTATAAGAGGGGAGAGAGGCCCAACACTTGATTTTTTTTTTTTGTTTGGGAAATGTGGGCATGTAAGAAGAGAGAGGCTCAGCACTTGGTTTTTTTTTTTTTTAAATTGTGTTATAACGCCCGCCCGGATATCGTGTCCTTATCCGGAAACGAAACGCTCGGCACATATAATATTAAATAAATTCAATATTATTTGTAAGCATCTACTACATCGTATCGAGTTTAGCAAACGGAAGCTAAAATGACTCGGCAAACCATAATAAATGCTACTAAAAACAGAAACTCCACACATACTAAAGATAGAAAGGTAACTTTCAACAACGAATTTCCAAAAGTTACAAAGTACGAAGTCTAAAGAAAAGTACAATACTAATCTTACATTAAGTCTAAAAATAAAGATACAACATAGTCTGATACATTTTATAATAAAAGAAGCAATAAACATCAAGTGAAACTTGAGCTCAAACGTCGTCCCCAAAGTCGTCATCCAACACATGTTCAACATGTTCGTCTTCTCACCCCAAAAGCATACAACAAACATGCAATTGAGGTAAGTACAAAGTAATTAGCAAGAGTAAGAAGCTAAAGTATAACTAAGTCTTACAATGAAAGGTTCATTGGTTATTAACAAGTTATCTTTATGTAGCCGAATCAACTCTAGGGTTCACTTCATGCTCATCAACATGTCGTGACTATTGGTTTCTAGCCTAGCTTATCTTTGTTACATCATCATTCAAGGGCACTACGCATGGTGAAATCCACCACGAGATATCGTTTGCAACATATTGGCGGATCACACCAATATCCACGGGGGAAAGCCCGATAGTGTACACACTCGGCGGAGTCCCTCCGTACGTAGGGTCTCGGACTTACGGGGTGGTGTTCCTCCGTACGTAGGTAGACCCGGCCAAATGGAGCAACCGGACCGGACCGGAACCGGAACCGGCGGTTTTGAACAGTTCCGGTTTGGGCCGGTTTGATGAACCGGCGGTTTGACGAACCGGCGGTTGAAGGCTCAAAACCGCCGGTTGCCGGTTTGTGCCGGTTCACGGTTCACCCAGTTTGCTCCCGGTTCAGATCACGGTTCAGGCCACGGTTCTAAATTTTCATAATTTTTTTTTTTCATTTTCATATAATACTTATTATTTTCACTACAATAAAAAATTATTATTCTTTTCATTATAATTACTAAAGCGAATATAATATATAAATAGTTTTCTATTCGATTTAAAATATAATATTAATATTTTGTTATTTTATTATTTATATGTAAATAATGTTATTTTGAAAAATTATGTTATTTTTTCAACAATTGCACCGGTAATTCGGTTGCCTACATTTTTTTATATGTAATCGTGTCGGAGGCACAACACATATAAAAAAATCAAAGCGAACGTAGTTCTTATTGTTTATTTTTTAGTCTTTTATAGTTTGTTGTAAAGATTTTTATAGTTATTTTTATTATTGTTTTTATTAAGGTCTTTTATAGTTTTTTTTTATAAGTTTTTTGAGTCGGTTTTAAGTATACGTTGATTATAAATGTTGTTTTATTAAATATTACGTGAGATATATTGTGTTGTTTTTCTTATATGTAAATTATGTTATTTTTTCAACGTTTGTACCGGTAATTCGGTTGCTCACGTATTTCTTATATTTAATCGTGTCGGAGACACAACACATATAAAAAATCAAAGTGAACGTAGTTCTTATTGTTTATTTTTTAGTCTTTTATAGTTTGTTGAAAAGATTTTTATTGTTATTTTTATTATTGTTATTTTTTAAGTCTTTTATAGTTTTTGTTATAAGTTTTTTGAGTCGGTTTTAAATATACGTTGATTATAAATGTTGTTTTATTAAATATTACGTGAGATATACTGTGTTGTTTTTCTTATATGTAAATTGTGTTATTTTTTCAACGCTTGTACCTGTAATTCAATTTGCTTTACGTATCTTTTATATATAATCGTATCGTCGGAGCAATATATATAAAAATCAAAGCTAACGTAGTTCTTATTGTTTATTTTTTAGTCTTTTATCTTATTGTTTTTTTTTGGTCTTTTATAGTTTTTTTCATAAATTTTTATAGTTATTTTTATTATTTTTTTTTTAAAGTCTTTTATTTTATAAGTTTTTTGAGTCGATTTTAAGTATATAGTTTTTTCAGAAATTTTTATAGTTATTTTTATTATTGTTTTTTTTAAAGTCTTTTATAGGTTTTTTTATAAGTTTTTTGAGTAGGTTTTAAGTATATAGTTGATTATAAATGTTGTTTTATAGCTTCTTATAGTTTTTTTTTATAGTTTCTTATAGTTTTTTTTAGTTTTGTGTAGTGTTGTTATGGTTTTTTATAGGTTTTTATTCTTTTTTGTATTCTTTATAGTTTTTTTTAAATGTTTGTTTTATTGTAGTCTTTTATAGTATTCTTATGTGTTTGTATTATATAGTTTCATATAATTTTTTAGGTTTGTATATGGTTTTTATGGTTTATTTAATAGTTTTCTATAGTTTTTTTTGGTTTAAAGTAGTAGGTATTTTTTAGTTATTTTTAATAGGTTTTTATAGTTTTTATGGAAAATTAGGGATAAGGACACAATCTGCAATATTTTTAAGTAACAGGACAACTACATATTTTTTTATAGGAGAAGGACAACTGCATAATTTTTATAGCGAGAAGGACAAACAAATGAATCCAGAAAATTAGTGAATCTCCACTAGTGAATCTCAAATCGGTGAATTTCGACGATGAATTTCAACAGTGAATCCCGAAAATTAGTGAATTTAATTTATGATGAATTTTGAAAATTAGTGAATTCGACGAGTGAATTTAAATCGATGAATTTAAACAATGAATTTGAACACAAGTGAATTTCGACGAGTGAATAAATAGTTTTGTCCTTTATGCAAAAGTTTCAAAAGCTGTCGCCTTCTACTCAATTGATGAAATATTTACATCCTTCTCCTCATTCCCTAGTTTTTATCCGGGTTTTTTATGGTTTTTTAATAGTTTTTTTTTTTTTTTAGTAGTAGGTTTTTATAGTTATTTTTAATAGGTTTTTTTAATCTTTTATAGTTGTTCTATGAATTGTAACAAATATATAAGTAAGATATAAATCGCGTACCTTTAATCGATGTCGGTATTTGAGCGCTTGTTCCTCCCCGAAGTTTCGGTGTCACCGCCGAACTGTGACTCTCATCTTCGACTCAATGTCTTGCACCCTCTTCTCGGCTCATACCCAATCTTGACAAAGCATTTGCTTCTCTAAAGTGATGGGATGAAGCGAACATCTTTTATTGGTAAGCACATATCCTGCCATGCTGAAAGTTCGTTCAACAGTGACGGTCGAAACAAGGCAAATTAAAAACTCGACCGCCATCATTGCTAGAACTGGAAATTCTTTAACATGTCTCTTCCACCACTTCAATAAATCGAACTCAAAATCGTAGGATTCGGTTTCACAGCCTTCAAATGTTGTGTTTAGAAATATGGATATCTCTGTACGTTGATCGGATGACGATGTCGCTCCTTTCTGTCGTTTCGAATTCATTTTATCCAGAACTTTTTGAATTCCCCGCAGGACACCTGTAGGGTTAGTAGAAGCACTTGCGGATGGATTGGGAACCGCGTCGTTTCTCAATCCATACATACGCTCATATTCAACATACAAAGCGTTAAATAAATTTTCTAGTCTAACTACTTCAATTGTAAAATCTACCAAGGGCACATTATGAGTAACAGACAAAGCATCATAGTAAGCACCTAACATGTTAGACACACCTAGTAGTCTTATACGAGGGTCAAGCATAAAAGAAATGAGATAAGTGTCAGAAATATACAACATGCATTTATTCCATTTCTCCTTCATCGGCACTAAACATTGAAATAATTACTGCGTCGTGTTCCATGGTTTCAAACTTGGCGATTATTTCTACACAAGCGAAATAAGACTAAATGTGTTGTGGGTTGATAACATTTTGAAAACAATATTGTAAATTTTTGAATATTTCAAAAACATCCATCGATTTCTTGCATGAAGTCCAAATAGAGGATACAAACGATATTCGCTCAGGACGATGTGTTCACTTAAAAATTTACAAAAGGTATTTTTAATTTTGTTTGTTTTTTCCAAAGATCATAAGTCGTGTTCCACCTATGCGGTACATCTTGCGGCGCTTTGACTTGGCGATGACTTTTCTCTTTAAGAAATTTATATCACTTACTAACAAGAATATTTCTACCTAAAATATGTGAAATCACGAGTTTTATCGCATTAATATTGTGGTAAAAAACTTTTAGACCATCCTTTACCCATAAATTAAAAATATGGCATAAACATCTAACATGAAAAAATTGACCGATACAAAGAGGTTCACAATATCGGGATGAGTCAGGAATAGAAGCGGTGTTGTTTGAAGCATTGTCAAGCGCAATAGAAAAAAATTTACCTTTTAAATCGTATTCCTCAAAAATATCAACTAATAAAGATGCAAAGTTAGAAGCAGTATGAGTCTCGTTAAATAAACGAAAAGCAAGTAACCTTTTTTGGACAATCCAAGTGTTGTCAATCCAGTGACCCGACACGCCCAAATAAAAATTGTTCGTCCTCCTATCCTCCCAAATATCGGCTCATACACATATTCGGAATTTATTTTTCTTCAAACTTTTTATAATAATATTATGTCGTTCAATAAATTAATTTTTTTATCCCTAATAACCGTTGCACGATGGATACGAGTAAAATCATTTTACAAAGCCCTTGTATGCGTAACTTTCAAAATAGGATTCTTAGGAAAGCTAAAAGGAAGACCCATCCCCGCAATAAGATCCGTGGTTAGCTCTCTACAGTTATCACGAGTGTAAATAAAGAGTGGATTAGTGTTACCTCCGCTGGAGCTCGGCATGTTTAGCTGGGTTTGAGAAGCGTTGTCTTCCAATTTTTCCGGTGTTTACTTAAAATGTGACCTCGCATCGTTCCATAACCACCGGCATGTTTAAATTGATATTTTTTGCCACAGAAATTGCACACCCGAAGAAATACTTTCCGGGGTTAGCTAATGCTATTTCATCAGTCCGAGGAACCTTTGTGAAAAATTCCATAAAAATTCTCGATGTTAACCTTTTTCTTGTCTTTGTGGATCGGGTACTTTCACCACCATCTAAATCGGTCGACTCGGGGTAGGAGTAGGATCAGCACTAGCACTAGCACTAGCACCACGCCGACTCCCACCACGTCCTTGTCTAGGACGGGAAGCATTCGGAAATACATCATGATCATCATCAACGTCGACTTCATCATTATCTTCACCTTCATTAAGGTTGATGTTAAAATTTCCAGGATGAGACATTATATCGTCGTAATGACTATCAAAATCATCTTGATTGTAACCTGAAGGTGTGTCGAACTTAGGAATCGAAATGTGATTACCGGTGACAAGGTCTGTATAATATTGGGGTCTATAACCACCAGCAAGATCATCCGATTCCGGCACAACCGTGTCATCACGGAAAGTAACATTTTGATTGCCTTGTGTTGATGCACCTCTTCTTGACATCGTAAAAAATCTAAATTAAATATAACGGTTATAAAAAAAATTAAGTAAAGTAAATTTGATTTAAATCTAAATTAAATATAACGGTTAGAAGTCAAATATAATTTAATATAACGGTTATAAAAAAAATTAAGTAAAGTAAATTTGATTTAAATCTAAATTAAATATAACGGTTATAAAAAATTATAATTTAACTAACCAATTTTACTTATAACTAAAACCGAATTGAAATAACGATTAAATGAGAACAACTTCAAATTTCGGTCTAGTAAAGTAAATTTGATTATAAAATTGAATTTTTACACACTTGTAAAAAATTAGTTGAATAAAATACAAAACCAAATTTACTTATAACTAAAACCATATTGAAGTAA
This sequence comes from Gentiana macrophylla, assembly GCA_026214975.1. Classification (NCBI taxonomy): domain Eukaryota; kingdom Viridiplantae; phylum Streptophyta; class Magnoliopsida; order Gentianales; family Gentianaceae; genus Gentiana; species Gentiana macrophylla. The sequence goes on along the minus strand of CM047809.1, from coordinate 10,093,572 downwards.
CGATTAAATCGAAACAACTTCAAAAATCGGTATCGTAAAGTAAATTTGATTGTTGTTTTTAACAACTAAACAAACTTGATAATTAAAAAATGAGTACAAGATGTAAAAATTGAGATGTAGAGATTGGTGTAAGATTTTTGAAATAAATGGGGTAGTATTTATCGGAAATTTTTTGAGGTGTTTGGAAGAAAATTATAAAAAATAAAAATAAAAAGAGCCGTTACAAATTATAGCCGTTGGGACGGTTCCGGTTCCGGTTCGGTTCCGGTCGGTCCGGTTCCAACCGGCGGTTCCGGTTTGTCTTGGCCAGTCTATACGTAGGGTCCAAAGACTTACGAAGTTATCCACTTTCGAGCAGCCCACACATCACGATATAGACTTGTGCCTTACCAAGAATGGGTTGATGTTTAATCTTTTAACTACACAATTAAGTTTGTTATTATGTTGTTAACTAGCCACCTAAGTATCTTCAAATAAGCTCCTCACATATACTACTCTCTTACTTAGACTCTGAGACACGGATAAGCCCTAGCTCTACCACAGACATTGATGGATTTTAATTCATCAAAGCACAAGCCTTTCATACTCTTCCGACGGTCCCGAACTTCAACTCCTTTGAAGAATACATTCGGTGCGGAACTAAACGCATCGAAGTTTAATCGAGGCTTGTTCATGTTCATTTATTGTTATTAGATCAAGAGATAACATTTAGAACTTATCTCGTAGCTTAAAACAATCAAAATAACATTTAAACAGTGTTGGGGGGCGCCAACACCTTTGGGGCGCGCCAAAACTGCTTCAGAAACTTCACTAAACTCTCTGTTCAGGTTTGGGGGGCGCCAAACATGTTGGGGCGCGCCAAAAATGCATCAGAAAGTTCACAGAACTCTCTGAAACAGGTCTGAGGGGCGCCAAACATGTTGGGGGCGCCAAAATGCACCAGACTGAACTATAATCAATTTTTTGCACTCTATCAATTTCTACTCAAACCCAACCAAGTTTAACATCAAAATATACATCCAAAAGGCATCAAAACGGGTTCTAAACATGCTATAACACGTCGTATTACAACAACAACAACAACTAGCATGAATTCTAACCACAAATCATACCCAAAACGCAACCTTAACATCATAAAACTTTAATTAAACATTAGGAAGAGCCTCTTACTTGTTCAAAGCAAACTCCAAGACAAAACCTGCAGCACTTCCTCAAACTTCAACCAAAACCTATTTGATCACAATTAAATTTAGATTAATTGATGATCACAAGCCTCTAAACCAAAAGAACTACGAATCAAACCGAACGAAACCTTGAAACAAGACCATCTCTTGGTGAAACCAAGATTAGGGCTAAATTCTTACCTTCTCAAAACTCTAAACTTTTAGTATCACCACGAAGCCCTTCTTCCGCTGATTCTATTCCTCTAAACGATTCTGAAATCCGTTGAATAACTTGTGAGAAATCGAAGAAAGTCTATTTGACCTTTTTGGTTTGCTCTCAACGTTGTGTTGAGTTTGAACGTGAATTTTCTGATTACAATTTGGAAACTTCTGACTTAATGGGGAGTTAATTCCCCAAATATAACCTCCATTAATCTTTATTGCCACAACTCCCTTTATTTCCATTAATTGCAACTTAAACCCCAATTAAATATATATATATATATGTATTTCGAATATACATACATATAATACACTTAAATCCATAAATTAAATAAACATAATATACCGAACTTTACAAATTGATACGTCTGTCATTTCCCAAAGTTCGGGATATTACAGCTGGAAACGGGGTTTGAACTCAGGACTTTCTGCTCTGATACTATGTTGAACCATCACCCTCAAAAGCTTAAGCTAATGGGGAAGTAGTATATTACTCCCTCTGTTCCTAATTATATGTCGTATTTGAGAAGAAAAAAAACCACACATATTAAGAAAATGAGTAATAAAAAAATCTTGGAAAATGTAGTGATGTAATGAATATAAAAGATTGATTGGTTGAATAAACATAGAAAGCTGAAAGTAATCTCTACTATATTAAAAGTGTGAAACATTTTATAAAAAAGGTGTTTCTTCTTAATTAATTTATTTCATTAAATCTATAATAATCATTATAAGAAATGGTAATAACTATATAAAAAATACTTGCATTAAGATAACTAATATGTTACCTTTAATGTGTGAAACACTTCTAAGATCAACGACAACAATAAATAGAAAAAACCAAAATAAAAGAAGTGCAACACAGCCTTTTAGTTTGCCAGTACAATAGATAACGAATATGTTATCTTTAATGCGTGTGTTTCATTTATTTAAAATTTAATAGGTCAATAGTGATTATATTATCCGTATTCTATTCTATTTCATATAATCAATGCTAAAATTAAAAGAGCGAAACACTTTATATATAAGGAATCATCCTCTTAAGCATTTCTTCCTAATTAAAAGTGCGAGTGTTTTCAATAAATGTTTATATACTGTATATTCAAAATAATGATAACGTGACGTTGATAAGATGAAGTATGTTTATCTTTGTATATGTTGGATAAATGGTCAGATAAAATTTTTATTTCTATCAACCTGTTTTTCATCTATGCAAATTAATATTTAACCGTGATTATTCTATCACAAATTATTTACACAAACATACTGATCAAATTAAATTAAAGAAATGAAAAATGAATGCATGGAATATGACTTCAGAAGATCCATGGAAATCATATTGTTTATATTCTACTCATCACATGGTCATCAGCTTTGTTTTTAAGCATTGGATTACAAATGTTTTTCTTTGGCGATTTTATTTTTATGGAGGCGCAATATATTATCTTTCTTTCACTATGTTTTGGATTTTAAAATCAGGTTTGCCAAACATAGGTTTTGGAAATCATATTGTTTATATTCTACTCGCCACATGGTCATCAGCTTTGTTTTTAAGCATTGGATTACAAATGTTTTCCTTTGGCGATTTTATTTTTATGGAGGCGCAATGTATTATCTTTCTTTCACATGTTTTGGATTTTCCCAAATCATATCTGCCAAATATAGGTTTTAAGAAAGCGAAGCGTGTTTGGCCTGCGTGTTATGCTATAAGGAAAGGAACACATGCGACAATGTTAAACTTTTTCTTTTAATTAGTCTAGGATGTGTTTCGTTTATTAAAAAAATAAAAGGATAAGCAAAAGATTTACTTACTAACTTCTGGATTATACTAAAATAAAAAAAAAAAGTAATATGAAAATCACATGGCATGAATAAAACAATATTTATTCAAACACGCTATTAAATACAATTAAACAATACAAAACATAATTTATACTCTTAATTGCAAAAGAAGAATAAAAACAAGGATAAGATCCGGGAAATAATAATTCTGCCGATAAACATAAAGATTTTATTACATACATAAATATTAAATTAAACTAATGAACGATATGTTAAACAATTTTAGAAAAATACTAAACAAACTTTTGAAAGATATTCTTCTCGATTAAACTAAAGAAAGATAAAGCTAAGACACTAAAAAAAAAGCCAAGCATAGGATTCTAAGCACATGTTACATTACAGATTAAACTCAAGATAGAAGGGCGATAAACTTAGGAAAATGAATATAAGGATAACCTTCCAATTCATACCAATTAAAAACAAAACAAAAGGAGATAAACCTAAAAGAACGTAAGAAAAAATGTAAACATTGATATTTAGGACATACGCTACTTTTCCTTGATGACAAACACATCGGTGCCTTTAAGGGCACTTCACTGAAAATATTATGGGCACCACAACAATTTTTTAAAAATAAATATAAACTAATATACCCTTAAGGAAATGGTGGATTTAGCATAGCGCCCTTAAAAGTCATCAAAGACAATCCAACACAATTTTTAATCTAAATGCCTCTTTTTATTTTTAAGGAGAAATACCCCTTTTCTCAATGAAAAAAATGAAATTTATGTTTTTCCTACCCAAATTTTGAAATGACCATAACTTTTGATCCAAACCTCCAATCATTATAATTCATATGTTTCCTTCCTATTTATTTTGATGGGATATCACACTTGATACTCTTCTGTCATAATTTCTTAAATTCAAAGAATCATTTCAGTTAAAAGAAATTGCCACTTGCTTATGCAGCGACTCACATCAACCTTTACATATGCATAACACATTAATAGCGATTGTGATTTCTTTTGCAATGTCTCTGTATTGTGACATCAACATTTACATATCACGATAATATTTTGACTATGCAGGTAACCATATGCGATGGCGGAATGTAGACGATGGACTTGCTTTGCATCATCATTTTATAGTGACATTGGTAGGTGCAGTGACAATGATAGCAAAGAAAAACATTAACATCGTGTGTCATTGTGCATAACACAATGCTAAGGAAAAAAAGTGCATTTAGAATTAAATAACTTATGTGGTAGCTATGAAATCTCAATGTATGCGTAGAAGCATGTCGCATTGACATAGTGTAGTTACAGCGTATTTAAAACAATGACAACCATGGACGGAGACCCGATGAGGAGGAGGGTGGTCTCAAGACCACCCCAAATTTGAAAGAAAAAAAAGCGAAAAAGAAAATATTCTTGTGTATTTGTATTATTATTGTTAATCGTATATATAACTAACTCTTCTTATTGGAAACAAAGTCTTTGTTAGCCTAGCTGTATTAAAAACTGTTATTTTCTCTAACATTTTTAA